>JAYESA010000007.1:196241845-196724345 GCA_036927795.1 Iris macrosiphon
TACAAGCAAACACAAGAACAAAATCTAAATTCTAAGCTTATACCTCGAACTCCAAAGGTCTCCAGTGGCTATCGGCCTAATGCCGTTGCCTGTCCTGCTCCACCCGAAGTCTATCTCTAATGAGCTTGACCTTCTCCGCTGCATCAACCGCCATCTCCGGGCCAAGCAAAGCTCTCTCGCCTACATCAACCCATGATAACAGAGTGCGACACCTCCGTCTATACAATGTCTCAAATGGTGACATCTCGATACTGCCTTGGTAGCTGTTGTTGTAAGCAAACTCTAACAAGTGCAAGTTATCCTCCCAAGAGCCTCTAAAATCCAGAACACAAGTGTAAAGCATGTCCCTCAAGTGTCTGGATGGTCCTCTCTGACTGACCGTCTGTCTGTGGGTGATATGCACTACTAAACTTGAGCTGGGTGTCCAAGCTAGCCTGCAGACTCCTCCAGAAATATAAAGTAAAATGACTATCCCGATCTGATACTATACTCACAGGGACTCTATGCAGTCTGACTATCTGGCGCACATATATCTCTGATAGTCTCTCCATAGACGTACCCACTTTGAATGGTAGAAAGTGGGCCAATTTGGTCAACCTGTCTACGATGACCCAAATTGTATCCTTTTCTCCTGGAGAACGGCGAAGTTCAGAAACAAAACCTATGGTCACATGCTCCCATTTCTACTCCGGAATAGGTAAAGGCTGGATCAAACCTCCTGTCCTCTGTCTCTCTGCCTTCACCCCCTGGCACACTAAGCATCAGGATACAAAGCGTACTACCTCCCGCTTCATCCTGTACCACCACACATTGCTCTCACAGATCTCTATACATCTTGTTGGCACCTGGATGCATAGAGTGCTGGAATTGATGGCCTCCTGAAGAACCTCCTCGTGCAATGACCCACTCGGCACATACAACCTGGTACCGTGCCACAATGAACCATTATCAGCAATGGTGAAGTTATCTGATAATCCAATCTGAACTGCGTCCTGATACTCCTCAGGGACTCATCCTGAAACTGTGTATCCCTGATCCGGTCTACGAACTCTGACTGAATCTGCACTTCCCACATCTGTATCTCAACTAAAGGCACTATCAACTCAATGTCCAAGCTCTCTAGATCTGCTAGAAGATAATGATCTGTAGTCAGGCACATAGCTACCGGATACCTACTCAGTGCATCCGTAACTATATTTGCCTTCCCTGGATGGTACTGCAATAATATGTCAAAGTCTTTCATCAACTCCAACCATCTCCTCTGTTTTATGTTCAGCTCTTTTTGGGTAAAAACATACTTCAAGCTCTTGTGGTCTATGAAGATCTCCACACGCTCTCCGTATAAATAGTGTTTTCACAACTTTAGAGCAAAGATGACCGCTGCCAACTCCAAATCGTGGGTAGGGTAGTTCTTCTCATGAGGACGTAATTACCTGGAAGCGTAGGCAATCACCCTCCTATTCTGCTACAACACACAACCTAGTCCCTTCTCCGATGCATCATTATAGATAGTGAAACCTCCAGACCCTGATGGCAACGTCAATATTGGAGCTGTCATCAACCTTCTCTTCAGCTCATCAAAGGCGATATAGCACTCCTCTGACCAAACAAACTCTATGTCCTTCCGGGTTAGCGTAGACAACGGCTCTACAATCTGGGAAAAATCCTGAATAAATCTCCTGTAGTAACCTGCTAGTCCCAGAAAACTCCTGACCTCTGCTACTGAACTCGGAGCACTCCATGCCTCAACTGCTATGATCTTTCTCGGGTCTACCGAGATCCCCTCTTCAGTCACCATATGACCAAGGAATTCAACCTTGTCAAGGAAGAACTCGTACTTCGAAAGCTTTTCATAAAGCTTCTCCTTCTTGAGAGTCTCCAGCACTATCCTTAGATGCTCCTCATGCTCCTCTGGGGTCTTCGAATACACCAAGATGTCATTTATAAACACCACTACAAACATGTTCAGATGCTGATGGAGCACCTTGTTCATCGGATTCATGAATACTGTCGGGGTATTAGTCAACCCAAACGGTATCACCATGAACTCATACTGTCCATACCTAGTCCGAAAAGTTGTCTTCGAAATATCCTTCCGTCTGACCTTCACCTAGTGGTAGCCTATCCTCAGATCAATCCTGGAAAATACCCTCGCTCCGCTCAACTGATCAAAGAGATCATCAATACGCGACAGTGGATACTTGTTCTTGATTATGAGGTTGTTCACAGCCCTGTAGTCGATACACATCCGTATCGACCCATCCTTCTTCGGCACAAAAAGTACCGAAGCACCCCACGGAGAAGAACTAGATCTGATAAATCCCTTATCCTGAAGCTCATCCACCTGCTTCTTCAACTCTATCAGCTCACTGTTGCTGACTCTATAGACGTGCTGGGATATCAGCTCTGCGCCTGGCACCAAGTCTATAAAGAACTCCACATCTCTGTCCGGAGGTAACCCTGGCAACTCCTCGGGGAAAGACATCCATAAACTCCACTATCAGTGGATGTTGCAACCTCGGCTCTACCACCAGGGCTCCGCAGAAGACTCCCTCGCTCTGCTCTGCTGCTCCTTTGACAAACTCAAACTCTGGCTCACCCGACGGACTAAACAATACTCTGCCTCTACGACAATCTATACTAGCATAGTACATACTCAACCAATCCATCCCGAGTACAATATCGTAGCTCAGAAGTGGCATTACGAGTAGGCACACACTCAACTCCCGAACTCCCAAGGTAACTCTTCGGTCTCTGCAGACATCACTGACTAGGATGATCCCACCCCCGGTCATGATCTTGCAGAGTCTAGCTAAAGGTTTAGCAACAAGATGGTGTCCTAACAACAAATGATACAGACACAAAGCTATGGAAAGTACCAGAATCAAATAAAGTAAGTGCTGAAATAGAATCAAGAAGAACAGAACCTGATATCACATCACCAATGGGCTTGGGCCTCGTCTACGGTCAGGGCAAAAGCTCGCCCTTGCTGTCCTCCTCTGTGCTGTTGTTGGTGCTGGGCAAACCTCTGCTACTGAGTCTGCAAAGGCTATCCTTTTTGCTGTACTGTAGGTGCTATGGCTGGTCTCCTCTGAGCGGCTCCTCTGCCCTGAGCTGTACAAGCAAATGCTGAAGGATAAACCTTCAACTAGTGATCTGCTGTGCCACATAACATATATCTGCCCAGCCTCTTCCTACAAATGTCCCATCCGTGCCCCGACTTCCTACAAAAAGGGCAAATAATGGGCTGCCTCTGACCCTACTGCTGTCCCAGCCTCTGCTGCTGGGATGCCTGCCGGAAGGGCGCACGACCCTGACCCGGGTGCTGCTGAGTCTGCAGGAACGACCTCTTGGCTGGGCTCGTACTGCTGCCTGCTCCAGAATCATCTCTACTTCTCTTGGTCTTCAGCTCCAAGTCATTCTCAGCCCTCTGAGCGTCACTCATAATCTGCTTGAAGGTAGCCTCGCGGTCACTCCTAGTCAAGGACTTGACCGCCATGACCAAACCCTTGTAAAAATTCCTCGCCTTTACTGCCTCGATCAAACCCTCAATAAATCTGCCCAGACAGCAAAACTCTACTGTATACTCGTCCACCAGCATGCTCCCCTGGACGAGTGCCTCGAACTGGCTCTCTAAAGTACTGAGAGCCCACATCCGAAAAAAACTTCTCCTTGAAAAGCTTCTTGAAAGCCTCCCAAGTCAGTCTCGGTACCGCTATCCTCGTAACTGTATGGTACCAAGTAAGGACAAGATCGAATATCTGGCTGCCCGCTGCCTCAATCTACATTCTGGCTGGGATCAGTGCCAGCCTAAAGATGCCCTCAATGTGCTCGATCCAGTCGTCCGTGTAAAGGATTCCCTTCATACCCCAGAACTCCTTGGGCCGCATCCTCTGAAAGTCATTAATGGTGCCCGGCCTCGGATGCTGAGCCTGCTCTGCCTGTGGCTGGATCTGGGCCACTTTGTCCACCGCCGTCATGGCCACTTGGTGAGCATTTTCAATGCCCATCCTCATCGCATCCACCTGGCGGGTGCTGCACATCCATTATCTCTCTGAGGAACACAAACAACTGTGTGGCATCAACTGGTGCAGACGGTGGTGGAGGAGGTTCCACCGGAACAACTGGTGTAGCTCTCGGATCGATAGGAGTAAGAGGATCTCCGAGAGAAACGAATGCTCCCTTGGTCGCAGGAGTGGCGAATGAAGCGGGTGACAGCTGCCTGAAGTCGAGCAGGACGAGAGGTGGCAGACCTTTCGGTGGCAGCTGCTGTAACGGTGCGCTGAGACCGTGTCTTCAGAGACATCCTGAACACAGATCAAAAAAAGTCAATACGATGCAAGATACGATATCATCAAAGAAGGAAGGTAATATTACAAAAGAAACAATTTTAGGAAAATTAAAGATAGCAAAAGAAATCAAGAAGGGCCCTAGTTGTGATTGAGCACACTCTCTCTCAGCCTATATCCTATGTCCTATCTCAGGTAGACCTAGAAACTAGACCTGCGAACTACGACCTGCATACTAGACCTGCATACTAGACCTTACATGGGCCGCCACCAAAAATGTGTCACAATCCGCACCCAAAAAATTGGGCATAAGCCGTGGGTACGTCCAGCCTACACCGCAGAATCGATGGTAGAATGCTGTAAAGATTCGTTCTAGGTCACAACAATATCTATCTCACAAAACCTGTCAATATAACCATTCCAAAAGGAGGGCAACCACGCAATATATATATATATATATATATATATATATGCCTCAATCACAATAGCTAGGGGAAGAGTAAAAGTACGATAAGATATCACAAAGAAACAAGAACCAAGGAGCAAGTACAATATCCAAATATACAGTCCAAGTCTAAAGTCTATAATATCTCATAGAAGCAACAAATAATAAATACAATCATCCAAAATAGCAACTAGAAACAACCCAGGGAAACCCATCTAGCTGAACTAAGGTGCTAACGACGTCTCCTCGACGGGCTCCTCCTCAATCTCCGGGTCAGAACACTCCTCAACACCAGGCCCGTAGAAGGTCGGGCAAAAATCCTCAGGATCCTCTAGAAAAAATATGCCCAGTCAGGGACTAGATCAAAGTACATAACTCTGAAAGCAACTCCAAATACATGGTAAGGTGTATATGACTAGCAATAGAAAAGTATACAAGATGCACAGGAAAGTAAATACATGGTGGAGCGGATAAAGTAGCTGCAATATAAAAGGAGAACAATACAAGTAGTAGAGAAGTAACTGCATGTGAGAAAATAGGAATACTAGCTAAGTGCCTTGAGCACAAGTTCGTTATGTGATCGGCTTAGGTTGCACATGAATAATCTATGATAACTCCGTTATGCGTGAGTTGCATAACTGACATACACATGAATACTGTTTGGCTTTGATCACATAACCAACTCCTACTCCCCTCCCCCACTAATACTCTTGGATTCAACCATGACACGCTACGTACATGATAAATAACTCGCGCATATGAAGGCAAGAGCACACGAAGCACATGATAGCACATGAGAATCAATATCCGAAGCACATGATAAAATACACGTGATAGAGTACCCGCTGAACACGGTAAGGGGGATAACATCTCATGACGGGATCCACTAGTACCATCTCGTGTAACAATGTGTCAAAATCAAGTATTACAGTTCTAGAACAGGTGATATAAATGCTATCATGAAATAAAAACGATCAGAGGTAGGTACTCGCCTGACGTCCTGAGCAACTGATGATGATCGAGATTCGGACTGGCGTCGCAAGAACCTATTACGAAAAACAAGGTTAAACGGGGTTCTAAAGAGTTAAACTAATATAAAATAACTAAAAATAAGGTTCTAGGGGTATTCTAGGTCGAACGGATCAAACCGGTAAAATTTGGGTCAAAAAGTCAACCCATAGTCTAAAAAGTCAACTATGGGTCAAAACTAGGTCAAATGTTGACTTTTACGGTCAATGAGGGCAATTATGGTCAACTCTAGGTCAAACTAGGGTGCCCCTAAAATTCTAGGTTAAAACTAGCTCATTAAGCTAGTAAACCCTCAAACTCGCCTCCTCGAGATACCGGGATACCCTTGGTATCCAATATCTCAATCTAGGCTACGCACCCCGCCTATACCCGCTAAAACCTATGCTAGCACGCGTAATTATATACACATATACATAAAAATCTAACTCTAAACTCAAACCTAGGCAATTGCTCAAAAACTCTGCTCCGATACTCGATACCTTGGGTATCTCAAGGTATTGAGATATCCACCCATCTCTCACTAATACTACTAACTAGCTATCTAACTAGCTTATATACACCTAGGTAATTATCTAGGCTACTACATATATAAACACATATGCCTATATATATATATATATATATATATATATATATATATATATATATATATCCACACAAACACAATACATATACCCATAACCAAACTCATAAATATATATATATCTAACTATATACATATCTACTATAGTAATCTAAGTATCTATCTATCTATCTATCTATCTATCTATCTATCTAACATAAATATATAGATCTCTCTCCCTCTCTCTCTGCTAGCCTACTGCACGCTGCTACGCAAATGCTGCTGCTGCAGCAAATGCCTCGCCAAGCTGCTGCTGCTGTAAGCTTGCCGCGCTGCGCACTGCCTCGCTGCTGCTCTTCCCTATTACTGCTGCAGCTGCTACATTCTACTGCTCACTGCTCCTACCTCCCCTTGCTACCACTGCGCACTGCTCCTCCCCAAACTGCTGCTGCAGCTCCCATAGCTGCTGCACTGCACAGCAGCTCCTGCCCCCTTCGACACACCACACACACACACACAAACACGCATATATATATATATATATATATATATATATATATATATATATATATATATATATATATATATATATATATACACACAATCAAATATATATATCTATACACACTTACACACTTATGTATATAAGTACACACATGCATATATATATAAACACACATATCTATATATATATAAACACACTCTACATATATATATACAAACACACACACATACACACACACACACACACACACACACACACACACACACACACACATATATATATATATATATATATATATATATATATATATATATATATATATATATATATAAACACATACACTCATATATATATATATATATATATATATATATATATATATATATATATATATATATATATATATATATATATATATATATACACATATACATACACACACACACACACACACACACACACACACACACACTCACTTATAGATATATATATATATATACAAGCATATATATATATAAATACACACACTCATATAGATATACAAACACACACACACACACACACACACACACACACACACACACACACACACACATATATATATATATATATATATATATATACACACACTCGTACATATATACAAACAAACACACACACACACACACACACACACGCACACACACACACATATATATATATATATATATATATATATAGAGAGAGAGAGAGAGAGAGAGAGAGAGACATACATATATACATATATAGACTCCTAAACACAACACACACAACACAACACACCCAACACCCCACCAACACGCGCACAACCACCCCAACACACAAAAAATATATATATATATATATATATATATATATATATATATATATAATATAATCTAGGAACTCTAGCACACACTTTCTGAAGCTAAACCAATGCGCGCACATGCCCAAAACCAAGAAACTAAGTCGAAATGGCCATTCGGTTATTTCGACGAACACGTGGTGTGCGGTTCACAAAACCTCGTGAAATGTACACCAAAACTACTCGGAATTGGTTCAAAATTTATCTAGGGGTTCTAATTGATGTCTAAATCCTAGAAAAAAATACCAACTCATCAATTCTAGGTCAGTGCCAAAAATGCGCACGCACATAGAACCTACGACAACGAAAACTCCCAAATTGCTCGAAACGCCCATTTTTTGCGACATGACTTCACGTGTCCGAATAGAGACACGTATTAACCCTTAAGACACCCAAGCACGTCTACCTAGGTCTGTCTAACCTAGGGCATCCCTCAAAATTGGGCTAATCTCAGATTTCCCCCAAAATTAACACAAAACCTAATGTCAAAGTCTCCAAACACAACCAAACTTGTTCTAACTTTCTCCCACGGGTAGCCTTAGGGTCTAGGAAGGTTCTAAACTACTAATTACACTATATAAGAGTAATTACTAAGAGAAAAATTAGGGTTTACCTATTGGGAGTTGGGAATCCCAAGGCCAAAGTCTCCAAAACCCTTAAAATCATCACCCTCAAGCTCCAAGCCTCCAAATCAAGCCTCCACACTAAGTCTAGGCTCTACACACCTAGGTTCAGGGAAAAGTATAGGGTTAGGGTTAACACAAATGAAAGAAATGGAAGAAGAAAGAGAAAAAAATGAGAATACTTACTTGGAATAGGAAGTGGGAAGAAGAAAGGAAGAAGGAGTGGAGAAGAGGAAGAAGAAAATGGAAATGAAGAAGAGAATGGGGGGGGGGGGGGCTGCTATCCAGATCTAGATAGGGACCGGCCATAGCATTAAAGAAGGGTTTACACTAAGACAAATGACTAAAACACCATCTCCTTTAGTCATGCTAATTGAGATTTGGGTTTGGGGTTCTAAAAGCACTCAAATTAAATTCTAATCACTCCAACTAACTAAAATAAAATATAATAATAATTCTAAACCCAAAAGTAAATCTCACAAGGGTGTTGGTTGGGTCGGACATGGGTCCACTAGGGTCTGACACGGGTCCAGACTAGCCAAAACCTTAAAACAACCAATAAAAAATAATACAACCATCAATTAAATATAATTATAATTATTTATAAATAATACACAATTTACCAAAAAAAACCTATTTTCTAGAATCGGGTAGTGACAAACATGCTCCGCGTTAAGCAACATGTCTCGCGCTAAGGCGCAATGATACTGACTCGGCATTCATGCGACATGGCGTAAGGAACGAGTAGAAGATTGTGTTCTAATGGATTTAGTGGTACCGATTGCTACGCTTGGGATAGATTCCAAAATACGATAGTACGGGTTTTCCTCAGTAAGTCTCGGGGACGAGACTTTTTCTGAGTGGTGTATGATGTAACATCCCGTTCCGCTCAAAATGGATTGCCGATTCAAACGACAAAAGTACAATATTCTGACCTATTTTGCTCAGATGAGGATACTCATTTAAGGCAAAGGATCTCCATAATTGCCCCTTCAGGAGTTCAGCTTAGGCTTTTAGAGGCTCGCTCGGAGTATCACTCAACCGAGACGAACCATCGCTAAGGTGGGTGGCTACGGTGAACTTGTCTTTGCTTAGCCAGCACACTTAAAATACGAAATGATACCTGCTAGTCGCTAGGTGAATCATCCCTGCATGCTAATAAGAATACAATGCATCTAGCTAAGAGAATAATCCCAACTTGTATTTCTCGTGCTAGAACATGGAAATAAAACTTTGCTTATAATCAGACCATTTCATGCTACCTTTGCCTTGTGCAACGAGACCCCACTATGCCTCGAGTAGAACGATATATGTAAATTCAGTAGTGCACTATTCACTCCCTACACTGCATGACCCTGGATTATGTCGCTCGGTATATTTTCTTACAGTTTTACTCCTCGGCTTACCTTCGGGCCCGAGCTAATGAGAATGCTTAAGTTTTCAATATGAATGCATGCTTGTCTATTTAGTGTAGTTTGTACACATTTCCTCATTAAATGTTTGCTATACAAAATACCATGCCACTATCAATAACACTATCATGTATCATGCATGCATTCGAGTTAGCCAGAAGACTATCAAATAGTCCTTTGTGCAATATGAACCTACAAGTATTCGGGACCGTTTGGTCACCAAGGCAGTCCCCGCACCAGAAGAATGCATCAAGGCAAGTTTATATCTGAATGGAAAGGGATATCAAGTTTATATCTGAATGATAATCACATCCAGTTTATATTTGAACGAGAATCAGGTCAAGTAAAGAAAGAAACACAGCTCGTGGAGAAAGTGCTCGGTTCAGAACAAGAATTATGGATTATCATATCAAGTTATGGATTTGGATGAGCCAAGACTGCGTGTCACGGATAACCTGTGCACAGAGGTATGAATTAGTTCTGCGGACGGTTGTCGGGGCACTGGGACCTATCTGATCCGGACGAAAAGTATGGAATAATCAGTCTGTTAGAGGAGGAAATGGCATGTAGCGGGGATCGCCACCTGCGTTATATTCTATTTTTTATCTCGTGATTATAAATCGTCCTTTATGGCTTTGCCAACAACAATCGTTCATATAGATAAGTCATCATCGCTTAGCGACTATCCGCGTGTGAGTCATTATATCGCATCAAGAGTGATCTGAATCTGCTAAGCGATATGAATATGAAATATCTGTACGTATGTAACACTTCAGCATCATATGCAACACCTGATATTATGAGTAACTCGTGCACCGATATGAATCTTATACTGAACACTTATGTTTGCATATGCTAATGCTTTGAATGTTTAAATATGCTCGTGCATGAATTAACTTGGTTTGCCTTGGACAGGGATGGACAAATGGTAAGTTGGTAAGTCTCACCGTATTTCCTCTTATATCGCGCGGTGCACTGCCATACGAGTTAGGTTATTCAACCCTTGCCATAAAACTGATCCTAAGGTAATACTAGAAAGATAATCAAATAGTTGGTGCACGAAATCTATGTTACGTGTTTGGATTTATCGAGCGGGCGAGTAGCCTCCCCACCAGTGCATTCGTGTACTGATAATCCACCAGATTGTTTGCAGAGTGCGGAAGAATCTCGTTCAGTGCGGATGCCTCCTTCGTGCGTGCTAAGACATGGAGTCAAATTCGAAGCCTTGGGGCACTGCATCCGGAACTGAAGCACATATATAAGACATAATATTAGAACATCGTCTGAACATCGCTTGTACAACATTCCATAAATGTAGCCACTTGGCACGCTTTTACTATTTCAGAGAGAGAGAGAGAGAGAGGCTTGAGCGACTTGTAATCTCGGCCAAGTGCTACCTGTAACACTTGCTTATATATCAATAAAGAGTTTTACTTCAACTTGTGTTATTCAATGCTTTCGCTATTGTCGACTCAGTGAACTGTCACTAAATAGTCTATGCGTTTATTATTTTGCTGCACTCGGACAATCTGTACGACTCTATGGCTTAGACCTCTTACTGCCAGCCAACGAACCACAGCCTTGCACAGGCATGGCTCACGCTTGTGCGATATCACGCCCAGATGGGTTAAGTGATTGTTCTGCGGGAGCGCTGGTGCGGTGATTCTCGCCTAGCAGGGATGGCCGATTAGCCTGCAGGAGATCGGGACATGACACTGATAACCCACCAGATTTCTTGCAGGGTGCGGGAGAACCTCGTTCAGTGCGGATGCCTCCTTCGTGATGTAACGACCCGTTCATCCCGTTCCCCCTGCTCGGGGAGCGCGGCCAAGAAATGCTTACGACCGTCCGAACGGGACAGATTGAATCAAGATCCTTTCCTCGTTATGGATTGGTTTCTTCGGAATCAGGTCCCATAGTCAATGGATCGTGCCTCAAGGAAGGACTCGGCGGCAGAGTAAAGAGAGGCCTTTCCGTTGTGTTGGTTTTCCTTGCCCGTTTTCGATTGCCGTTTGGTTGCGTACTTGTTGGTTTTAGGACTTGCGTTTTCTTGAACGGTTTCAATGGATTTCATTGTTTTCGTTCTTAGGATTTCGCATTTCGTATCGAGCCTTGGAGACCGAAGCAGGAGGTATTGATCATCCGTTGGTGCGTGCAGGTGATCGTGTAGACGACGCGCGAGCGGAGTCTTAGGGATCTCTGCTCCTTCTTCCTATACAACCGACTGTGTGAGTGGCTCTATTTCGATAAGCACCTTCTTTCCAAGGGCTCCGTTCATAATAAGATTGACTCAGTAAAGCATTCAATCAAACGACACCACTTAAGTAATAAGTTGGATAACAAGATAAGATAAGAAGTAGGCTTGGAACACCCATCGCTTGTCATATAAAACCTTGCATAAATTCATTGATGCATGCATGGTCGTTGGATGTTTAATGGGTTGGTATTTATTGATAGTTCAAGTACTTTTCAATAAGTTCAAAGTGTTCTTCTATAAACTGCTGTATGTTATTTCATATAACTGTTGGTTGATTGTGATAGTACAGTAAAGCAGTTTCGTGAATGATGTTCTTTAACATTGGCTTGTAAGTAAACCTATGAGGTAGAGTCATAGGTATGGTCATGGGAATTCTTGTGCACAGGGGATCCAGGTTCCTGCGGACGGTTACCGGGGCACCGGGCCGTTCCGACCCGGGCGGAATCTACTTTCTTAGTACTGGGAGCGGGGAATTGTAGCGGGGCTAGCTACCCGCGCTGCAAGCGTCGCCGCCAGCCCAGACTAAACCCATGATGGCTAGTAGAACAACAAAGAAAGATGTTGTGTATATTTAAACTGTGCAGACTAACTATGTCTTCGTGACAGGGAAGGCTATGGTAAGTTGTACAGGTGGTTCAGACGGGACAGGTAAGGTCACCGAACGGTGGCACGTGAAGTTATGTTATTTTGTTCTTGCATATCTGCTAAATGTAATCTGATCTAGGCAAGAATAGAAACCCACCAAAGAGCATAAATATTGCATGTTCATTTAAAACTCATCTAAAGAGCTTGGTAAAGTTGAGCAGCTAGCCTTCACCAGTACTTTTCGAAGTACTGACCCTCGTTGTAGCAGGTCCCCCGGCGCAAGGCAACGCGGCGAGGAGCTGAAGCTCCCTCTCCGGACCCTTTTGGGATTCTTGGCGGGTCGGGGCCAAGACTTTGGAGGCTCAAGCTGGAAGCCTTCCTCTCTCTCCGTGGCGGAAATGACGCTAAAGCGATGGTGCTTCCCCGCACAACAAGAAGTTTTGGGTTTTGAAACTATGTAAAGGGACATAATGTATGGATCGGCTATCTCATTTTGCGTCCGAGTTTGTAAGCCCGTGGGGCATTTTATACTTTTGAGTCAAGCAATGTAACCGGGTGTTCATTATTAATAAAAGAGAAACTTTTCTATGCCTCAACCTTGTGTTATCTTATTTGTCTACTCTGTTGCATTGATCTAAAGAATATCCTTATGCCTAAGGCCTGGTGCACGCGCGCCCTACGCGTGCACGGCATCACGCCCGGGGGACGATTATCGGTTAGGCGAAATCGGGGCGTGACATATTGGTATCAGAGCTATGCTTCAGATCCTTTGATCTCTCAAAAAGAAAGTTTCTAAAAAGGACTTTGTTCCTTCCGAGTAGACCCTTGAATTCGCTTGGCCAAAATGAGATGCGTTCCATACAATAAGTCCGAATATTTTTTTGAAAAGTGCGTGGGAATTATACGATCGCTTGGACGGGATTATGATCTGAGGGCTTTTGCCCCAACTCATAGAGGATGTTGTGAGAAGAGACTCGTGTCATAATCGGCAAGTTATATGTCCATATGAAAACACCAAACGAGAAAAGTGCGAGATAAGAATATCGTTCAGACAGTGGTCTGGTCTGTGCACAGGGCCTTTTGGCCAAACTGTGCTGAGTATCGTGCACCAAGACCCTTGGTGCTAGCGAGTGGCAGCGAGATTTGGGTATCGTTGGGACGAGAATGAAGTTGACTTGAAGGGAAATCGATAGAGACGCTATCGGATTACCGCTAAGGCGAGTAATGGAAATCGTGTAGGAATTTCCGAAGATAAGTTGGACGGTTATTCATAACGATGAGTTATGATTTGAAACATAGTCTGTATAGAGGACTATGAATACAAGTGTGTACGAGTCTAAGATCGCTAAGGCGATAAATAGGGACTGTGTTGGAGTCATAGCAACGGTTTGGGCTAGAGAATCGATTCCCGCTCTGAGGAACGAATTGAGCATACGAGTTAAGGATGCAAACGCGAATCAGGAGTTATTAGGACGATTCAATTCCTGAGTAGTGTATGCGATAAGTACCCTGTTCGATTATGCAACTTGTGGATATAATGAGTTGTAAAGATTCAGGGAGTATGACTCGAACCCTGAGTGTGTATTTGTTGGCTTAGTAATGCTTGAACGAAGTCGTGGATTCGGAGAGTTAAGCGAGTCTAGCGACAAGCGACGAGATTGGGTAAAAGCCTTAGTATAAATAAACAGTGCCTAGCAAGTAAACGAACTCGGAGAAAGCATGCAATGTTGGTTCGAACGAGTTACAATGAGTCGAATAAAGGATAAGGCTTATAACGAATAGAAATTCAGGGTAATTGGAATCGATATCATGATCGGAAAAGACTTAAAGGATCGTACGAGCGAGTTTGAGTTGAAACAAGCAAATTACAAACTTGAGTCGAGATTGAATAATCTGAGATGCGATCGAAGTAAGTGCAATTAGAAATAATGGAGTAAAACGAATGATAGTGTGCATGGAAAATTTGGATTTGAGTAGGAGATCGCTCGATAAAAATTCGGTTTGAGTATGAATGCGATGATCCAAATTCTGGGATTTTAGACTATAACAATGGTTGGAAGATAGCTCGGATTGATGCAAGTTGAAAGAATTATGATTCTGATGGATCGAGTTAAGCAGTAATAAATTTGGCTTGGAGTTTGGAAGAACGATCTTGAAATCAAGTTCAGGAAGATAACATTCGAAATCTGTCCCAGCGAGAACGATTATCCTGCGGGAGTGTCGACGTGGTGATTTCACGTACGGTAGGGATAAGCAAACTCAAGAGAACAGGTTCGGTGATCATTCCAAAATGAACTCGATGAATGGAACATATCAATGGGATAGACTTGGGTTTGGAAATTGATCTTAGTTGTTTGAGGAATACTAAGAGTAGACTAAGGGAATGAGTCTAAGGATTCTTCTTGAGGAGTTAGTCTAGAAACGTAAAGTAAGAGATGTTGGACGTTTTCATGAACGGATATGTAGATCGTGCTGGACGACTTAGAGTTCATGATATACATCGATGGTTTATAATGGAATTGTGGCTTGATGATATAGGCGTAGAAAATGATGGATTGGTGAATTCTATCAAACGAGATAAAAGAGATAGTGTATGCGAATCGATGAGTTGAACTGCAACGTGGGCGTATCGTGGGTTCGGTTGAACGAGCGTGTTGGTGTGATAGGATGATCTATGCTCGATGTTTAGAAATCTGAGTGAAACGAGCTTGGGTAGAATACCCGTGTAAAAGGAACAATGGTTTGACCTTAGGGTGTTTGGGGCGAGCGTTGTGCAACACGGTTGCGCGATGAGTCGCAAATTTGAGTTGTACCTATGACTGTGTGTGCTGGCCTAGGGACTAGGCAGACGACCCTATGCCTTGAGTTAAACTGGAGTGGCTGACTTCAGAGTATCGTTCGGGAAGAATGATAGAACTGGGGCAACAAGACTTAGAGTTAGAAATTGGAATTGGGAGTATACGCTAGCAACGTTCGCGTTGAAACGAACGTAAGGCGAGATAGGACTCGGGTGAAAATTGATTTGGTTGGATAGGTTACGCGACGGTAAAGGATAAGACGATAGCTGAATCGAACAAGAGTTCGGTCATTCATATAGCAGGACGATCTGCGTTTCAAAAGATTTTCACGAGTAGCTTGTCAGACTTAGCTGTCACTGAGCTTGGTTGAAATACACATATTTGGGGGATGCCTTGAATATGGGTACGATCCAGACTTAGCGATATGCATAACTCGGATGCAGCTGCAAAGGAAAATGTTCGGATTCGCATGGATGGGTATGACAACTGAAATGATTTAGCCTCAACCTAAATTTCATAGAGGAAAGATTGTATCATTCCTCGTGCTACCGGGATAGTTCTGCGCTAAGGCGCAGTACGAGACTGAGTTTGGGAATGCAATAGTTGAACGAATGGATCATTCGGATAAAAAGGATTAAGCACTCGGGCGAACGGAACGAGTAAAAACGAATAGAAAGTTAAGTTCGATTGAGCCAAGGGTGCGGAGGACTTGAGCGTACCCCAGGTAGGCAATTTAGCTCTGCGCTAAGGCGCGATATAGACTGAGTCAGAAAACGTTGGTGATTGGGTGCGAATTTATTTAGTGAGATTGGACGGTGACTCAGAGAGACTTGATGCAAAAACGAGATTGAAAGAAATTATCGAGATTCGAGCTTTTGGGTTAGGCGTAACGACAGGTTTCGATAGGCAACGCCAAGTAATAGGCTCAATTGTGTTGGGTTCCTATGGTGATAACGTAACTAGTTGGGCAAGTCCACCCAATTATGAGTCGTAAGTGCCCGTTGAGCTTTAGAATACCATGTGCTTGGGTAATATAGCCCTGCGCTAGGTGCAGTAGGTTTTGAAATGAAAGTGCAACGATCGAGTTGACTATAACTCGATAGCATTGAACGATAGAGTCGTTCGATGAGAATTGGCCAACATTGGCGTAACGCATGGTGAGAAAATAGAGGATTGTATTATTGAGACAGTCCTTGAAGGATAAGACTAGATGCATTGGGTAGTTTAGAAGTTATGCGATAGCACGAGTTGCGCTCAGGAAGTCTCGAGGACGGAACTTGCTTTGAGTGGTGCATGGTGTAACAACCCGCTCCGCTCAACCCGGAGAGCCGATTCAAACGGCACAAGTGTAGCTATTCGACCGCCTTGCTCAGCGAGATGGCTCGTTCGATGCAAAGGCTTTCACGCTGGGATCCTTAATGGAGTCAGACTTAGGCTATCAGAAGCGCGTCCGGAGTCTAGCTCGACCGATGCGATACATCGCTAAGGTGAGAGACCTCGGTGAACCTGTCTCTACTTAGCTACACACTAAGAAAATGAATGTTACGTGCTAGTTTACAGGCGATAACCTTTGCATGCTAATAAAAGAGATGAACGCATATAGCTAAGGGGATAACCCCGCCTTGTATCGTATAGAACATGGAAATCTTACTCGCTAGTTGCGTAGTCGACTTGGGTTAGTTGAATCTGCAAGCGGACTTGTCGTACGCGGCGGAGCCTGTCCAAATTTTAGATCGCAAAAAGAAGCAGTTGCGGGACCGAACGTCTCGCTAGTGCGCGTACTGTGGCAAAACCACTTGGTCGAGGAGTCGACCTGGGAACTTGAATCTGGCATGAGGGAAAAAATTTCCCTCATTATTCCTTAGTGGTAGGCTCTGTTCTTAAGTTTCGGGACGAAACTTCCTATTAGATGGTTATGATGTAACGACCCGTTCATCCCGTTCCCCCTGCTCGGGGAGCGCGGCCAAGAAATGCTTACGACCGTCCGAACGGGACAGATTGAATCAAGATCCTTTCCTCGTTATGGATTGGTTTCTTCGGAATCAGGTCCCATAGTCAATGGATCGTGCCTCAAGGAAGGACTCGGCGGCAGAGTAAAGAGAGGCCTTTCCGTTGTGTTGGTTTTCCTTGCCCGTTTTCGATTGCCGTTTGGTTGCGTACTTGTTGGTTTTAGGACTTGCGTTTTCTTGAACGGTTTCAATGGATTTCATTGTTTTCGTTCTTAGGATTTCGCATTTCGTATCGAGCCTTGGAGACCGAAGCAGGAGGTATTGATCATCCGTTGGTGCGTGCAGGTGATCGTGTAGACGACGCGCGAGCGGAGTCTTAGGGATCTCTGCTCCTTCTTCCTATACAACCGACTGTGTGAGTGGCTCTATTTCGATAAGCACCTTCTTTCCAAGGGCTCCGTTCATAATAAGATTGACTCAGTAAAGCATTCAATCAAACGACACCACTTAAGTAATAAGTTGGATAACAAGATAAGATAAGAAGTAGGCTTGGAACACCCATCGCTTGTCATATAAAACCTTGCATAAATTCATTGATGCATGCATGGTCGTTGGATGTTTAATGGGTTGGTATTTATTGATAGTTCAAGTACTTTTCAATAAGTTCAAAGTGTTCTTCTATAAACTGCTGTATGTTATTTCATATAACTGTTGGTTGATTGTGATAGTACAGTAAAGCAGTTTCGTGAATGATGTTCTTTAACATTGGCTTGTAAGTAAACCTATGAGGTAGAGTCATAGGTATGGTCATGGGAATTCTTGTGCACAGGGGATCCAGGTTCCTGCGGACGGTTACCGGGGCACCGGGCCGTTCCGACCCGGGCG
Organism: Iris macrosiphon; assembly: GCA_036927795.1. Taxonomy (NCBI): domain Eukaryota; kingdom Viridiplantae; phylum Streptophyta; class Magnoliopsida; order Asparagales; family Iridaceae; genus Iris; species Iris macrosiphon. Next base: position 196,260,047 of record JAYESA010000007.1, read on the forward strand.
GAATCTACTTTCTTAGTACTGGGAGCGGGGAATTGTAGCGGGGCTAGCTACCCGCGCTGCAAGCGTCGCCGCCAGCCCAGACTAAACCCATGATGGCTAGTAGAACAACAAAGAAAGATGTTGTGTATATTTAAACTGTGCAGACTAACTATGTCTTCGTGACAGGGAAGGCTATGGTAAGTTGTACAGGTGGTTCAGACGGGACAGGTAAGGTCACCGAACGGTGGCACGTGAAGTTATGTTATTTTGTTCTTGCATATCTGCTAAATGTAATCTGATCTAGGCAAGAATAGAAACCCACCAAAGAGCATAAATATTGCATGTTCATTTAAAACTCATCTAAAGAGCTTGGTAAAGTTGAGCAGCTAGCCTTCACCAGTACTTTTCGAAGTACTGACCCTCGTTGTAGCAGGTCCCCCGGCGCAAGGCAACGCGGCGAGGAGCTGAAGCTCCCTCTCCGGACCCTTTTGGGATTCTTGGCGGGTCGGGGCCAAGACTTTGGAGGCTCAAGCTGGAAGCCTTCCTCTCTCTCCGTGGCGGAAATGACGCTAAAGCGATGGTGCTTCCCCGCACAACAAGAAGTTTTGGGTTTTGAAACTATGTAAAGGGACATAATGTATGGATCGGCTATCTCATTTTGCGTCCGAGTTTGTAAGCCCGTGGGGCATTTTATACTTTTGAGTCAAGCAATGTAACCGGGTGTTCATTATTAATAAAAGAGAAACTTTTCTATGCCTCAACCTTGTGTTATCTTATTTGTCTACTCTGTTGCATTGATCTAAAGAATATCCTTATGCCTAAGGCCTGGTGCACGCGCGCCCTACGCGTGCACGGCATCACGCCCGGGGGACGATTATCGGTTAGGCGAAATCGGGGCGTGACACGTGAGACCTAAGTAGTAGAGTTCACTCTGGAGCCTTGGAGCGTTGTGTCCGGAACTGAAGCACATATACAAGATATAATGTTGGAACATCGCCTATGTATCATTCAACAAATGTAGCCACTTGACATACTTTTACTGTTTCGAGAGAGAGAGAAGCTTGAGTGACTTGTAATCTCGACCTAGCGCCGCTTGTAACAATTGTTTATATCAATAAAGAGCTTATTTATTTCTATACTTGTGTTATTCAATGCTTTCACTATTGACGACTCTTTGAACTTGTTACTAATTGCCTGTGCATTTATTATTCTGCTATACTCGGACAATCTGTGCAACTCTGTGGCTTAAATATCTTACCGCCTGTTCGGATCATGGTCTTGCACGGACGCAGATTACGCTCGTACAGCATCACGCCCAGATGGGTCAAGCGATCATCCCACGGAAGCCCTGGCACGGTGATTCGCGCCCAGAGGGGATGACCGATTGCCTGCGGGAGATCGGTGTGTCACATATTGGTATCAGAGCATGGCTCTATACCTTTGGACTTCGTTTCAATTTTCTCAGTTTTGAAAGCTCGTTCGTAGGTTATGTGCATACGCTCTCTCTCAATATCCCATCAGAATATTCCATATAATGAGACTAAATAATTTCAAAAGTGCATGTGAATGATATGATTGCTTGTGCAAAATTATGATACGAAGGCCTTTATGCCGACCTGTGTATACTTGGTTGGAGTAGACTTGTACTAGAATTTGCATGTTATCTGCAAACCCGAATACCTATACATATTTTCCCAACCGATTAGTGTACGAAATAAAATATCGTTCAAATAGTCGTAATGTACACAGCCTTTCGGCTAAGTTGTGTTGAGTATCGCGTCAAGACCCTCTGGTGCGAGCTAGTTACAAACGAGATTTGGATATCTCTCGGATAAAGATAAGTTAGATTTAGAATGGCAACCGAGAAAATATTATCATATCATCGCTAAGGCAAATATAGAGAATCGTGCTTGGATTTTAAAAAATAGCTCGAACAATTTTTTATGTCTGAAGTTACAATCGAATATGATTTACTTGGATGCCTATCAACAGGATATATACGAGACTAAGGTTTATCAGGCAATATTTAGGTATCATGCAGGAATTCTAAGAAACAACTTGGTGAATATGCTAGCGATTAATGCGAACACCGATTGATGGATTTGATTGGGTGACTCGATTCTGAGTGGTGTATGGATCATTTAGAAATGTCCAAATGGATTCATAGGTCTCATGCGATAGTTGGATTGAACGATTGAGAATGTCTTGAATAAGTGATAAGGCTTATATCAAAAAAGAATTCAAGAAAATAAAAATTAATATCTTGGTCAAAGAAAACTTGTTGGAAACTCTGAGGATCGTGTGAGCGATTTCGGATTGAAACAAACGGATTAAACTTGAATAAAATGTCGCTCGAATAGAAGTTACCCGAGAATGGATATTTATGGTTTCAAATTTATAGACTTGGCTTGGTATCGATAATGAGATAGCATGGATCGATACAAGTGAAGGAAATATTATGGTTTGATGAAAGAGGTAAGCGATAACGGATTTGACTTGAAGTTTGGAAGAACGATCTTGAATCAAGTTCGAAAAGATAACCATCAAAATTAGTCCTATAAAATCCCTAATTTTAATAAACTATATTAACTATTTAATTAATTATTTAATTGATTTATAGTATTTATTAGCTAATTTGAAGAAATAGAACTTATTGGATTTTTATTTCTAGATGATTATGCAATAGAGGATTTATGGAGCAACCATAATTTTACCTTAATTATTTTTATGTAGGAGACCCTATAGACGCTTGATAGATTTATTGTATACACCAATATAAATTTCTAGAATTTTCTATATCTATATCTATATATATATATATAAGATAATAAAAGAAATAGAAAAGAAAAAGAAAAAGAATAAAAGGTAAAAGGAAAAAGAAATAAAATTTACCTAAACCCTAACTCTTACTACTAAACCCTAACCCAATATCCTAAAGCCCTACCCGCTTTCAAACCTACCCGACCCGCAAACCCTACTAGGAACAGCAGCAGCAGACCGCAGTATTCCCAAACCCGCGCGCAGCGTTTCCCCGACCCCCGCTCCTATATATATATAAACGATCTATAGTTCACAAACCCTAACCCTAAACTCTAATCTCACCCAACCCATCTCGACCTGAGGCCTCCGCCGACTGCAAAACCAACGCCGCCGCCGTTCACCGGAGCAACCATCGCGCGTCCACGTCGCCGTTCGAGCGCACGCCGCGACAGCAAGTACTCAACGACTTAGCCCTGTTCACGCCCCAATTGTCGTGCCTTCGCTTGACCAAATTTGACCTCATCTTCATTGGTTTGTTCATGACCTATCCCTCTTCCAACTCTATATATTAGTTTACTTCGAACAACGCGTAACCCTAGGCAAAAACTGAGCCAAAGTTGGTGAAAAACATAACTTTTAAATCGCAAAAAACTGCGGTAACCACCCATGTTTAAGGACTTGTATCTCCCACCATAAAGATCCAAATATAGAATTTTTTTTGCTATGTGAAGACCACCTAACCGAGATTATTTTTTGTCAATTATAATATTTTATTTGATACTATATACAGAATTATACTGGGTTAAAAATCACTAAAAATCTATTTTCGAAACCTTTAAAGTTGTGATACGGAGCGCGCCCCGCCAAACGGGACTGTCCCGTCGCATACCAATTGCACCAAAGGTGCATATGGTATGTCCAGACGTGTGAACTTTCATGAAAACTGATTCGGACGCGTGTACGCGTCGCAATCAACCCGTATCCTCAAAAAGTCTTCGTATCTTAACTTTTACAAAATATCGCACCATTTATTGCACGCTCATTAAAATATGACAAAACTTATGCTATTGGATTCATGGTATCACGCTGGTCCTGTGACCAAATTTTCATGTAATTCCGAGATAGTTGACCAAGTCACCTATTTGTGGGCCCTACGGTTGACTTTTTGGACAAAATTGTGTTCGGCTCACCAAAATCTAAAATTGGATATAACGTTGAGTTCGTATTGACGTTTAGAGTTTATTTGACCTATAATTTGTCCCATTTAGAGACCTTTATCCCTGACACACTTTTTGTTACAAAGTGGGCCATATGTGGACCCCGCTTTGATCCAAAATGACCGTTTTACCCCTGTATCCAAATTGGATGAAAGGGTAGTATTTTGTAGCTATTTTGCTGATTCCAAAAATGTTGGTGATATCTATTTCAGCTTTCAGAGACGTTTGTTCGGAGGCCTTAGTTCCTGATTTCGTGTCCTTGACATCTGGACGCTTTTACCTTACAAATTGCTTGTCAGGCAAGTATACCTTGCCATTGTACTGTTATTTATATTCCATATGATGTATACATATTTTATTTCTGCTTATTTAGTTCATATATTTTAAACTGCTATATAAACTGCACGTCCAAGGAAACTTGGGTGCAACGACGGTGACGTCGTATTCTGTTTTTATTTATATATGCATGGACCTACTTTATGAGACCACCCCATTATCATGAGGTATTTTTATGTTTTATTGGCCATTACACTGTTCTTACATGAGTGTGAGTCACATGCAGGACACGGACTTGCGTATTCGACTGGCCACTGGTACGTATAGGTCGTGTGACGGATATGGATAACTGCTGATAAAAACTTTGCATACTAGTAGACCTGACAGTTATTTAGAGGTATCATCGTATCATGGATGTGACATGCTTAGAGCATGGGGTGGGGAGAACAACAAATAAGGCATTTGGGCTCTTTTGCACTTTCCTTGTGTAACCCGTACGCTCCGCCGGAGATGCGCGGTCATGATGACCACTATATATTATATATTATCAGGCGACCTCTGCCTTTCAAAAGATAACATACTTTATAAGCCCCTGAATCTCCAAGAGAATCATGTCAATCCCATTTTAGCTAGATAGCCCACTGGTTGGAAAGTTGTTCTCAAACTGCATTCACATTGAATGGTTAGGCGACCCATTGGATGTTTATTTTTAGTACTTTATATGGCATGTATCTTTTATATCTTGTTGCGTCCCTCTGAGGACCTGGTCCCTTTTCAGATATAGATGGGCAGGAGTATCCACAGGAGTACGGACCTGGACCTAACGCTTTATTCCAGACTGATGAGGTCTTATCTTCAGGGTATCTTTAATCCATCGCAGCTGATGGATATCTTAGTTGCTATTTTTTTAGACATTTATCTTATATTAGAGTTTGATTCTCTTCTCTCTTTAGTAGTTTTAGTATAGTCGGTTTGCAGTGGATTTATTTCCATCCGACTATCATACTTTGAGACATCCTATTTAATATTCAGTTATTTATTTCCCATTTATTTATTTGTGCTGTGGATGAGATATAGATTGCGTGTGACTTGTTGACAGTATATTACCACTGGTGGATTGGATATTCATGTACAGCGTACGTGTGTATATGGTTTCCATATATTGGAGTTCGTATACATATGACTGGCGTATTACGTATTCCTAGTCCAACGTATTTTGAGACTGGGGCGTGCCATGTTTTTAGTGGTGGCCCATGCAGGTCTAGAATATATTGTCTCGGTTATGTTACTAAACCGAACAAGCCTGCGTATAGGAATAGAGTATAAGGATCTCATTCACGCTTGACTAAAACTCATCCTTCCTTTCAACTATCGTATTTAATGCTTGCATCCTGTTTGACTTCCTGTACTTCTTCTAATCGTTTCGTATACCACTTGCAGAGAGATGGACATACATAATGGATGTACTGTCGTCGATGGCGATGCACCTTCAGGAGTCAATGGTCAAACTCAAGGAGAGGCCTCAATGACTCCTAGACTTCCGGGACCGGATGGACAGACTCATAATCCAGTTCCATCTGATCCTTCAGCTTCACCTAATGGAACTTTTCCAGCTTCATCGACACCACAGGATGGCCAGACACAGCTGTTCCAATTCTTCCAGATAATAATACAGGAATAAAGACAACAGGCAGCCACACTAGTTGTAGAGCAGAGGCAGCAAGCAGCAGAGCAGAGGTAAGAATTTCTAGCAGCACTTGAGAGAATATCTGCACAGGCAACTGTACCAGCTCAAGCACTAGTTTCAGTACCTCGAGCTAGAGTTGGTTCAGTAAAGGACTTTGTACAGATGAGTCCCAAGCCGTACAGAGGCACTGAGAGCCCAAAGGAGACTACAAACTAGATTACCCACACTCAGAAGTTATTAAAAGTATCGCAGCTACCTACAGATCTATGGATGACAGACATAAGGACGCTGCTAGATGGTAATGTCCATCACTGGTGGGAATCAATGGAGCGCCAGTTGGGTACGTATAAGACTTGGGAATAATTCTTGGAGTGCTTTGAGAGGAAGTACTTCCTGGACACTGTAAAGGATGCGCTGTATGATCAGTTTCTTTATCTAGAGCAGGAGAACAAGACAGTTGATGAGTATCATGCAGAGTTTAGTCGTCTCAGTAAATATGACGCTGCTCTGATACCGAATGACTTGGTGAAGGCTAAGAGATTTTACCGCGGGCTGACTCAGGAGCTACAACACTACACTAGCTCACAGTCCCGGATCTCTTACGTCAAATTATTGACAGAAGCTAGGTTACAAGAGACCATCAGCAAAATAAAAAGGAGGTCAACTGAGGACACAACAAGGACCAGCAAGGATACAGCAAGGGCCAGCAAGGATACAACAAGGAGGGCCTATCAGACATTCTTTGGTACAGCAACAATAGTACCAGCACAGAGCAGGACCGTACCAAAATTCGAAGAAGTCCCACTGCAATTACTGTGGGAAATGCGAACATATTTCGAGAGACTGTCGGACTCATTTGGGATAATATATGAGGTATGGTTCCGGACAGCACCTGGCGAGAGACTGTCCGATGCAGTAGACAATGACACTTCCACCACCAGTATAGAGGCTAGAACTTCCAGCACCGAAGCCAGTTCATCAGATGACTAGACCAGGAGCACCTCGACCCCCACCAGCCGGAGGATTTCAGCGAGGACCACCGCTACCTACTCAGGAGGATCAGTACATGAGGGCCAGTTATGGACTACAACAGAGGAATGGGCAAGCCTTTGTACTAGAAATATTTGACTTAGATCAGGAGATTGATGTCATAGCAGGTATTACTCTTGCTTTTACTTTTTCTGCTGTGACATTATTTGATACGGGAGCCACCCACTCGTTCATATCATATAGTTTTATTGCCAAACACAATATTACCACTACACCTTTACCTAGTTGTATTAGAATTCTCACCGGAGGAGGATTTGTACCTATTAATCAAATTTGTAGATCGTGTCCTGTAGTGATTCATAGCAGAGAGATGAATGCCCGACTCTTAGTCCTTCCTATGCCAACTTTTGATATTGTGCTTGGAATGGATTGGCTAAGAAAGTACCACGCTTTCTTCGACTGTTTTGGAGGAAGCATTCTTTTACCAAGCCAGCCGGAACTTGAGTTTGCACGAGGATCCACAGAAGCCCTTGATGGTGTGCAGCTTGCAATGGACGATATTATTTATCACCCTATTATTTCAGAGTTTCAAGACATTTTTAGAGGAATTGCCATGCCTACCCCCAGACAAAGACGTAAATTTTTTGATTGAATTAACACCGGGAGCAGCACCAATAGCGTCGCATGTTTATATATTGGTGAAGAAGGAGATGGATGAGCTGAAGACACATTTGAAAGAACTAGAGGAGAAATATTTTATCCGACCAAGTGCATCACCCTGGGGAGCACCAGTATTATTTGTACTAAAGAAGGATGGGTCAGTGCGTATGTGCATTAACTACAGAGCCTTGAATGCAGTGACCGTGAAGAATAAATACCCATTGCCATGCATTGATGACTTATTTGATCAGCTTAGTGGAGCCAAGGTGTTCTCGAAGATAGACTTAAGATCGGGATATTACCAGGTGAAGGTACAGAAGCAGGACATTCCGAAGATCGCATTCAGGATAAGATATGGATACTACGAGTTTCTGGTCATGCCATTTGGGTTGACCAATGCTCCAGCTATCTTTATGGACTTAATGAATCGAGTATTCCATCAGTATTTGGACCAGTTCATGGTCGTCTTTATAGATGGCATACTTGTCTATTCGAAGAGCCACGAGGAGCACGAGAAGTACCTGCGGATTATTCTAGAGACATTGAGGAGAGAGCAGTTATATGCAAAGCACAATAAATGTGAGTTTTTCTTAGACAAAGTTTCGTTTCTTGAGCATATCGTTATGGGAGAGGATATTTTTGTTTATCCAGAGAAAATCTCGGTAGTTGAGACATGGCCCATTCCTAAATCAGCATCAGAGGTGAGAAGTTTTCTTGGACTTGCGGAATATTATCGACGGTTCATGAAGAACTTCTCAAGGATAGCAGCGCCTATGACTCTGTTGACATGCAAGGATCAGGAGTTCGTATGGACTGACGAGTGTCAAACCGCTTTCGAGGAGTTAAAGAAGCGACTGACCACAACGCCAGTATTGGCTATTCCATCAGGAACATGAGGTTACAGTGACGCATCAGAAAAAGGCTTAGGATGCGTGTTGATGCAGCATGGCTAGGTGATTGCATATGCATCTAGGCATTTACGAGTGTATGAGAAGAATTATCCAACTCATGACTTGGAACTTGCAGCCATTGTATTTGCTATGAAGCTATGGAGACATTACTTATATATAGAAGGAGTGGAGATCTATACAGACCATAAAAGCCTCAAGTACGTCTTCACGCAGAAAGAGTTAAATTTGAGGCAACGTCGATAGCTTAATTTGATGAAGGATTTCGAGATAGAGCAACATTATCACCCAGGCAAGGCTAACGTTATAGCAGACGCGTTAAGCCAGAAACCAGCAGCTTACTTCTTGACAACACAGAGGGAATTATTGGAGGACTTGCAAGAGCTTGGCATAGAAGTGATATTACCCAGAGTAGATAGGATATTCGCCAATTTATAAGTACAATCATCACTAGTAGAGAGGATCAAGGCAGCTTTGCCTACGGACGCCAGGTTCAGGAGATTAAAAGAAAGGACAGAGGCCGGAGAGCAGACAAGATTGCATATTCATGATAACGGGATATTACGATATGGTAATCGTCTATATGTTCCCAATAGAGAGATTCGATAGGAGCTGATGGCAGAAGCTCATAGTTCGATATATTTTATTCATCCTGGAGGCACCAAGATGTACCGTGACTTATGACAGCACTTTTGGTGGCATGGGATAAAAAGAGAGATAGCTCACTTTGTAGCTAAATGTCTAATATGTCAGTAGATAAAGGCGGAGCATCAGAGAACAACAGGGTTATTGCAACCACTTTCGATTTCTGAGTGGAAGTGGGAGCACATCACTATGGACTTCGTCACAGGTTTTTCTAAGAGTCCAAGTGGGAGAGATACAGTATGGGTAATAGTGGGTTGACTCACCAAGTCAGCCCATTTTTTACCTTTTAGAGTTGGCCAGTCTACAGAAGCTTTAGCTGACTTATACATGAGGCAAATCATAAGATTGCACGATATACCGGTCAACATTATATCAGACATGAATTTGGGTTTTATATCGCACTTTTGGAGAAGCATGCAAGAGAGTCTTGGAACTCATCTGAAGTTCAGTACATCTTATCACTCGCAGACAGATGTGCAGTCCGAGAGTACTATTCAGATACTGGAAGATATATTGAGGGCTTGTATGTTAGACTTTGGAGGATCATAGAAGGATCACCTATATCTTGTGGAGTTTTCTTATAACGATAGTTATCAAGCGAGTATCCAGATGGCTCCGTTTGAAGCATTGTATGAAAGAAAGTATAGGTCTCCTGTGTGTTGGAGTAACATGGAAGAACGTCAGATTCTGGGACCAGAGTTGGTAGTTAACACCATTGAGACAGTGAAGAAGATACAAGGGCACTTACGAGTAGCGCAAGAAAGGCATAAGCAGTTGGCAGACCTTCATCGTCGTCCCTTGGAGTTTAAAGAGGTCGATCATGTCTTCTTGAGGATATCACCTACTAAAGGCACCATTCGATTCGGAGGGCGTGGCAAATTGAGTCCAAGGTATATTGGACCATTTGACGTGCTAGAGAGAGTAGGAGAAGTGGCATATCGACTCGCACTACCACCTTCACTTGAGGGAGTACATAATATATTTTAGGTGTCGTAACTCAGGCGATATATGGAAGATAGCAATTATGTTCTCGACCATTCCGATATCATTATTGGGCCGAGCTTGACATACCAAGAGCAACCCGTAGGAATCCTTGATCGTCGAGAGAAAGTGTTGAGGAACCAGTCTATTCCCTTGGTTCGCGAGGCATAGAAGCATGGCGCGCCTGGAGAATCAACTTGGAAGTGCGAGGATGACTTGCGCAAATATTTTTTGAACCTATTCATAGACCAAGGTATGAATTTATTTTGTAAATTTCTATCTTATACCATCATTGACTTTCTATCGTGGCTTAGTTTCAATTTCGAGGACAAAATTTTTATAAGTTGGGTAGAATATAAAATTCCTAATTTTAATAAACCGTATTAACTATTTAATTAATTTATAGTATTTATTAGCTAATTAGAAGAAATATAATTTATTGGATTTTAATTTCTAGGTGATTATGCAATGGAGAATTTATGGAGCAACCGTAATTTTACCTTAATTATTTTTATGTAGGAGGTCCTATGGACGGTTGATAGATTTATTGTATGCACCAATATAAATTTCTAGAATTTATATATATATATATATATATATATATATATATATATATATAAAAGGTTTAATAAAAGAAATAGAAAATAAAAAGAAAAAGAATAAAAGGAAAAAGGAAAATGAAATAAAATTTACCTAAACCCTAACTCTTACTACTAAACCCTAACCCAATATCCTAAAGACCTACCTGCTAGAAAACCTACCCGGCCCGCAAACCCTACTAGGAACAGCAGCAACAGACCGTAGTATTCCCAAACCCGCGCACAACGTTTCCCCGACCCCCGCTCCTATATATATATAAATGATCTATAGTTCACAAACCCTAACCCTAAACTCTAATATCTCCCAACCCATCTCGACCTGAGGCCGTCGCCGACTGTAGAACCACCATCGCCGTTGTTGACCGAAGCAACCATCGCACGTCTACGTCGTCGTTCGAGCGCACGCCGCGACATCGAGTACTCAGCAACTTAGCCCTGTTCACGCCCCAATTTTTGCGCCATTGCTCGACCAAATTTGACCCCGTCTTCACCGGTATATTCATGACCTATCCCTCTTCCAACTCTGTGGATTAGTTTACTTCGAATAACGCGTAACCCTAGGCAAAAATTGAGCCAAAATTGGTGAAAAACATAACTTTTAAATCGCAGAAAACTGCGGTAACCACCCATATTTAAGGACTAGTATCTCCCACCACAGAGATCCAAACGTAGAAATTCTTTTTGCTATATGAAGACCACCTAACCGAGATTATTTTTTATTAATTATAATATTTTATTTGATACTGTATGCAGAATTATACTGGGTTAAAAATTACTAAAAACCTATTTTTAAAACTTTTAAAAGTTGTGATACGGAGCGCATCCCGCCAAACGGGACCGTCCCGTCGTATACCAATTACACCAAAGACGCGTATGGTATGTCCAGACGTATGGGCTTTCACGAAAATTGATTCGAACGCGTGTGCGCGTCAGAATTAACCCGTATCCGCAAAAAGTCCCTATATCATGACTTTTGTAAAATATCGCACCATTTATTGTACGCTCGTTAGAATATGACGAAACTTATGCCACTAGATTTATGGTATCGTGCTGGTCCTGTGACCCAATTTTTACGTAATTCTGAGATAGTTGACAAAATCGCCTATTTGTGGGCCCTACGGTTGACTTTTTGGGCAAAATTGTGTTCGGCTCACCAAAATCTAAAATTGGACATACCGTTGAGTTCGTATTGACGTTTAGAGTTTATTTGACCTATAATTTGTCCCATGTAGAGACCTTTATCCCTGGCACGCTTTTTAGTGCAAAGTGGGCCACATGTGGACCCCGCTTTGACCCGAAATGACCGTTTTGCCCCTGTGTCCAAATTGGATGAAATAGTAGTATTTTCTAGCTATCTCGCTGATTCCAAAAAAGTTGGTGATATCTATTTCAGCATCCGAAGATGTTTGTTCGGAGGCCTTAGTTCCTGAATTCGTGTCCTTGACATCTGGACGCTTATACCTTACAGATTGCTTGCCAGGCAAGTATACCTTGCCATTGTACTGTTATTTACATTTCATATGATACATGTATATTTTATTTTTGCTTATTTAGTTCATATATTTTAAACTGCTATATAAACTGCGCGTCCAAGGAAACTTGGGTGCAACGATAGTGACGTCGTATTCTGTTTTATTTATATATATGCATGGACCCACTTTATGAGACCACCCTATTATCATGAGGTATTCTTATGTTTTATTGGCCATGAAATTATTCTTACACGAGTGTGAGTCACATGTAGGACACAGACTTGCGTATTCGACTGGCCACTGGTACGTATAGGTCGTACGACGGATAGGGATAACTGCTGATAGAAACTTTGCATGCTAGTAGACCTGGCAGTTATTTAGAGGTATCATCGTGTCATGGATGTGACATACTTAGAACATGGGGTAGGGAGAATAACAAGTAAGGCGTTTGGGCTCCTTTGCACTTTTTTTGTGTAACCCGTACGCTCCACCAAAGATACGCGGTCATGATGACCACTATATATTATATATTATCAGGCGGCCTCTGTCGTTCAAAAGATGACATGCTTTATAGGCCCCTGAATCTCCAAGAGAATCATGCCAATCCCATTTTAGCCAGATAGCCCACTGGTTGGAAAGTTATTCTCAAACTGCATTCACATAGATGGTTAGGTGACCAATTGGATATTTATTTTTTAGTACTTTATATGACATGTACCTTTTGTATCTTGTTACGTCCCTCTGAGGACCTGGTCCCTTTCCAGATATAGATGAACAGGAGTATCCATTGGAGTACGGACCTGGACCTGACGCTTCATTCCAGACTGAGGAGGTCTTATCTTCAGAGTATCTTTGATCCATCGCAGCTGATGGATATCTTAGTTGCTATTCTTTTAGACATTTATCTTATATTAGAGTTTGATCTCTTCTCTCTTTTAGTAGTTTTAGTATAGTCGATTTACAGTGGATTTATTTCCATCCGACTATCATACTTTGATACTTCCTATTTGATATTCAGTTATTTATTTCCTATTCATTTATTTGTGCTGTGGATGAGATATAGATTACGTGTGACTTGTTGACAGTATATTACCACTGGTGGATTTGATATTCATATATAGTGTACGTATGTGTATAGTTTCCATATATTAGAGTTTATATACATACGGCTGGCGTGTTACGTATTCCTAGTCCTACGTATTTTAGGACTGGAGCGTGACAAGTCCCAACGAGAACGGTTATCCTGCGGGAGTGCCAACGTGGTAATTTTATATACGACATGGATAATCGAACTCATGAAAACATGTTCGATGATTATTTCAAATGAACTCGATGAATGAAACGTATCAAAATAGGATAGACTTTGGCTTGAGTATTGAACTTAGTTGACTGAGGAATGCCAGATGTAGACCATGGATTTATCAAACGATAACATTAAAGTTGGATGATTTTACTAGACAAATTATAATCACTATATGAACGGACATGACTTGGTGGATAAACATATATAACTTGGATGGAGCAAAGAGAAATATTAAGGTATCTCATTCATTTCGGTGAAAACCATAACGTTCAAACATTTTTGTCTTGTACGAGCGTAACTCTATGCTCGTACATGGGTCACGCCCGAATTAGGACGTATCCAGCGGGAGTATTGGCATGGTGATCTTACGTCCAATGAGGATAATCGAACTTGCGAAAAACCGGAGTGTGACAACTGATGGATCATCTTGACTTTTGGTTTGACAAGATAAGACGAGTTTTGAAATACAAGTGATTCGAAAGTGTTTCATGGATAAGTTAGCCTAGAACTTGGAGTAAATTATGCTTGATGGTTTCATGAACGGATACATAAATCTTGTTAGACGACTTGGAGTTATAATCAAAGGTTTAGAATTGAATCTTGGCTTGGTAGTCTAGACTTAGAATGGATATATGGATTCTATCAAACATGTTATGGAGATAGACTATGCGAATTGCTAGGCTTGTCTTATAAATTGGATATATCATAGATTTTACTGAATAAACTTGACCCCTATACAAACAAATATGCTAATAAGAGTAGGATGATCTGTGCCCGATGTTTAGAAATATGAGTGAAATGAGCTTGGGTAGAATACCCCGTGCAAAAAAATAATAGTTTGACCTTAGGAATTAGGATGAGCATCGTGCGACAAATTTGTACGATGAATCCTGTGCTTGAACTTGTACTTATGACCTGGTGAGCTCACCTAGTAATTAGACAGACGACCTTGTATCGAGTTGAAGAACTTGTGTAACCGACTTTAGCATATTGCTTGAACAAACCATAGAACTGGGGCAGCAAGACTTAGTGGTAGACTTGGAATGGTAAGTGTGTGCTATGTTTGACCCGAACGGTTGAACGCTAGTCAATTAATCGTGCTTAATAGTAGTACAAAACTTGGTTTGAGTTGGAATAGAATTACATGGAAATTTGATTGACCCTGTCGAAAGTATCCTTGTGATTTGTAAGACGAGAACCCTTGAGATTTTCGAAAGTAGCTTGTCTGATTTTACTATCTCTAAGTTTGGTTGAATGCATATGTTTGAGAGACACCTTAAATATATGCACGATCCAAGACTCAATGATATATGGAACTCGAGTGCAAAGACTTCACTATCGCTAAGTTGGTTGACATGCATATGTTTGAAGGACGTTTTGAATATGTGCACGATCCAGACTCGCGGTATGCTGATCTCGAATGCTAGTGCAAGTGAATATGTTAGATCTGCATGGACAAGTATAAAGACTTATATAAGTTTGCCTCAGCCTTAGATCATGATTCAAGATGGATTATAATGGATCACGTATTGAGATATATGCTCCGCGCTATGTCACGCCCCAGTCCCAAAAATACGTAGGACTAGGACACGTAAGCATGCCAGCCGTATGGATATGGCAACTCCAATATATGAAAACCAAATCCACACGTACGCTGTAATATGAAAATCAATCCACAAGTGGTATAAACATATGTCACAAGTCATAGGGTACAATCTAAATCTCATCCACAGAAAATCAATATAAATGACTAACCAACATCTATAATAAATATAATAATATAAAATATACATAAAATACCTATTTTGGGTGAGGGAGTTTACAATCTACCCAACTTAAAACAATTTTGTCCTCGAAATTAAAATAAGGCATAATTTGTTAAATCCTTCACATTCATACATAAGGTACGTCAATCGCAATCTCTTCCAAAAATTTAAATAACAAAATCTATTCAAATCTATCGCGATTATTTCAAAATTAAGATAATCATTGTTCAAATCAAAATTCAACCTATTGTAATCTCTTCTCACTTTTCCAACTCATAAATATCCAAATTTAAATTAAATCTATATAATATCTTCAAGATTTAAATAACCCATATCAAATTTTACCTCACGATCTCCAAGTATCATAATCTCCTCTAGAAGTAATTCGAGTCCAATATTATTCCTATTTTCACTTATAAATTATTTTTTTTCAACTTTTTAAATTTCATTCACATCCTCAATATTTCAAATAGGTAGTCCAATCATCAAATTTTTTTTTAAATCATCAAATTGAAAAATAATTTAAATGCAGTCCACCAATGTTCAAGTCTGAAATTATATATTTATCCTTCAAATTCAAATTGATGATTTTACCTTCAATACTTAAAAATTTAAATTATGTACTTAAGGTATAAATATTGGGTCCTCAATATCAAGATTTTTAAAATTTATTAATCCTCATCATCTTAGTCATTCTTCTAAAATTCTCAAAATTAAATGGCTTGAACCTCTCCCAATCTAATCTTACTCGATCACAATCTAAAAGAAATTCCTCTCGAGTTGCCAATGCACTGCTACCCAACTTAGAATTTATCCATCTATCACAGAAGGCTATATACTTTAAGAAAAATATTCTTTAATTTATTTACTCATGCTATTCAATTATCAAAGTTTTAACACCAAATATATCACCTATGATATACCCTTAATCAATTATAAAAGAAGTGTCACTAAGTCATGTGATTAGCCTTATGGGGTATATCTAGTACTATCAGTGTATCAAACTTATACCAAGCACGAGGTTTCGTCTTTCCAAAATAAGGGAAGACGGAGATCAATAATAAAGAGTTCAAGGGCGAGGTAATAGAATAGAAGTATCGGGATCAAGACGTTTAAAGAATTCAAATGGGAATTGTTAAAATAGTTGTGGATTGATATCCTATTTTGGTAATGCCTATCCACATGCTCGCATCAGTACAGTTATGTAATGGATACGATATGCTTAGACATATCTAGAGGGCAAGTTCATTCATCTACTAATCACTAGATATCTCAATCCACGTAAAGTAGTTATACGAAGGGCGAACCACGCGTACTATGGTTGATCAGACCATAGTACACTGATTCAGAAATGTATTAATGTATGCATCCACTAATACATATATATTGAACAAGCTTGATGAAAGAATAAGCTTGCAAAACTAGGCTATAATAGCGGCATAAGTCAAGGTGGTACAATAATTATAGGTACGCTAGATGATGATGAAAGGAGGTACAAGTCAATTCAAGTTCACAAAAACAAAACAAAAGAAATAGAATAAGCAATAATAATAAAGATTCTACAAATCTCTATAGTTATCATACAACCTCCTTGTCTATGTCGCTAGTCAACCAAATGGGGGCAAGGACCTCTAAATTCTATTGTCTGAATAAACACTGTCGTCTTACGCTAGCATACGACAAATGTCATTCAGTTACACTTCAATAATAGGGCAAAAGACTATGTGATGCTAGGTTGTGAGGTATACTACCCAACTTATAATAATAACTAATACTATAATTGTCTTAAGCATACCGTAGAAGCTCCTATTAATGTCTACAAAAAGGGGTCTTGGTACTTTATTGGGGTATCCTCTTCTATTACATAGGTCATGGTCATCTTACCTCTTAGTTATAGTGCTTATAGAACAAGTGTCAATAGTAAAGATAGAAAGGTTACTAGCCCTCAAGTGAGAAAGGAGATAACTTATGTGGAGATATGGGTTCAATTACGTGATTTAAAACTAAGTTGTAACCATAAAATTATAATCTATTATAATCTAAATGAACAGCTCAACTATCAAATTCTTGCTACTAAGCACATAATTTCAAAATTCAAGATTACAACTATAATTCTAGCAAACTATGTGTCCTTAACAAAGAAATAAATTACTTGGCCTACTATCAGAAGTGTCAGGTGGCACGAGTTGAAAGATAAAGAAAAGAAGAACGTAATTTTGGTCGTCGCACAATTAGCGAACGTTAAGGCCACAGAGGAACAATATGTGAAATAGAGGGGCTCTAGGTAGCATCATGGTTTTCCAAGGTGGAGTGGTATACTAGTTGAATGTTCGAGGTATGATCAAGGGAGAAGTATTGATTGCATTCCTCTAGGCTTCCTAGGGTGCTGTCTACTAATAACAAGACAATGATATAAGTTTATAGTTCTCCAATACTATCTAACTATGAGGGTTAGGTTCAGTCCTAATATTCTCTTTTGGTTTTCTATTGGTTCCTCCATACTAGGGTCAAACATTATGGTAAGCTTCTAACTAACTCTAGTGGTATCTATACTATTCTTAAGTCTTCATAATACATCAAGGGATAATGGTAAACCAATCTATAGATAAGGAATTCTAGGTTCACTAGATATTCTAAACTTAGTGGTGTGTCTATATCCTCGTTGTAATCTTAATAGGTATGCTACTCTAATTATCATCATAATAACAGGGGTTCCTATATTCTCAGCAGAAGGCTATACTCAAGAAACTATTAGGGTAGCACATGAATCAAGCATGATACAATTGTTCAAACAGAACATATAGGAGGAAGATGAATCATAGTCAATTGTGGATGAGATCCTATACTCTAGTCCTAGGTGCAGGCTTGCTCGGTACAGTAACGTAACCGAGACAATATGCTCTCGACCTGCATGGGCCACCACAAAAATATGTCACGTCCCAGTCCCAAAAATACGTAGGACTAGGACACGTAAGCATGCCAGCCGCATGGATATGGCAACTCCAATATATGGAACCCAAATCCACACGTACGCTGTAATATGAAAATCAATCCACAAGTGGTATAAACATATGTCACAAGTCATAGGGTACAATCTAAATCTCATCCACAGAAAATCAATATAAATGACTAACCAACATCTATAATAAATATAATAATATAAAATATACATAAAATACCAATTTTGGGTGAGGGAGTTTACACGCTAAGGCGCAATAGAGACTGAGTCAGAACTTGGATTAGATGATAGAGTTATTCAATAAGACCGACCAAGCATACACGCGACACGGTAATAAGGAACGAATATAAAATTATGTTTGAATGGATTTAGTGGTACTGACTAATATGCTTGGGATAGATTCGATAATGCGATAGAACGGCTTGCGCTCAGGAAGTCTCGAGGACGAGACTTTTTCTGAGTGGTGTATAATGTAACGACCCATTCCGTTCAAGCAGAAAGCCGATTCAAATAACGCAAGTGCAATGACCTGACCCGCTTTGCTCAGCAAAATGACTCATTTGAGGCAAATATTTTTTATACTTGACCCTTCAGGAGTTCGAACTTAGACTTTCAAAGGCTCACTCGGAGTATCGCTCGACCGATGCAAATTATCGCTAAGGTGGGTGGCTACGATAAATTTGTCTTTGCTTAGCCAGCACACTTAAAATATAGACGATACATGCTAGTCGCTAGGTGAATCACCCCCTGCATGCTAATAAAGAATACAATGCAGCTAGCTAAGAGAATAATCCTAACTTGTATTGCTTGTGTAAGAACATGGAAATAAAACTTTGCTTATAAGTAAACCCACGCATGCTACCTTTACCTTGTGAAAGTAGACCCTGCTATGCCTCGAGTAGAAATATATATATATTGTTTGTAGTGCACTGTTCACTTATTTACACTGCATGTCCCTAGATCATATCGCTCGGTATGTCTCTTTACGGTAACACTTCTCGCACTACCCTTAGACCGGGCCAAAGTAAATGATTATGCTCTATATGAATGGAATGCTTGCATGCTTAGATGCTAACTTGTACTCATTTCCTCGATTTAATGCTTGTCACTTATATGCATGCCATAATTTATCGTACTTCACTATTTGTGATTCACTCAATTGAGACAGGAAGACTATCAAAATAGTCGTTCCGAGCCAAGTATAGAACATTAAAAGTATTCGGGACCGTTAGGTCACCAAGGCATTTCTCGAACTAGGGTACTGCATCAATGGACATTTAAGCAAAATAATATCACAACATCTCTGAGAAATCAATGCTCGCCCTGTACAGAATCTGATGGCTCAGGGAGTCGATATTGTATTGTACTGATTGAACCAAATATGTAATTGTATCTGTACCTGCGAGAATATGGAAAACTTGAGAATACGCATGGTCACAGATAACTTGTGCACAAGGTAGATTTTTGGATCTAGTTCTGCAGACGGTCGCCACGGCACTGTGGCCGATCCGATCTAGACAGAGCCCTATGGTAGTCATTTGTATGGACGGGATGGGTGCAATGCCAATTGTATATGCTTGCACGCCATCCTTAGCCTCGAGACTACACCTTCCTTTATGGCGTCATGCCAGTGACCTTTTGTCATATAGATTAAGTTGGCTTGATAGCGGTAACCCGCGTGCGAGTTATTGTATTATAAACAACTGCTCTGTATAACACACATGTACTTATAACTGCATCGGAACACCTGAGCGGATATGAATATGAAACACTTGTGCATAATTGAACACATTGAACATCCAATGCAAATCGCCTTATAATCTGTGTAACTCGTCTACCGAAACATAATCTCGCCCACAACACTTGTGTTTGCTTATTTAATTGCCCCCGAGTTTTCATTATATATGCTTGTGCTTGATTTAACTTGGTTTTCCTTGGACAGGGAAGGACGAATGGTAAGTTGGTAAGTCTCGTCGTGTTTCTTTGCATATCGTATGGCATACTGCCACATGAGATAGGCTTTTCATTATGCCATAAAACTGATCCTAAGGAAAGACTAGAAAGATAACTTAATAGATGGTGCACAAAACCTATATAACGTGTTTGGATTTGTCGAACGGGCGAGAAGCCTCCCTACCAGTATATTCATGTACTGATAACCCACCAGATTACTTGCAGGATGCAGGAGAACCTTGTTCGGTGCGGATGCCTCCTTCGTGCGACCTAAGACATGGAGTTCACTCTGGAGCCTTGGAGCATTGCGTCCGAAACTGAAGCACATATACAAGACATAATATTGGAACATCGCCTATGTATCATTCAACAAATATAGCCACTTGGCATGATTTTACTGTTTCGAGAGAGAGAGGCTTGAGCGACTTGTAATCGGCCTAGCAGCGCTTGTAATAATTGTTCATATCAATAAATAGCTTATTTTATTTTTATACTTGTTTTATTCAATGCTTCCGCTATTGACGACTCTATGAACTTGTTATCAATCGCCTGTGCGCTTATTATTCTGCTGTACTCGAATAATCTGTGCGACTCTGTGGCTTAGACATCTTATCGCCTGTTCGGATTATGGCCTTGCATGGGCGCAGCTTACGCTCGTGCGACATCACGCCCAGATGGGTCAAGCGATCCTCCCGTGGGAGTGCTGGCACGGTGATTTGCGTCCAGCAGGAAGATCGGGACTTGACAAGAGGTATCGCACTACTCCAAGACAGGGTACGACTAACCAATTATAAACACGATGAAGATGTCTGTATCGTATCTTAGGTCCATAGCCTATCGTAGCGCAATAGTTCAACCCTACAACCAAACAAGGATAAAGGTTGAACCACTTTACCATGATAGTCTACGTCCTCAGGCTACTAACAGATGGCACAAATCACAATTAGGAACAAAATATACAGGCCACAATGTCAGCTAAGATATAGATACATATTGTATGTAGCTTCGGTCCATGGCCTATTGTGACACATTGGCGTAACCCTACAACCAAACAAGGACAATGATTGAACCGTCGCCCTAAAATAGTTTATATCCCTAGACTACCAGTACATACTCTTTTTTAGATTGACCAATTGTAAGCCCCCTGATTTTCAGTAATTTTTAATTTGGATTTTTTATAATTTTTCTGGAATTTTCTGTAATTAAAACCTAGGTATTTGGTAATTAAATAATTTTTAATTATTGTTAATTAATATTAAAATATTATAAAAATAATATTTTATGGTATAAAATAGAAAACCGGATATAGGGTAATTTTTCGGGAATTTATTGGACTCCGAAAGCATTTTTAAAGCCCTAGAAACTAAGTTATAATTAAACCGAATTAAACCCCCAAAATAAACCCGGTTCAATTGAACCAAACCAACCCAAACCAACACAGACCCGATTCAACTAAACCGAACCCAGCCTTAGCGGGTCGGGTCGGATCTAGACCCGAACCCGAAATCCGCAGACCCAAACCCGTACTTAAACACTAAGCGGGTCGGGCCGGATTCATGTGAACTCGACCCGCGGACCCGGACCCGTTAGCCCAGTCTGAAACCTAACCCAATTCCTAATCTAAACCCTAATTCGCCTAGCCGCTCTACCTCTATTTAATCCCCTCCGCCGTGCGCCGGTACCCTAACTTCCTCCACCCTCCAGTCCTCGCTCCGGTCACCCTCGACCACCTTGAGCTCCGCCTCGCCACCTTTCCGCCTACCCCTGCGTCGTCCCCCTACCCGAGTCTTCGCCTCCCCTCGTCTTCGTCCCCGCTTTACCGTCGAAGCCCAGCACCACCACCTATCGCCTCGCTCCGCCCAGGCCACCCTGTCTCCTTCCTCCGCCCTGTCGACCTCCTCTCCCCTCTTCCCCGGCCGGTCCATCCCCTTCCTGAACCCGAGCACCACAGCCCCCATCGACAGCCGCCCTAGCTCCGGCCATCTCCCACATCTGCCCTAGCCCGAACACAGCCGCCCTAGCACGGACACAGGAGCTCTCGACCCGGACACGGTTGACGCAGGACACGAAACAGTACCCGGACACGAGAAATTCGGTCTTCACGGAGCCCTGTTCAGGTAACCCGTTCTCTCTCCTCGCTGATCCGATTTCTATTTTGTCAGTTGTGACGCGTAGGCTGTGTGACCCTCTCGGTGCCCGTGCAACCCGCTCGGTGCATCGCGTCCTGTGGCGATCGCAAACCGCGATCCAAAAACAGGAAAACTAACGCCCCGTTTCACCCCGGAACTGAGTGCGCCCCGCCAAACGGGACGACTTGGTCGCACGCGGTCTTTACCGAAACGTGCGCGTCGTTGATACGGACGTGTGGGATTTTGCAGAAGTTGATTTGGATGTGCGTGCACACCGGAATCAACGCGTATCCGCCAACAACGCCCCGTATTCTCCTATTCTGGAACACGCTGTAACTTTGTGTACACACGTCGGATCGAGACGAAACTTGCGTCATCGGACTCGTAGCAATACGCTGGTCCTGTGACCCAAGTTTGGTTTGATTCTGAGAACGATGACAAAATCGCGTATCGTGGGCCCCGCGGCTCCACTTGACGGGCGATTTTGTGATCGGCTCATCGGAATCCAATTCTGGAAGTTCCGTTGGGTTCATATCATCATTCTGGACTTGTTGACACTGAGTTTGACAAATTTGGAGACCTTTGACCCTAACACATTTTTCGGTGCGAAGTGGCCCACATGTGGACCCCGCTTTGACCAGAAACTGTGATTTTTGCCCCTGTGTCCAAATTGGACTTAAGGACAGGCGTTTCTAGCTATTTGATATTTTCTGGATATGATGGTGATATTTATTTCAGCAACCGGAGAAGTACCT
Organism: Iris macrosiphon; assembly: GCA_036927795.1. Taxonomy (NCBI): domain Eukaryota; kingdom Viridiplantae; phylum Streptophyta; class Magnoliopsida; order Asparagales; family Iridaceae; genus Iris; species Iris macrosiphon. The sequence continues at coordinate 196,283,086 of JAYESA010000007.1, forward strand.
GCAGATCACACTGAGACCAGAGCTACAGTTGGAGCCAGAACCCCAGGCAAGTGAACCTTGCCAAAACTTGCAGTTCTTGTTACATATTTCTTAGATTTATTTATATGATTGTGCATGCTTGACCTAGGACCGTGTGACTTACTTAGCGTCCGATTACTAGTCGGGTGCCAACACCATACGTGGAGTTGTGTATTATCATCTAGAGATGGATATTTGTGACCCTTTACATCCTCGTACTTGTCTTATCAAGTAGATTATACCCAGGACACTTGATACTATTCATGAGACAGAATCTTCTTGAGATATTCATGGTGATTCTGTATAGGATACAGGTTTATAAAATATACAGTTTACATGCTTAGATTATATCCTGACTTGTTGCATTAGTTATGGTCTTGCGTGACATGGACATGTACATCGTGAACTGTGACGTGAGATTACATTGGGTGTGTCATGCCCCGATCTCCCGCAGGCAATCAGCCGTTCCCGCTAGGCAGGAATCACCCTCGCTAGCGCTCCCGCGGAACGATCGCTTAACCCATCCGGGCGTGATGTCGCACGAGCGTGATCCACGCCCGTGCAAGGCCATGGTTCATTGGCTGGCGGCAAGAGTTCTAAGCCACAGAGTCGCACAAATTGTCCGAGTGCAGCAGAGTTTAGGAATGCATAGCGATTCAATAACAGGTTCACTGAGTCGACAATATAGCGGAAGCATTGAAACACAAGTTGAAGTAAAGCAAGCTCTTTATTGATATGAACAAGTGTTACAGGCGGCGTATAGCCAAGATTACAAGTCGCTCAAGCCTCTCTCTCTGAAACAGTAAAAGCGTGCCAAGTGGCTACAATTGTGGAATAATTATACATGCGATGTTCACAACTTATGTCTTGTATAAGTACTTCTGTTCCGGACGCGCCGTTGCTTCAGAGTGATGTTCACGCCTTAGCACGCACATTGGAGGCATCCACACCGAACGAGGTTCTCCCGCACCCTGCATACAAACTGGTGGATTATCAGTACATTGAATGCATTGGTGGAGAAACTACTCGCCCGCTCAACAAATCCAAACACGTAATACAGGTTTCGTGCACAACTATTAAGTTTTTCTAGTTGCCTTAGGATCAGTTTCATGCAAATATTGAATAGCCTAACTCGTGTGGCAGGGCGCCGTGCGATATGAGAGAAAATACGGCGAGACTTACCAACTTACCATTTTACCTTCCCTGTCCAAGGCAAACATCGTTAATTCAAGCACGGTAAGCATAAACATTCAGGAGGCATAGCATATGCAAACATGAGGGTCGTTATTTTCAGATCGTTCAGGTGTTCAGTTCATTGATGCTATGCAATGACTCGCACGCGGATAGCCGCTAAGCGAGGATGACTTATCTATATGACAAAAGTCGCTGGCATAGCCATTATGGACGGGTTATGGTCTCGGGACTAAGAATGATATGCGACGCAGGTGGCGAGCCTCACTACATAACACTCCGTCCGTGACTAACGACCATACAAACTCTTCCGCCCGGATCGGATCGGTCTCAGTGCCCCGGTGACCGTCCGCGGAAGCCAAAAATCCTTGTGCACAGGTTGTCCGCGACATGCAGGTCAGGGTCTATCCAATTTCAAAGCTTGACATGATAATCATGGAACACACAAACTTATTCTGAACGAGCACATTGCTCGACTAGCTGGGATTTAATCAATACAAACACAATCCTCGTTCATATGCACACTTGGCATGATTATCATTCAAGTGTAATTCACATTCAATATCCATTCTTGCTTGATGCATTCCCCTAGTTCGAGGATTTGCCTTGGGTGACCTAAAGGTCCCGGATACTTGCAGGTTCAAATGCACAGAAGGACTATTTGATAGTCTCCTGGCTAAACAAGAATGCATGCACAATAAAATAACGCTAGACGTTCGTAAGCAGACAAGCACGCATTTCTAAGGAACATAAGCAGGCACGTTTGCTCGGACCCGAAGATAAGCCGAGAGATGAAACCGTTAAGGGACTTAGCATGCGAGGGTCTGAATATAAGCAGAATTTCATTTCCATGTTCTAGCAAGCAATACAGTTGGGATTATTCCCTTAGCTAGGTGCATTGGATTTATTAGCATGCAGGGGGTGATTCACCTAGCGACTAGCATGAATATTCCAAATTTTATGTGTGCTGGCTAAGCAAAGACAAGTTCACCGTAGCCACCCACCTTAGCGATGATTCGCCTCGGTAGAGTGATACGTCAAGTGAGCCTCTGAAAGCCTAAGCCGGATTCCTGTAGGGACAAGTCTGGATATCCTTTGCTTCCCGTTTGAGGCAAAGCGGGTCGGGACAGTTGCACTTTTGCCGTTTTGAGATGGCAGTCCGCTAGAACGGAACGGGGTGTTACATCCTACCCAACTAAAAAAAAGTCTCGTCCTCGAGACTTACTGAGGACAAGCAGTAATCTAGGGTTGAGACAATCCTAGACAAGTTGTTGTACTTGTTCATTTGGATATTCACTTGCACAAGCGTCGAAATCAGCATATCGCTTAGACTGGATCGTGCGCACTTTCGAAATACATTTCTAGCGTGAGCACGTCAACCAGCTTAGTGATAGCGAAGTCTTAGCACTCGAGTTTCACCTTTTCTTAAGTCTTGGATGGTGCACTAGTTCAAGGCATCCCTCGAATAGATGCATTCAACCAAACTTAGAGTTAGTGAAATCGGACAAGCTACTAGCGATACTCTCAAGGGTTCGCACAGGTTGGCACAAAGGCCACTCGCAGCATACAACCAGACAAGCAATCATATCATTCAAAATATATTTTGAAAGTATTTAGACTTATTATTGGAATATCCTATCGAGGCATTGAGAGAGAGCGTGCACATAACCCACGAACGAGCTTTCAAAACAGAGATATCAAAATGAAGTCCAAAGGCGTAGAAGCCAGGCTCTGATACCAATATGTCATGCCCCGATTTTCCGCATGCAATCGGCCATTCCCGCTAGGCGGGAATCACCCTCGCCAGTGCTCCCACGGAACGATCGCTTAACCCATCCGGGCGTGATGCCGCACGAGCGTGATCCACGCCCGTGCAAGGCCATGGTTCATTGGCTGGCGGCAAGAGTTCTAAGCCACAGAGTCGAACAGATTGTCCGAGTGCAGCGGAGTTTAGGAACGCATAGCGATTCGATAACAGGTTCACTGAGTCGACAATATAGCGAAAGCATTGAAACACAAGTTAAAGTAAAGCAAGCTCTTTATTGATATGAACAAGTGTTACAGGCGGCATATAGCCAAGATTACAAGTCGCTCAAGCCTCTCTCTCTGAAACAGTAAAAGCGTGCCAAGTGGCTACAATTGTGGAATAATTGTACAGGCGATATTCAAGCGATGTTCACAAATTATGTCTTGTATAAGTGCTTTTGTTCCGGATGCGCCGTTGCTTCAGAGTGATGTTCACGCCTTAGCACGCACGTTGGAGGCATCCGCACCGAACGAGGTTCTCCCGCACCCTGCATACAAACTGGTGGATTATCAGTACATTGAATGCACTGGTGGGGAAACTACTCGCCCGCTCAACAAATCCAAACACGTAATACAGGTTCCGTGCACAACTATTAAGTTATCTTTCTAGTTGCCTTAGGATCAGTTTCATGCAAATATTGAATAGCCTAACTCGTGTGGCAGGGCGCCGTGCGATATGAGAGGAAACACGACGAGACTTACCAACTTACCATTTTACCTTTCCTGTCCAAGGCAAACATCGTTAATTCAAGCATGGTAAGCATAAACATTCAGGAGGCATAGCATATGCAAACATGAGGGTCATTATTTTCAGATCGTTCAGGTGTTCAATTCATTGATGCTATGCAATGACTCGTACGCGGATAGCCGGTAAGCGAGGATGACTTATCTATATGACAAAAGTCGCTGGCATAGCCATTATGGACGGGTTATGGTCTCGGGACTAAGAATGATATGCGACGCAGGTGGCGAGCCTCGCTACATAACACTTCGTCTGTGACTAATGATCATACAAACTCTTCCGCCCGGATCGGATTGGTCCCAGTGCCCCGGTGACCGTCCGCGGAAGCCAAAAATCCTTGTGCACAGGTTGTCCACGACATGTAGGTCAGGGTCTATCCAAATCCAAAGCTTGACATGATAATCATGGAACACACAAACTTATTCTGAACGAGCACATTGCTCCACGAGCTGGGATTTAATCAGTACAAACATAATCCTCGTTCAGATGCAAACTTGGCATGATTATCATTTAAGTGTAATTCACATTCAATATCCATTCTTGCTTGATGCATTCCCCTAGTTCGAGGATTTGCCTTGGGTGACCTAACGGTCCCGGATACTTGCAGGTTCAAATGCACAGAAGGACTATTTGATAGTCTTCTGGCTAAACAAGAATGCATGCACAATACAATAACGTTAGACGTTCGTAAGCAGACAAGCACGCGTTTCTAAGGAACATAAGCAGGCACGTTTGCTCGGACCCGAAGGTAAGCCGAGAGATGAAACCGTTAAGGGACTTAGCATGCGAGGGTCTGAATATAAGCAGAATTTTATTTTCATGTTCTAGCAAGCAATACAGTTAGGATTATTCCCTTAGCTAGGTGCGTTGGATTTATTAGCATGCAGGGGGTGATTCACCTAGCGACTAGCATGAATATTCCAGATTTTATGTGTGCTGGCTAAGCAAAGACAAGTTCACCGTAGCCACCCACCTTAGCGATGATTCGCCTCGGTAGAGCGATACGTCAAGCGAGCCTCTGAAAGCCTAAGCCGGATTCCTGTAGGGACAAGTCTGGATATCCTTTGCTTCCCGTTTGAGGCAAAGCGGGTCGGGACAGTTGCACTTTTGCCGTTTTGAGACGGCAGTCCGCTAGAACGGAACGGGGTGTTACAGGGTGGGAAGAGTATTACCATATCAAGGCTGATTATATTATATATATTGTCATCTGGAAGTGTCCTAGTCTCTGACACAGAGCTTTGGCACCAGTTCTGGCCCTTCGAGAAAATGCTGCTATGGGTTTCTCCGACACTGATCCTGTAGTAGTCTCAGCCCGAGTATGACTAAAACTCTCACTTGCATATCACTTAGCTGGTTATATAGTTTACCCTATTGTTTTATTTATTGCCGCACTGTATTTATTTTGGCTTGTATTATCTGTACCTTGTTATGTCCCCTGAGGACCTGGATCCGGACTATGTCCCCAGGATTAGCTGACGAGATCTATCCCGAGGTATACGGGACCGGAGCATTAGCATTAGCAGAAGCAGGTGCATACATTGGAGCAGAACCAGGATCTGAGGACGAGATCGTGCCAGAGGACTTCTCCTGAGTATTGGCTTCAGATACTCATTTATTTCTGTTTCTAGTTATTTATTTCCAGTCTATTGCATTGATGTATCAGACTTGTTCTCGGATTATTCTCCGAGACACATTGATTGAGATTTGTTAGTTTATTTTATTTGTATTTATTCTGGCATTTGATCTGTGATTATCTGTTGTGGATGAGATTAGATTGGACTGTGACTTGTATCATTGGACTGACTTATTATTGTATTACAGCTTATGTATGCCCCGATGGATCCATTAAATTGGGTTTGTCCATCGGTGTGTGCTGCTGGCCATTGCCACGTGGCTAGTACCTAGGTATTTTAGGACTGGGGCGTGACATAGTTTTTGTGGTGGCCCATACAGGTCAACGACTAAATTGTTCGGTTTTAACTTAGGGACCGAGCAAGCCTACAATAAGAATAAGATAAGTTTTTAGGATCTCATCTACTTGCTTGAAACGTTCTTGAGATCTATATCAGATTCAAATTAATTTCTTGACTTGCATCTTGCCTTGATTCCTGTGCACCTTTTATAGTTTATTTTTGATGCAGAGTAATGGATTCAAGATTAAACGATGAAACTCTAGCAAACACACCTATAGGTGCTGTAGCCACCTACGGAGAAGATGAAGTGACGTCATTGAGCGGAGATCCCTCTACTCAACAAGGCAGCCAAGCAGATCAGCATGCTCCTAGATTTCGGCGAGATGATATCCCACCAATACCTGTATTCCCACAAGGACAGCCTATGGACGGGCAATAGATATTCCAAATGATCTACGCAATGATGCAATCCCAACAACATATTTATCAAGAAGCTCAGCGTCGCGAGGCAGATTACTTGAGGAACAGCCTAGTAAATGCACTGGAGCAGGCCAACCTACCAACTCGACGGCAACCGATGGGCTCTATCACCGATTTTCGCCAGCTGAAGCCCCGTACCTTCTCAGGCAAGGAGGAGCCCACATAAGTTCATGAGTGGCTCACCAACATACAACATCAATTAGAAGCAGCTGAGCTTCCACGGGAACGTTGGATGACTGTCGTCAGAATGCAATTGACGGACAATGCACATCACTGGTGGCTATCTGAGGAGACCCGGCTCGGATCGGACCGAGTCACCTGGGAGGAGTTCTCCAGACTCTTTCAGGAGATGTACATTCCAGCTACCGCTCGATCAGAACTGCGGGACAAGTTCAATCGCCTCACTCAGGATACTATGACAGTAGAAGAGTACAACGCAGAATTCATTCATCTGAGTCGCTTCGCCCCTACCTTAATTCCGACAGAAGAAGAGAAGGCCGAGAAGTTCTTCGATGGACTAAACTTTGAGCTACAGAAACTAATTGGATCCGTTGCACCTACATCTTACTCGAACGTCCTTGCTGCAGCTCGACGCATGGAGCACGTCACCAGGAGAGAGACCAGTCTGAAGCGGCCTTCCACATCAGCACCAGCCAGAGCACCACAAGAAGAAGCTGCAAAGAGACCTCACCTACACCAACAGCAGAAAGCATCTACACCACAAGTAATAGTCCTTTCTACTTGTCACTACTGTGGCAAAGCAGGCCATCTCGCCAAGGAATGCCAACGCAGATTAGGATTGTGTTTAGCATGCGGATTCCGTCAGCATGCAGTAAGGGACTGCCCTGAGCGTAGAGAAGGAACACCAAGGGCAACCCAAAAAGCTCTACCAGCACCAGGAGGATATCAACCACGGCTACCCTTGGCACCTCAAGCAGCACCCTTCCAGCAGGCCCAACAACAACAGAGGGCACCCCCTCAAGGACGCGGACAAGCTTTTGCTATGACTTTGGAGGATGCGCAGATTCATGGAGTAGCTAATGCGCATAAGTTTTTATAGAGTTCTGTTTCTAGTATTGCTTTAGTTCGTGCCGTTGGTTCGTGACCCTAGACTTAACCTGATTGTTTTAACTTGCTAATAATTGATAACCTAGTGATAACCTAGTTTTTCTAAACCAGTAGTTTTCTAGATCTCCTTCATACGGGAGATTGCATAACTTTTAATGCTTAGGAAAATAATTTTTCCTTTGTATTATTCTTACACCCTTAACCTTGATTTTTCTTAATCGTGATGTGCTTCGAATAATGTTTGCAATCGTGTCATCTCTGTTGACCGGTTATTCTTTGATTGCGAGCACGCAATCCTCTTAAGGGGGGTAGATTGTAAGCCTAGGTATTTTCATATCAAGGCTGATTATATTATATATATTGTCATCTGGAAGTGTCCTAGTCTCTGACACAGAGCTTTGGCACCAGTTCTGGCCCTTCGAGAAAATGATGCTATGGGTTTCTCCGACACTGATCCTGTAGTAGTCTCAGCCCGAGTATGACTAAAACTCTCACTTGCATATCACTTAGCTGGTTATATAGTTTACCCTATTATTTTATTTATTGCTGCACTGCATTTATTTTGGCTTGTATTATCTGTACCTTGTTATGTCCCCTGAGGACCTGGATCCGGACTATGTCCCCGGGATTAGCTGACGAGATCTATCCCGAGGTATACGGGACCGGAGCATTAGCATTAGCAGAAGCAGGTGCATACATTGGAGCAGAACCAGGATCTGAGGACGAGATCGTGCCAGAGGACTTCTCCTGAGTATTGGCTTCAGATACTCATTTATTTCTGTTTTTAGTTATTTATTTCCAGTCTATTGCATTGATGTATCAGATTTGTTCTCGGATTGTTCTCCGAGACACTTTGATTGAGATTTGTTAGTTTATTTTATTTATATTTATTCTGGCATTTGATCTGTGATTATCTGTTGTGGATGAGATTAGATTGGACTGTGACTTATATTATTGGACCGACTTATTATTGTATTACAGCTTAAGTATGCCCCGATGGATCCATTAAATTTGTTTTGTCCATCGGTGTGTGCTGCTGGCCATTGTCACGTGGCTAGTCCCTCGGTATTTTGGGACTGGGGCGTGACACCAATCAATCCTACGACTTGTTATGTGGAGTCCGATTTATCTCAGAAGAATAATGCAATATTGGAATCCTCAGATCATACTGATGGTGAGGCGGGCTGGCCGAGCCAATAAACGCATAGCACATAGTATGTAAGCACCAGTCCCTCGTAAGGCCATCGCACAAGTAATCATGTAATAATATATATATATATATATAATAACCGGATATTGCACTCTACTACTGTAGATGATATACGATATCCGTTGGGGACCAACATGACGTCCTAGGATATATATCCTAACGGTAGGTACCACGCATGATCTCGAGATTCCATCTCTCCCAATGCTCTACAAGTTCAGTTTCTTAATTAGTCCTATAGTCATTAGAATATTGTGTCGTGGTTTCACGATCTTTCTCCTTAGATGACACACCGTGGAACGCGTACGCTAGGTACGTCCACATTATTGCTAGAGAGCCAAATCTGGATTTTTCCAAGCGTAATACAACAAATCAATCAAACAAACATCCTAACCATGTTATGGTTGTTGACCCACATACCATGTCCGAGCTGAAAAAATAATATAATAATATCATATATCGCATAGTATATGCGGCATTCTCGATGCACAACCCAAAACATGTAATCTCGTATAACGTAGGAAGTTATGTCGCACCTCCGTGCACACTATAATACATGTACACGTAGGACATAGTAATTGTATCGGCACGGATACAAGAAATCGGATCGAATCACCGAACTTACAATTGGTCGTATGAGCCTTATCACATTGGGACACGTGGTCAAAATATAATCTTCTCAAATTAGGTACACAGACTATCAATCAATAGGAAGCCTAAATTTATGATGTGAACTCCTCGAATTAATGATTTTGCCGCCGAACGTGAGTAAGGAAAAAGTGTGAATTACTCTAGAGCAGATCCACAATCCTTAAACCAAACAAGAACCGGGATTGCAGATTATTTCTCGAGAAGAACTACGCCCCTCACTCTATTCAACGGTCAAAGGCAAAGGTAACCAATCTACTAATCATCCTCAAATTAACAATTATGCAATGCCGCCAGACGAGAGAAAGGGGAATTGTATGAACCACTCTGAAGTGGATCGACGACCCTTAAACCAAACAAGGACCGAGGTCACAGACCGTCTTTCGAGTAGAACTATGCCCCTCACTCTATCCAACGAAAAAAGTAAGATATACACCATAGATCCGAATCCACTTAGCAGGTACTGATTCAGTATGACACTCACATCTAGTGGGGTCAACATAATATTATGTTATGCACATAGTCAATTCTAGTGCATAAGTCTGGTTTACTAAGTCCATTATTTCTTAGGATCCATCGCAAGCAATTGTCAAGATCAACCACATAGAGCAAAGGAACATTGTCACGACCCGCACCCGGAAATTCGGGCACGAGTGCGTGGGTACGTCCAGCTTACGCCGCAGAGTCGGCGGTAGTACGCTGTCTAGGTCAAATCCATATTTACTAAACTAGCTCATTCACAAATAACATAGGCAAGATAATAATGGGAAACAGATACTTAAGATTGCAATTGAAATAAATGTGACAACAGATTCAAATGTTTAGTACAGAAATCAGAATGAAATCGGGGACAAACCCGATTACTAAGATAAAGAGCAAATAAATAAAATAGCTACTGCTATCTACTCTGCAGCAGGGGTCTCCTGGGTGGGATCTGGCTCCTCATAAGTATCATCTGTACCCTCATAGGGACCATAATATGTAGGGGCAAGGTCCTCATCGTCGCCTAAATCAACAGATCCAGTCAGGAAAAGAGCAAAGTACACAGTGCACAACAAGATTAAACTAAATATTTATGACAATTAAATTGAATATCATGTTGAGAAACTGCATAAAAGAACATCAATATCTCAGAGTTAATGCTGTAAACAGGAATATGAGAAAACAGAAATAAATAAAACAGGAAATGAAACTACAACAGTCAGCAAGATATATAACAAGACCAGAAACTATCTGTGTGAACTTGTGTTTGTTTTTAGAATACATAGTTGGCATGTAGGGGTTTATAAGGCTAATTCGGCCGTCATAAACGGCTATTAAATAGGGAAAATCAAGATCCGGCTGAGGTACAGTCGCGTACCAACAGCTATTAAACATGGCAGGGGAAAGGGTAAACTACATGCCTTCTAGTATTCTCCCACCCGACATGAAAAACAAGACATGAACTCCAATATTCAAGACATGAAATCCAGCATTCCTAACACTAGGTGTAATCATCAAGGGTACTAATAAAGCAGGGAATTAATTATCACAATATAAAGATTTAACTTGAAGTGCAGGTACTTGCCTGTTGTTTGGATCTGATTAATTGTTCTCGGGGAAAATTTCTAGAGATGAGTCCAAAAGCTGAAATAGACATTACCATCACGCTCAGAAGATGTCAAATAGCTAGAAATGCCTGTCCTTGGGTCCAATTTGGAGACAAGGGCAAAAACGGCAGTTTCGGGTCAAAACGGGGTCCGCCGGTGGGCCCGCTTTGCACCGAAAAATTTGTCTGGGTCAACGGTCTCCAAATTCACCAAACTTAGTGTCAACAGGTCAGGAACGCTGAAACGAACCCAACGAAACTTCCAGAATTGGATTTCGATGAGCCGATCACAAAATCGCCCGTCGAACGGGGCCTGTGTGGGGCCCACGACACGCGATTTCGTCAACGTTCTCAGAATCGAACCAAACTTGACCCACAGGACCAGCGTATTGCTACAAGTCCGATGGCGCAAGTTTCGTCTTGATCCGAGAGTGTACAAGAAGTTAGGGCGAATTACAGAAAAGTCGGATACGGGGCGATGTCCGCGGATACGCGTTGATTCCGGTGTGCACGTACACCCGAATCAGCTTCCGCGAAATCTCACACGTCCGTATCGACGATGCGCACGTATCTGTGAAGACCGCACGCGACCAAGTCGTCCCGTATGGCGGGACATACTCAGTTCCGGGGTGAAACATGGTCTGATTTTTTCTGTTTTTGGATCTCGGTGTGCGATCACCACAGGAGGGTCATACAGGCTTCGCAACGCAATTTACGGAATTGAAAACGGGGCAGCGAGGAGAAAGTTACACGCACCTGAACAGGGTCCGAAAATTGGGTCTTCACCGTGTCCGTGTCGTGTCCGACACGGAATTTGGGAATTAGGGTTAGTGTTAGGGTTTGGGTTCCCAGGAGGAGGACGGCGGCTCGGGCGGCGGGGGAGGCCGGAGGCGGTCGAGGGCGGCTGGGGGAGCGCTGGCGGCGCTGGTCGGAGGTGGCGGCGCGCCAGAGCGGGCCGTGGCGGCTCAGGCGAGGGAAAGGAAGAGGAGAGGGAGGCGTCTGCTGGCGGCTGGCGGCCTCGCGGGGGTGGTGCCGGAGCGGGACGGCAGCGGCGGAGTGGAGGAACGGCGGGTGGTCGGGGTATCGCCGGAGGCTGGCGGCGTCGAGGTTGGTCGGGGTCGGGGCCGGAGAAGAGGGGGGTTAGGGTTTAAATAGGCGGTGGCCGGTGAGACGGGGCCGAGCAAGGCGGCGGAGGACGCGGGTCATGGCCGGCGAGGCAGCCGGGGAACGCGGGCTGGGCAGCGCGTGGCCGAACGGGCGGCCGGAGCGCCGGGAGACGCGGGCAAGGGCGGGTCTGGGGAGAGAGGAAAAAGCGGGTCGGGCGGCTCGCGGTTCGGGTCTGACCGACCCGAACCCGACCCGGATGGCCAATGGGCCGGGCTAGGTGGGCCGCGGGCTGGGCTCAATGTATACGGGCTGGGCTCGGTTTAGATTTAGGTTTTTAAATAATAACTTATTAAACGAAAAATTAAATAAATAAGTAAATAAATAAATTAATAGTTTTTAGGTATTTTAAAATAGGTCCGGGGCCTAAAAATTCTAAAAAAATTATCCTAAGTCCAGTTTTTCATTTTACACCCAAAAATATTATTTCCATAATATTTTAATATTATTTATTAACAATTAAAAATTATTCAATAATTAAGAACCCTGATTTTAATTACAGAAAATTTCCAGAAAATTCCAGAAAAATTGCGAAAAATCCAATTTTAATATTTTTGAAAAAAAATCAAGGGCTTACAATCTACCCAACTTATGAAAATTTCGTCCTCGAAATTTAAAATTAAACCATACTCTGTTACTCCTTCATGTACATAGGGCAAGTCGATCGCCATCTCTTTGCGATAATTAAAAAGCCTAATCATATCCACTGCAATCACTTCAAAGTTTAAGACGACTACTTGTTCCAATCAAGAATTCAACCTATGGTTATTACTTCTTACTTCCTCAAATTACCCACAGGCAGATTTTAGACTAAGTCCATATAGCATTTTCAAGATTTGCACATGACTTTGCCTCTAATTATCATAAATTTCTCTAGAAGTGATTCGAGTCCAACAGTATTCCTATTCACAATTGTATGCTTCAACTCTTTAAATTACATTCACATTCTCAATATTCTAACTAGGTAGTCCAACCCTCAAATTTTTAATTCTTAAATCAAGTCATCAAATTAAAAAATAATTTAAAAGTAGTTCACCGATGTTCAAGTCTGAAATTCTATAATTCTATCCTCTAAATTCAAATTGATGATTTTACTTTTATTATTCAAAATTTAAATCATGTATCCAAGATACAATTTATTGGGTCCTCGATATCAATTCATTAATCATTTTAGTCACTCCTCTAAATTTTCAAAATTATAATGGCTTGCTTCTTCCAATCTAACCTTACTCGGTCACGATCCAAAGGATATTCCTCTCGAGTTGACAAATGCATTGCTACCCAACTTAGAGTTTACCCATTAATCACAAAAGACTATATACCTTAAGAAAATATTCCTTAATATGTTTACCTACGTCATTTAATCCTCGAACTTCAACGCCGATCATGTCACATATGATATGTCCTCAATTACGAAAGTTTAATCCTCAAGTATGTGATCGGCCTATGTGGCATATCTAGTACTATATATGTACCAAACTTATACTAAGCACAAGATTTCGTCTTTCCGAAAATAGGGGAGACGAAGATCAATAATACGGAGTTCAAGGGTGGGGTGGTAGAATAGAAATATCGGGGTCAAGGCGTTTAAAGAATTCAGGTAGAAAGTTGTCAAGCGACTTGTGGATTGAATCCTGTCTTGGTAATACTCGTATTAATACAGTTATGTAACCTATGTGATATGCTCAGACATGTCTAGGGCAAGTATACTAGTCATCTATATATCTCAATCCACGTAAAGTAGTCGTGCGAAGTGCGAATCAAAATGCACTAAGGTTGATCAGACCGTAGTACACTGATTCTGAATAGACAATTGTATTAGTGTGTCGACCCACTAATACATATGTCATGAACAAGCTTGATAAAAGGATAAGCTTGCAAAACTAGGCTATACTAGCAGCATAAGTCAAGGTGCAACGAATATAAGTATGCTAGATGATGATGAAAGGAGGTACAAATTATTTAAGTTCACAAAACAACCTACAATAAGCACAATAACAAAAGATTCTACAAACTCTACAGTTATCAGATACAAAAACATACCAGGTTATTAGCAAGTTTAAAGTTACTAGGTTGGGGCTGAGGTCACGAACCAATAGGCACGAGCTAAACAATACTAGAAACGACAGCTAAAAATCACTTACGCGAATTAGTTACTCTAAGAGTCTGCACGTTCTCCATGGTCATCGTGTAAGCTTGTCCGTGTTCTTGAGGAGGTGCCCTCTGCTGCGCTGCTGGGGCCTGGCCTGAACTGGAACTTTTGTGCAGTTGTGTGTCTTTGAGCAGCAGGACAGTCCTTCATTTGATGTGCTGCTGATCCACAATATAGACAGGCACCTAGCCTCTTTCTACAATCCTGCCAAATGTGACCTTGTTTTCGACAATAGCCACAAGTGGGAGCTTGTTGGTTCTGTCCTTGAGTTGGATTCATCTGTGGTCGCTTTGCAGCTTTTTCCTGTTGTGCTTGGTCGGGTGCTGACGCATACGGCCGCTTCCGGCTGGACTCGATCCTTGTGGTGCACTCCACAGGTCGCGCTACAGTAAGAACGTCCTCGTCGAAGGTAATTGTATTTGAACTGCTTGGCTTTCGTGACTCCGAGCTAGTTCTGTCGATGAAGTTCTCCGCTTGGTTTTGCTGAGTTTCTTGTTGAACCTTCTGATAGGCTTGCATCATTATGTAGAACATGCGGAACATCTGCTGTTCGTCCATAGGCGGTCCCAGTGGGAAGGAAGGCATCGGTGGAATAGGCTGCGTCGAGGGTGGAACGACATCTTGATGGATTATTGAGGCAGGCTGACTTGCTTGACTGCCTTGTGACGATTGGCCTTCACCGACTGGTATCACATCGTCTTCTTGGGTAACCACAACGGTTTGTGGTGTTTCTGTATGAGCCTCGTTGCTGGCTTGGGGATCCATTTCCCTGTATCCAAAATAACCAATAAGAGGCGCACAGGAATCAAGGCAAGATGTAAGTTCAAATTAGTTCGAATATGATACAGATATCAAAAATGATTCAAGCAAGTGGATGAGCTTTTCCTAAAATCCTCAATCTTATTGCAGGCCTGTTCGGTCCCTAAGTTGAAACCGAACAATTTAGTCGTTTGACCTGCATGGGCCACCATAAAAACGTGTCACGACCCGCACCCAGAAATTTGGGCACGAGTGCGTGGGTACGTCCAGCCTACGCCGCAGAGTCGACGGTAGTACGCTGTCTAGGTCAAATCCATATTTACTAAACTAGCTCATTCACAAATAACATAGGCAAGATAATAATGGGAAACAGATACTTAAGATTGCAATTAAAATAAATGTGACAACAGATTCAAATGTTTAGTACAGAAATCAGAATGAAATCGGGGACAAACCCGATTACTAAGATAAAGAGCAAATAAATGAAATAGCTACTGCTATCTACTCTGCAGCAGGGGTCTCCTGGGTGGGATCTGGCTCCTCATAAGTATCATCTGTACCCTCATAGGGACCATAATATGTAGGGGCAAGGTCCTCATCGTCGTCTAAATCAACAGATCCAGTCAGGAAAGGAGCAAAGTACACAGTGCACAACAAGATTAAACTAAATATTTATGACAATTAAATTGAATATCATGTTGAGAAACGCATAAAAGAACATCAATATCTTAGAGTTAATGCTGTAAATAGGAATATGAGAAAACAGAAATAAATGAAACAGGAAATGAAACTACAACAGTCAGCAAGATATATAACAAGACCAGAAACTATCTGTGTGAACTTGTGTTTGTTTTTAGAATACATAGTTGGCATGTAGGGGTTTATAAGGCTAATCCGGCCGTCATAAACGGCTATTAAATAGGGAAAATCGAGATCCGGCTGAGGTACAGTCGTGTACCAACAGCTATTAAACATGGCAGGGAAAAGGGTAAACTACATGCCTTCTAGTATTCTCTCACCCGACATAAAAAACAAGACATGAAATCCAATATTCAAGACATGAAATCCAGTATTCCTAACACTAGGTGTAATCATCAAGGGTACTAATAAAGCAGGGAATTAATTATCACAATATAAAGATTTAACTTGAAGTGCAGGTACTTGCCTGTTGTTTGGATCTGATTAATTGTTCTTGGAGAAAATTTCCAGAGATGAGTCCAAAAGCTGAAATAGACATTACCATCACGCTCAGAAGATGTCAAATAGCTAGAAACGCCTGTCCTTGGGTCCAATTTGGAGACAAGGGCAAAAACGGCAGTTTCGGGTCAAAACGGGGTCCGCCGCTGGGCCCGCTTTGCACCGAAAAACGTGTCCGGGTCAACGGTCTCCAAATTCACCAAACTTAGTGTTAACAGGTCAGAAACGCTGAAACGAACCTAACAGAACTTCCAGAATTGGATTCCGATAAGCCGATCATAAAATCGCCCGTCGAGCGGGGCTGTGGGGCCCACGACACGCGATTTCGTCAACGTTCTCAGAATTGAACCAAACTTGACCCACAGGACCAGCGTATCGCTACGAGTCCGATGGTGCAAGTTTTGTCTCGATCCGACGAGTGTACAAGAAGTTAGGACGAATTGCAGAAAAGTCGGATACGGGGCGATGTCCGCGGATACGCGTTGATTCCGGTGTGCACGCACACCCGAATCAGCTTCCGCTAAATCTCACACGTCCGTATCGACGATGCGCACGTATCTGTGAAGACCGCACGCGACCAAGTCATCCCGTTTGGCGGGGC
The DNA here is from genome assembly GCA_036927795.1 of Iris macrosiphon. Lineage (NCBI taxonomy): Eukaryota > Viridiplantae > Streptophyta > Magnoliopsida > Asparagales > Iridaceae > Iris > Iris macrosiphon. Next base: position 196,299,620 of record JAYESA010000007.1, read on the forward strand.
GTACTCAGTTCCGGGGTGAAACAGGGTCTGGTTTTTCCTATTTTTGGATCTCGGTGTGCGATCACCACAGGACGCGATGCCCCGAGCGGTTTGTCCGGGCACCGAGAGGGTCATATAGGCTTCGCAACGCAATTTACGGAATTAAAAATGGGGCAGCGAGGAGAAAGTTACACGCACCTGAACAGGGTCCGAAAATCGGGTCTTAACCGTGTCCGTGTCGTGTCCGACACGAAATTTGGGAATTAGGGTTAGGGTTAGGGTTTGGGTTCCCAGGCGGAGGACGGCGGCTCTGGCGGCGGGGGAGGCCGGAGGCGGTCGAGGGCGGCTGGGGGAGCGCTGGCGGCGCTGGCCGGAGGCGGCGACGCGACGGAGCGGGCCGTGGCGACTCAGGCGTGGGAAAGGAAGAGGAGAGGGAGGCGTCTGCTGGCGGCTGGCGGCCTCGCGGGGGTGGCGCCGGAGCGGGACAGCGGCGGCGGAGTAGAGGAGCGGCGGGTGGTCGGGGTGTCGCCGGAGGCTGGCGGCGTCGAGGTTGGTCGGGGTCGGGGCCGGAGAAGAGGGGGGTTAGGGTTTAAATAGGCGGTGGCCGGTGAGACGGGGCCGAGCATGGCGGCGGAGGACGCGGGTCATGGTCGGCGAGGCAGCCGGGGAACGCGGGCTGGGCGGCACGTGGCCGAGCGGGCGGCCGGAGCGCCGGGAGACGCGGGCAAGGGCGGGTTTGGGGAGAGAGGAAAAAGCGGGTCGGGCGGCTCGCGGTTCGGGTCTGACCGACCCGAACCCGACCCGGATGGCCAATGGGCCGGGCTAGGTGGGCCGCGGGCTGGGCTCAATGTATACGGGCTGGGCTCGGTTTAGATTTAGGTTTTTAAATAATAACTTATTAAACGAAAAATTAAATAAATAAGTAAATAAATAAATTAATAGTTTTTAGGTATTTTAAAATAGGTCCGGGGCCTAAAAATTCCAGAAAAATTATCTTAAGTCCAGTTTTTCATTTTACACCAAAAAATATTATTTTCATAATATTTTAATATTATTTATTAATAATTAAAAATTATTCAATAATTAAGAACCCTGATTTTAATTACAGAAAATTCCCAGAAAATTCCAGAAAAATTGCGAAAAATCCAATTTTAATATTTTTGAAAAAAATCAAGGACTTACAAACATTCCAAATAAAATAATTAAACCCAAGAAATCGTGGGACGTGTATATAGATTACTAGGGTCGTATAGGATCACATGTGCGCATGAGAAGTGCACGCATGAATTGTCACATGGGTCAGGCCCCATGCACTGATCAGACGCATAAGCACTTGCCGCATAGACGAGCTGGCCGCATATGTTCCCAGGTCGCATGAACTGCTTGCTGCATGAGGCAGGTACCGCATATCGTCAAGACAAAGTCCACTCCTTGGGACAAGTGCCGAAGTGGCGTGCATTAAATGCGTGTCAGTGAAGTGACATAAAGTGTGATGTGACATAAAGTATGTCAGGAAGAAAAGACAAAATTATAGAAAGATACGTCAATGATGTGCCAAAGATGCGCCAAAGTTCAGAGTCATGCGTCCAAGGGAAGGTGGCTGTATGCTCTGCTTGCCGCATAAGTTTGATGTCGCATGGAGTGTCTTTTAGGACTTAGCAAATTTTTTATTCGTTCAGCGAGTAAAAATACAAATTGTTCAAGGACACTTGTGTAAATCAGCAGTCATGAGATGACTTCTATCCTGTTGTCATTGGAGCTATTTCTTTTTCTTCCATATGTCTGAGATGACTTCTATCCTGTTGGAAATCTTGAATAGTATTTCCTTGCAATATTTTTGCATCCTGTTGGAAATCTTGAATAGTATTTCCTTGCAATATTTTTGCTACTTACTACTCTAGCAAATGGGCTACTTAATTGAAGCACGATATTGGAAGCTATTACTACTTGTTGGAGTTCTTTATATGTTTTATATCCTATGATGCACTCATGGAACACAATCATAATTTAGACGATTCTGAGTATTTTAGTTTCCTTTTTGCTACTATTGAAAAGACTTTGAATCAATTTACGTGGGAATACACAAACATGTGTGTATTCTAGGCTTCTAGCATGATCTTCAAGGATAGTAATTGAATACACAAACGACACATTTTTGCTAGTATTTCAGCTGTTTTCTCATAGGCATAGTATTTGTATGTGCCTTCATCTGAGGCAATGCTAAACCTTCGTTGGAACATTATCTGACTTTATATCTACATCTCTTAGGTTGTTAGTTCCTACCCCAACAATATCGATGTCGAAGCAGCTTTTTCTATTGAATAAGCATCTACAGTTTAGTTGTCGTAGTTAAAAATGTACTCCTATTCTACTAGTAAAGCTGTCAAACTTTTGATACTCTTGAGAGTCTTCTATTAAATATTAACTTGATTTATACATAGCAGATATCCTAGTTCTCATGATCTCATGATCTACTATCTAGAATGAAATTGAAATAAATCAAGAAGAAGAAATAATAATTTTATTAATGGATGATGTAAAAAGTCTTAAAACTATGAATATAAATAGTAGGAGAATTGATCCATGTCCGTATATGAGTAGGAGAGAGTAGGAGAAGAAATATGTATCGGAGAAGAATCTAATCCTAAATCTAATCCTAACTATAATTAATCTTAACACCCCATTTCAAACTCATGGTGGGTCAAACAACATGAGTTTGTCCAATAGAACTGAAATCGCGGTGCGGGGTGTGACTTTGTAAATAAATCTGCCAGCTGATCAACTGAAGTCACATGTGGTAGAGAAAAAGTGCCTTTCAAAAAATGCTGACAGATAGAGTGACAATAAATTTCAATATGTTTTGTATGTTCATGAAAAACCGGTTTATTTGCAATATGTATAGCACTCTTGTTGTCACAATGAAGATGTGTAGGTCCTGTAGGAGCAATGTCCATATTAGAGAGCAGTCTACGTACATGGACAATCTCCTTGGTGGTGGCAGCCATAATTATATATTCTGTCTCAGTAGATGAACATGCAACAACTTCTTGTTTCTTGCTTCGTCATAGCGAATTCAAAAACTCTCAACTTTCACATGCGTAACTTTTGCCATGCTTATGCTTACTTCTCTAGGTATTTCCTGAACTCTGAACTTTCCACTTAATGAACTATTCCCAAATGTTGAACTTGTGACTAAGAAACATTGTCAGTGCTAAAATGTTCTTTAGCCAGGCATCTATACTGGCTGCTACCTTTATGGCTTTGCTTAAAGCCATAAGCAGCCTTGCTAAGTAGCCGATTTGGCTTTAGGAATTCTGCCTAGGCGTGAAAGAATGTCTAAGCGTGGGTAGCCATGCTTGGCCCAACTCACTTGGATTCAATTGTAGTGGATCAGATGAGTTCACAACTGTTGGATGTATTAATTACCTGAGAATTATAGGGGATCGGCTTAAGATATATTTCTTTCTCACCCTTTCTTCCCTGTTCCTAAATCCTTTTCCTTCTTTCCTTGGTTCCTAAGTTCACTTGGCACCAATGGGCTGTAGCAGCTTAACTGATGAAGAATTAACATATTTATTGGGAATGTTAGAAATCCATCATCTACAACTGATTATCTTTATAGTTTTCATTTCTTATCCCACTTTCTCAAATACAAGTATTACATTGTTCAACAACGTATTAAATTCTTCATCAGAAAGATCAAACAGTGTTCCCCTAGTAAAGTTGACGAATGAGAAGTTTATTGTAGGATTAGTGATCTCTCTCGCGTTCTATGGTACAATTGTATGAGATGAACACAAGTGGGTTTCTAACAACACCGACTGTATGCCGTGCTTTTGCAATTTTTTTCTCCAGATCAATCATCACAGGCAGGCTGTAGTTTTTGTTTCACATTGAAACAGCTGCAGATGTAATTGTTGGCACTCAGTAGATTGACGGGATAGATCAGTACTTTTGAGAGGTTCCATTTAGTAAATTATGTAATGTGTGGTGCATAATCTGTTTCAATTCTTATTTTGTAGTTGCATTTTTTGCTTTCATGATTTATTGTATAAGATTATGAAGATCCTTACATGGTGAGCAAATATGCTATGCCATCTCATGTAATGCCCTTTAGGTTCCTCTTCTTAATAGGATCAACGGTTTTAACTTGTTGTTTTTCAAATGCTGTTTCACTGGTAATATTTTTGTTACTTTGTTCTAGAAGGGGGTGGAGGAAGGGGAGTGAAGGAAATCCATGACCTTGTCCAGGCTAGATCCTGTTCTAATGACATGTCTGTTTTATGAGCGCATCAAGACTTTAAAAGAACTGTGGACTTGTTGGCAATCCCAAAAAGGATTTAGTCATAATAATTAACCTGGTAATTTTGACATTCACCTAAACTTGGAATCTGTATTACTAAACTTTTGATAGGCACATCAAGTTTTGTATGTCAGCTTTGAGTTTCATGTTACAAGCAACTTGTAAAAACTTGATAAAAATTCTTTTAAGGATTGGTTTATTTTCATGATTGATGCATGCAGTTACTGATCCTATGAGCCTGTCCAACTTCATTTACTATAAGCATGCATTTAGTCTTAGCATTAGTCAGCTATTTGCAACCAAAGGTTTGATGATTCACTCTCTTCAAATTTTCAAATGGGCAATATGAGACACAGTGCTAAATGACATTTCTTAATCCATGCCTCCTTTTGTGCTCTGAGGCTTGTATTACATGTAACTTGGGTCTTCAGTAGCCTTTAAAACAACTATGATAGCTACAACTAATGTAATACAACATTTCCGGAGATTTCTGCTTCAAGTTTCTTAAAAGGGTTTTTTCATAGCAGTGTTAATAAATAAATTCAGCCAATTAAGAAACTTGTTATTTTCTCTTGTGCCAGAATATACCTTAAAATTAAGATAACCACGACTTGATACAAAGTTTCTTCAGATTTCTGCTCCGACTTTCTTAAAATAGTTTGTTTCAACAGCAGTGTTACTGAATTCAGGCATCCAACAACTTGTATGTTTTCTTGTGCCAGAATGTGCCCTATGTCTTTGTTCCTTCTAAGCAAGCACTTGGTCGAGCTTGTGGAGTTACAAGGTCTGTGATTGCTTGCTCCGTGACGAGCAATGAAGGCAGCCAATTGAAAAGCCAGATTCAGCAACTAAAGGTAACATCACAATTCTCTTTTGCCTTAATGGCCTCCAACCTTAAATTAAATAGTTGCTTGCAGTGATCTTTTGCTAACTGTTCTTCCTTGTTTACATTCAGGAGGCAATTGAGAAACTTCTGATATAGGAGTTAAGACCTTTCAGCATGATGGGCCTCATCATCATTGAAGTCATTGCTATAGAGGCTTGGACTGATAGTGGGACTTTGTCTCACCCGTGTTCATTATTTATGCTTTTAATTCTCTTATTGACGAAGAATGCAACTTTATGTTTCTAAGACTACAACCTTCTGGTAATGTTGGATTGCTCAAGCGAATGTATTAATTATAACAGTTTAGACTAAATCTTCTTGTAACGATAGACGATAGCAAAGTAAATTTATTGCTGTCTTAAAAGAGTCCCGAAGTGCAGGATCAATATGCATTAAGAATATTTATGTTTCGTTGGTAAACATCGTGGGTTGGACAGGTAGAGGAATCACGACGGTTGGAACCTTTCTGAAAAAGTAGTCTCGAGTAGTAGGCTAGTAGCTTCTGAAAAAAGTTTACTAATACTCTCAGTTGGTTCAGTCAAGCTGATGACTTCCTGCAGTCGTGGGGTTTGATCATGGATTTTTTTGATTGTAGCTCTGCTATATAAAATCATTTGGTGGTTTTGATTTTCCAGGAAATTAAGTTTGAACCACTTTGACTATTGGTGCCTTGCACCAATTCAAGAGCTTTAGGGTGTGTTTGGATACATTTTCTTTTCCACTTTTTTGAGTTCAAACTCAAAAGCGGATTGGAACATCGTTTGTTTGATTGCAACATTCACGACTTCCACCGAAGTTTAAAAGTTGGTTTCTGACCAGAGATGAAAGATGTCTTGTGAGTGTTGATTTTGGGAGGGGAGGAACACACGTGGTGGGTTCCCTCAAATTTTTTGGCTGTTGATAAGGGCACTACATAATTTAATTGGGACTAGCCATTAATGAATGAAGTTTACTCATACTAGCCCAAAAATTTACTTATACTAGTCCAAATTTTAATCTCTCCTCCCAAATCCTCCAAACCTCCACCGGAGCCCTCCCTCCTCCTCCCTTTCTTGTCGGAGCCGTCCTCCTCTACTTCTTCCTCCTCCTCCTTGTCGATGGCTCCCAAAGTCTCGAAAGAATCAAGGTACAATTCTTCCTTCTCCTTGTTCTATTGTATTTAGAAAATTTTTCAAAAAATTTAAAAATTTCTGTTGCATTTCGAAAATTTCCAGTGGTTATCTTTCTAATCTTAAAATGAGGGCATACAAGTCCTTAATGTAGTTTATGATGTAGTTTGGACGTTTTTCTGGAGGCTCGTACCCGATTTTAGGGCATACAAGTTCGACATTCGTCGAACGTATGGAGCAGAACCATGCGGGACTGTAGAAATTTCTCTAGTCCTATATAGATTGAGGACTGTAGAAATTTTAACAGTCCTATATGTATAAAGGACTGTAGAAATTTTAACAGTCCGGTATAATTTAGGACTGTGAAAATTTCTGCAATTCTGTATACATATAGGACTGTAGAAATTTCTACAGTCCAGAATGTTCAATTATTTTGGGATGTTAAAATAAATTTTTTTTTGTCTTATAGTCACGACCCTCGGAAGGGCACTGATGATGAATATATCATAAGAAGACGCCCTACTGCGTCGATGCGTAACGAACGCAATGTTCAGCGTACTATTGAACCAGCTCTCACTATCCGCGACCCCGAGGCACGCCCTGAAGTTAGGAAACGTCGACTGACGAAGAAGACTGTCACTCGTTCGAAGAGACGTGCTCCTCCTAGTACTTATGGTCCTTCTTCCTCCTCCGATGAGGACATACCAAATGTCCAAAATCGGCCAACTGATGGTTCAAGGCCTTCTCAGCATGCAGATAGTCCTGTCGAGACTCTCCCACAAACCCTCAAAAATTGGGCTACTGATGGTTCAGGACCTTCTCAGCAGCCAGATAGTCCAGTCGAGACTCGTCCAAACGGTTGCTCTATGTTACCGTCGATCGAGAACCATATTGCATACCAAATATGGAACAATCCGGTAAGTACATTACGTTATGATAATTTTATATATAGTTATAAGTTCTAAGTTCATCCAATTATTTATAGATAAGTACATTTTATATATAGGTATAAGTTCATCCAATTGTTTACTTTTCAGGAGAGTTCTCGTATGTTAACGGTGATCAACCACGACAAAAAATACAATACATGGAGGTTTGAATTATTGGGAGACGATGTGAAGGCTAAAATTATTCCCACCGGTTTATAATATTTGGGTAACTACTTATATACGACGGTGGGTAATGCACTGATATCATTATTTGTAGAACGATGGCATACAGAAACCAACACTTTCCATCTACCAAACGGGGAGTTGACGATTACCCTTGATGACGTCCATCATATATTGGGACTTAGGGTTGATGGTCGAGTCATGATGAATCATACTTTTGACGAATCGAGCATCAACTTTTACGACCATATCGTGGATTATGTATCAGGGTGTCTGGGAGTTGATGCCACTAGTTTTACCACCCTTCGAGAATTCAAGAAGTCGTACGGATTTCCTTTAAAATATTTGGAGGAGACATTCACTGAGTCGGACTGAATAAATCAAATGCTGGTTACATTTGAAATATTAGATTTTGGGAAGAAGGATTAATCGAGTTGGTTTCAATGTGCAGATGGCTAGCGGGTTCGATGGAAATCAGGTGTTCGTTCAGAACAGTACTGAATAGCTAAATGGAAGCGATAATGCCGTCTTCCTTAATCCGATCGGTCGGATGATTTGGAGAGCACGGCCTGCTCGCACGGTCATACCAGTTGAGTAGATCGCGCTTGCATCGGACCACGGGTTCAAGGAATTGGCCATATCGGCAGGACAGAATGCCTAACGGGATCAATCATTGTGAGTGGGCTCTTTCCCTTCTCCTCTACTCCTTCATGCCTAATAATATGGAAAATATGTAAAAGGCTTGAACACTTGGACTGAAACATTGGGAAGCACTACAATGAGGCGTGCATAGAGTGTGCGTCGTTGGCTTGGTAGGATTGTGGCTTGAAATGGTTTACGCGTTGGATAGTTGGATGCGATAGTCGGATTTTACCTTTGAGGCAGTCGGTTGGATACTTGGGATTATGCTTGGACGGTTGGAATTATACAAGTTGGAATGATACTTTGAGGCAATGGGAACGTCGGGATTCGGGCGAGCGAACGTGCATATGTGGCGCGAGTATCACTTGGTCGCTTTGTCTTGCAAAGCGAGCAGTTGTGGTTCGAAACCCAACAACTGCATCGGCGAGGGCATTATGTCGCTTGATGGGGCATCGTGCCACGAATGGGGCATTGTGCCACTGAAACGACATTGTGCCATGGGTTTTGCTTTGAGCAAGGGTGTTGCACCAATTTGGACTCTGTGTTGAGAAGAGGCATCGTGCCTATGGAAACACTTGCCTTGGGCTATATCTTGAGGTCGAGATTTGGATTCCTTGGAAGGATATGTTGGAAGAATGGTTATGGATATTTCGGTTGGATATCGATTGAACGAGTCTAGGATCGCTTGGTGGGGCGAGAATATTTCGATCCTCTCGTCATACCTACGTGTCTGCATAGTCACGGACAACCTGGGTGGCACAGGATTTGGTTTCCTCGAACGGGTGCTCCGGGGCACCGGGACCGTTCGGCCATGGAGGAGACAATTTGGGTAACGCATCTTGGGCGCGGTACCAGCGGTTGGATGTGATTCAGGTGGGTTAGCTACTTAGCGCTGTTTCGAATAGAACCGCATTGATCTGTCCGATCAACGTCCTGTATGGCTTTGCCAGTGACTTCATATAGATAAGAGTTGGCTTGCTTTTCTTTTGTTGGTTTGGCTTTCGTGTAGGCGCGGCCACCTTGCCTCGGCAAGAGTGTGCACTCGAGATTGGGATATATAAACTTTGGTTCAGGATGGATATTGAGGCGAGACTGTTGGTTCGATATGTTATCGTGCAAGCGATGACATTGAGTTAGACGGGTCGGCTATATATATAACTGCTTGTCGTTTGGTTTGAGTTGAGTGCTTGCATGCTTAAACTGATTTACAGCTTTCCTTAACATGTCATCCATATGCCATGAAATGAATCTAGGATTCAACTAGAAAGATCACCATATAACTGTGTGCATTCACTATTTTACTTAGTGTCGGCTTAGACGAGTGGGTTACCCCGCTCACCAGTACGGTTGTGTACTGACCCACGTTTGTGGGCAATATTTCAGGTACACAGGCGTAGTGGCGCTGCTTGGATATACGGGACAAGATGTATGAACTGTAAGTACCTTTGTGGGCTAGAGAAAAGAGCAAGAGTATTTCATCGTCTCCGTGGCATCGCCTTTGTGGCATTGACTCGGGGCATTCCATTTGGACCCTATCGTGAGCTTCGCTGCGTATACTCTGATTTTGTGCTTGGTACACAAATTGGCTTCCGCTGCAACTTGGTTGTTTCGATGATAACATTTGGTGTTTGACAACATCGCCTTGTACGAGCGCAACTCCAGTCTCGTACGGCATCACGTTCCGATGAGAACAATTGTCCTGCGGGAGAGCTGCAACGTGGTGATTCACGTTCAGCGGGGACTATTGAGCTTGCGGGAGATTGGGGCGTGACAGATTGGTATCAGAGCGCCCGGTTCATTTCTTCGGACTTGGTCCTTCGCTTCATCACAAACTCTAAAATCGCTTCCGCGTGTCATTTAGCTCTTGACTCTACTCAGTGCCGCATCGGATGTTTCATGCAATAAGTCTATTTATTGCTGGTTTTGGCTGTATATTATTTTCTGGGTTGTGTTGGTTTGGTTGGTTTTCGTAGGATCGCTTAGTCTCGTTAGGCGTTGTTGCATTCGTGCAGCAAGTTGTTGGGCGTTGTTGCATTCGTGCAGCAAGTTGGTGGCGTTGTTGCATTTGTGCAACAAGTTGTGGGCTTTCGTTGGGTTGGCTTGGCTTATCGTTCGGGAGTTTCTGATTGCCTCAATGGATCAATTGGTTGGCTAACGAGATTTGGTTATGCAGCATGTTTTGAGTAGAAACATTAGATGGGAATGGATCCTTGCACGAGTTGCTCGTCTAGCGATTGTGTTGGGTATAAGTTGGAATTTTGGCTGTGGTGCGTCAGTTGAGCATGTTTGAGTTTGGCTCGAGAATATCAGGACAGTGTTGCACGAGTTGCTCGTACAACAAATGTGTAGAACCATTGGGTATTGGGTTGGACTATTCGGAAAAGAGCTCGTTGCACGATTGCTCGTGTTGTGGAAGTATTGGACGGTTTGAAAAATGGTTGGATAATTCAAGAATTGCCCGAGTTTTGTGTCAAACTCGAATTGGGAAAGGCATGATCACACATAAGGGATGGTTCGAACGGATCTTGGATCTGTGAAGGAAAACGTAATACGAGTAGCGACTTGATTCGGAGTGGTATATGAGATACCACGTTTTGAGCAAGGCAATGAAAACATTTTGGTTAGACATCAATGGAAATTTCCTGAACGGACTCGTGAAACGAGAATACAAGTTGGTTGGTGCAAGTCGGTTGAGTTGGAAAGAATGGAAATGAAGCAAGCAAATATTGAGTTGAGTATATCGAGAACGAACTGGTGCAAATGGAAGTATTGTTTGGCTTAAGAGATGGGCGGAATCGGAACGAATATTTGGGTTACGCTTGAGCGAGCGATGGGTGAATCGAATGATAGCGAGCAAGGACTACGCATTTGGGCAACACATTTGAGCTGTTGGTTGAGCAATGAAACACGATATTGGTCTGGAGGGACAATGTGATGGATTCACACAAACTTGGATATTTTAGATATTGCTGCTCGATAAGTCGACTCAGGTTTGGCGGAAATAGAATTTTGGGCAAGATGGTGCAACTATGATAGACGGATTCTTCGTAAGACGGGACGGATTGTGGCAACAACGGAAGGCAAGGATTTTTTTTGGCGGACGGACTTTTGAAGATAGCTAAATGTGAGAGCAACGTCGGAACGAATCACTGTGCTGCTCGAGTAAGTTGGACGTGCAATATGGGACGTAGCAAACGGATGTGAACTTGAGCAAGTCTTGAATTTTGAGAATCATTGAAATTGATGGAAGACGGTTTCAACGAGCGCATTGCTCGGATTCGGAAGTTTGCTCGGATGGATGGTTGGAATTTTGATTCGGATTTGAAGATGAGATATAGCATGGTTTATAGTAACTGTCCATCGTGATGATTACAATTATCAAGCGTAGCTTCGGGACAGCTGACCCTAAGCGACTTGACCGCTGAATCAGATATGAATATGGTAAACCCATAGAACGACCCTTGAGGCGGCGTATTTGGGAATGCGTCGAGGGAAGATGTGAGCAATGAGTTTTGGCTTATTGACTGAGTGTTGGATTCGAGAGACCCTTGGGGTAGTCTTCAGCTGAAGATGCAGCCGGAAGATCGAAGCGATCGTGGGATTGGCCTAAGTCAACTGATGAGATTCAGAGTCACAGATTTTTATCGATGGCATCGCCTCTGACTCATTGTGCCCTGGAAGGGAATAGCATTTATATGAATGGACGACTGTGGCGGCTCGTTCAAATCAAATCCTTGCGAATACTGGAAGGGACAGATTTGTCTCAGATTTACAAGATGTCTCGAAACTTATTCTGGGAAGCGTGCTCGTTCAGAAGGCAAAGGTGATATTCTACGCTTCGAGGCAGTGGAAGCAGCGCGAAGAACTATTCCATGCGCAACCTAGGAATTATGGCGAGTGTGTCCACGTTGAAATCGTGGCGACACTATCCCTTTGGCGTGGCGGCGAGATCTTCGTGGATCACACGAACCTCGATATAGATGTTCACCATGTGAGATATTGAGATGGCAGGAAAATGTGTTGGACTGAGCTGATCTAAGCAAGTTGATATTTGGGTAAATCGCATAGCTGGGGTAGATCAGTTGAGTTGATCGTTCGGTGCATGAGATAATATTTGGAGATGTTGCTAGTACTGATTTTCAGAAATAGTGGGATGGATTGAGAACTCATTGAGTCGGTGGAAAATCTGCATAATTGAGAATAGTGCTCGCGCGAACATGTAGGAATAGAAATCGTGATTTGGTTCAATTGGGAGCAAAGCAAATGGACGCCTCGAACATAAAGATACCCTTGTAACTTGTTCAAATTTGCTATCGCAAAGCTCGGCTGAAATGCATGTATTTTAGGGACGCCTTAAATATATGTACGATCCAAAACTAAGCGATACGAAGAATTCGTATTGAGCTGCAAGGAGGATGTGGGAATTCGTGAAAATTGTACGAGCGTTCAGCAGAACGAGATGCGGAGTCAGAATCGTAAATATATGAGTTGCATAGAGCAGATCCATGGAATTGGATTGTGGCATGTGATAGGAATGAGTACCAGCACGGTTCGTGGACGAACCTGATTCTAAGTGGTATATTATGTAACGCCCCGCAACCGCTCGGAGCGTTACGCTGAGTCGGACTGAATAAATCAAATGCTGGTTACATTTGAAATATTGGATTTTGGGAAGAAGGATTAATCGAGTTGGTTTCAATGTGCAGATGGCTAGCGGGTTCGATGGAAATCAGGTGTTCGTTCAGAACAGTACTGAATAGCTAAATGGAAGCGATAATGCCGTCTTCCTTAATCCGATCGGTCGGATGATTTGGAGAGCACGGCCTGCTCGTACGGTCATACCAGTTGAGTAGATCGCGCTTGCATCGGACCACGGATTCAAGGGATTGGCCGTATCGGCAGGACAGAATGCCTAACGGGATCAATCATTGTGAGTGGGCTCTTTCCCTTCTCCTCTACTCCTTCATGCCTAATAATATGGAAAACACGTAAAAGGCTTGAACACTTGGACTGAAACATTGGGAAGCACTACACTGAGGCGTGCATAGAGTGTGCGTCGTTGGCTTGGTAGGATTGTGGCTTGAAATGGTTTACGCGTTGGATAGTTGGATGCGATAGTCGGATTTTACCTTTGAGGCAGTCGGTTGGATACTTGGGATTATGCTTGGACGGTTGGAATTATACAAGTTGGAATGATACTTTGAGGCAATGGGAACGTCGGGATTCGGGCGAGCGAACGTGCATATGTGGCGCGAGTATCACTTGGTCGCTTTGTCTTGCAAAGCGAGCAGTTGTGGTTCGAAACCCAACAACTGCATCGGCGAGGGCGTTGTGTCGCTTGATGGGGCATCGTGCCACGAATGGGGCATTGTGCCACTGAAACGACATTGTGCCATGGGTTTTGCTTTGAGCAAGGGTGTTGCACCAATTTGGACTCTGTGTTGAGAAGAGGCATCGTGCCTATGGAAACACTTGCCTTGGGCTATATCTTGAGGTCGAGATTTGGATTCCTTGGAAGGATATGTTGGAAGAATGGTTATGGATATTTCGGTTGGATATCGATTGAACGAGTCTAGGATCGCTTGGTGGGGCGAGAATGTTTCGATCCTCTCGTCATACCTACGTGTCTGCATAGTCACGGACAACCTGGGTGGCACAGGGTTTGGTTTCCTCGAACGGGTGCTCCGGGGCACCGGGACCGTTCGGCCATGGAGGAGACAATTTGGGTAACGCGTCTTGGGCGCGGTACCAGCGGTTGGATGCGATTCAGGTGGGTTAGCTACTTAGCGCTGTTTCGAATAGAACCGCATTGATCTGTCCGATCAACGTCCTGTATGGCTTTGCCAGTGACTTCATATAGATAAGAGTTGGCTTGCTTTTCTTTTGTTGGTTTGGCTTTCGTGTAGGCGCGGCCACCTTGCCTCGGCAAGAGTGTGCACTCGAGATTGGGATATATAAACTTTGGTTCAGGATGGATATTGAGGCGAGACTGTTGGTTCGATATGTTATCGTGCAAGCGATGACATTGAGTTAGATGGGTCGGCTATATATATAACTGTTTGTCGTTTGGTTTGAGTTGAGTGCTTGCATGCTTAAACTGATTTACAGCTTTCCTTAACATGTCATCCATATGCCATGAAATGAATCTAGGATTCAACTAGAAAGATCACCATATAATTGTGTGCATTCACTATTTTACTTAGTGTCGGCTTAGACGAGTGGGTTACCCCGCTCACCAGTACGGTTGTGTACTGACCCACGTTTGTGGGCAATATTTCAGGTACACAGGCGTAGTGGCGCTGCTTGGATATACGGGACAAGATGTATGAACTGTAAGTACCTTTGTGGGCTAGAGAAAAGAGCAAGAGTATTTCATCGTCTCCGTGGCATCGCCTTTGTGGCATTGACTCGGGGCATTCCATTTGGACCCTATCGTGAGCTTCGCTGCGTATACTCTAATTTTGTGCTTGGTACACAAATTGGCTTCCGCTGCAACTTAGTTGTTTCGATGATAACATTTGGTGTTTGACAACATCGCCTTGTACGAGCGCAACTCCAGGCTCGTACGGCATCACGTCCCGATGAGAACAATTGTCCTGCGGGAGAGCTGCAACGTGGCGATTCACGTTCAGCGGGGACTATTGAGCTTGCGGGAGATTGGGGCGTGACAGATTGGTATCAGAGCGCCCAGTTCATTTCTTCGGACTTGGTCCTTCGCTTCATCACAAACTCTAAAATCGCTTCCGCGTGTCGTTTAGCTCTTGACTCTACTCAGTGCCGCATCGGATGTTTCATGCAATAAGTCTATTTATTGCTAGTTTTGGCTGCATGTTATTTTCTGGGTTGTGTTGGTTTGGTTGGTTTTCGTAGGATCGCTTAGTCTCGTTAGGCGTTGTTGCATTCGTGCAGCAAGTTGTTGGGCGTTGTTGCATTCGTGCAGCAAGTTGGTGGCGTTGTTGCATTTGTGCAACAAGTTGTGGGCTTTCGTTGGGTTGGCTTGGCTTATCGTTCGGGAGTTTTTGATTGCCTCAATAGATCAGTTGGTTGGCTAACGAGATTTGGTTATGCAGCATGTTTTGAGTAGAAACATTCGATGGGAATGGATCCTTGCACGAGTTGCTCGTCTAGCGATTGTGTTGGGTATAAGTTAGAATTTTGGCTGTGGTGCGTCAGTTGAGCATGTTTGAGTTTGGCTCGAGAATATCAGGACAGTGTTGCACGAGTTGCTCGTACAACAAATGTGTGGAACTGTCACTACCACATTATGAAAACAGGGGTATTTTTGACTTTTTACAATATTTAATATTATGGTATTTACAATTAAATAAATTGCATGATAGTGTATTTGATTTAAATAATTTTGTGCGATGTGTAATTAAATATATAATTATATGCAGTGTTAATTATTTTATTTTAGCTAGCAGACTAGACCCAGAAGCCCAGTAGATGACCACCTGTCCGAATTATAGAATTCTGGATTTTATTATTTTATCTAGAATTTAATATTTGGAGATTGTAATTAATTACTGTATTTATTTAATATTTTTGTGCATTGCCTTTGCTTCGATATTTGGAGCACTACCCTAGCTTTTGTCTTCCAACAAATTTTACAATCTTGCCCTAGTCATGCCCGCCTTCAATTCTGCTATTTTTGCAACTCGTGATTATGCTCTCTGTGCATTATTCCTGGCCGCACAAAAATTGTCGCGGACGTTTATTTTTAAATTCCTATTTTTGTATCGTTGTGCGTTCCAATCGAAAATTGGAGGCCATCTTGACCTATTTTTCGTGCGGCCCAAATTAGGGAAATATTCTGTTCTGAGTCTTCTTCATTTTTGGTATTGATGACCTGACCTGATTTTGGCCCCATGTACTCCTAATTAATTGTTGAACACAACTTGCATTTATTTCTATTTAAATTAAGGATACCATTTTATCTGATTCTAAAATCCCAATTTAATTTCAGTGCCCTGCTAATTGAGCCCGTACCAGTCTTACAGCGTCCCCTGACCCTACAAAATACCGGACTCCGAATCGCCCGCCAAATTTTTGTCATTTCATGTGTTTGTGTAATTTTCCAAATTTAAGGGGGTTAAATTACAAGTTGGCATTTTGTGCCAACACCCAATTATTTTAACCAATGAGGAATCCTTAATATTTTAATTAAACCTCACCCTCATTTTTCCCATGAATTATTTTTCCCATGTCCAATCTGGACCACACAATTAATGGGCCAATCCCAACCCTTCATTCCAACACCCTCATCCCTATATATTGTCATCATCAAACCCTAATCCCTAGGCAACCTAGAAAACACCACCTCCTCACAAGCCCCACCTCTCTCATACGTATGTAGCTTCTTTTCTCCTTCTCCTTTCTTCTCATTTCTTTTCTTCTTCTTCTCTTTCCCTTCCTTCTTCTTCCTTATTGAATTCTTTTTCATTGAAAATTTATTTTTGAATTCAAATAGTTAAGGGGGGGGGGGATTACTGTTCCTCAACTTTCCCCCCATCATCCACTGTTCCTCCGGCGGTCAGCCGAACTCCAGCGGCCTCCTCCGATCCCCCTCTGCATCGCCGGACAGCCGACCTCTCACTCGCGCCGGCGGCTGCTCCAGGCCGAGCCTCCAGCCCGGCGGCTCCCCGCGGCGACTGCCCGGCCGGCTGCTCCAGCCCGTGCTCCGGCCAGTGCGGCCATTCCGAGCCCCTCGCACCGGCGGCGCTGCTGCACCCTCCCTCTGGCGGACCCCGCTGTGCTCCTCCCTCCTTTCTCACCAGTCCGGCGGCCCTCTGCCCCTCCGGCGGCCGGCGAGCCTCCCTACAATCCACTGTGAGCCCTCCTTCTTCTTCTCCCTCTTCCTTCTCTTTATATATATATATATATATATATATATATATATATATATATATATATATATATATATATATATATATATATATATATATATATATATATATATATATATATCTAATGTATATATATATATATGTTTATTTATATATTTAATTAATGTGAAAATTTGTATATGTATATATAAATAATGTATAGGTAATTGTATATATATTAATTAATGTGTATAGTATATAAATAAAATGGTAATATATATAATTTAATAATGTGAATGTTTATTATCTATTTAATTTATGTTAATATGTGTATATGTATATAATTAACCTGCTTAGCATATATTCTAGTACGTATTATAGTACGTATATATAGTATATAATTAATTTGGTGAATTAGTATGTATTTAAATTAATGCTCATGTATATATGTATATTGGTATATATTTTGTATATGTTAATCTAGAGATGTATATTATTCCTTATAAATATTTACTTGTAAATTATAGTATGTACAATTGATTATTAAGTATGTATAATTAAATGCATCTGAATAAGTATATTAATTATTTTATTAAATTGTATAATTGAATATGTATCAAATTAATATTTAAGTACATGAATATGAATAGCATTTATTTGATTAATATTTAAAATACATAATGTATTAGTATATAAATGTATTATTGAAATTCTATTGTATATATTATTTATTTAATGAGTAGATATAGATATATGTATATAAATACGTAAATGTGTATATGGGTATGTGTACGTATTTTTTAATATGTATATTTTGGTATGTATATATATATATATATATTTAAATCAATTTATATATTTTGGTATATACTTAGTATATATTGTTATATATATATATATTGGAATATATGTATACAACAATTTAGTATAAATATTTCTTAGTATATATATGTTAAAGTATATACATTTATGTGTATAACTATTTTGATATATATATGTATGTATATTTGTATAAAACCTTAGCATATTTTAATATATATATATACATATATTTTGTATATGTATTTAAATTGATATGTATATTGTAAGTGCATATGTTAATTAAGATGTGCATAATTATGTATCTAGCTACTAGGTGACCAGTATCATACCTAGAGAAGGCCCTGAATTCAGTGTTTTAGACTGTGTTAGTGTAGCATCTGATGCAAATGTTATATTGTGTTATGTTTATAGGACTGTTGGTTTACCCAGGGGATACTCTGGAACAGGACACCAATAAATACTAGCTAAGGACCAAGGCAAGTACATTCTCTGATAATTTCTAATTCTTGATAATTTCTATAAATTCAACAATCATGAAATGTTACATCTGAATCTTTGACACTGTGCTACACGGACTAGTATAGCTTGGATCTGCAGTCATGAGATGTTACCTTGATTTTCGTATTGATATTATACACGACATTGACATTGACATTGACATTGACATTGACATTGACATTGACATTAGACATTGATAATTAGACATTGTACATAATATATTAGACAATGTTCGTGTATTCGTGACGTGTCATGATTTGATCCACAGTACTAGTTGGGGGCGGAGAAATTGCTAGTGAGAGATGTGATCAAATACCCATTGTATAATTAAAATATTATTGGTGTTAATCATACCCCCACGTATGATTAGCCAGACTGTAGCAATCGTACATGTTCCCAAGCCGATCACATTTCGAAACTACTATTTCAAAACACTTAGAATAGATTACAGTTCTCTATTTTAAATCATATACTACATCACCCGTACATGATACTGTTTCTTGTTCTTTTCATTTTCATACATGCACGGACTGTTTCATAATTGCCTATTGCCTGTCTCTTTACATTGCCTGTCCCTCTTAAATTGCCGTTGTATTTATTTTACTGTCTTCTCAGTAGCTAGCATAACATATTTTATTATATTATAGACATTATCAATTAATGGAACTGTTATTTGAGAGTGTTGCTTTGCTCCTTCCTGACTGGAAATATTTTTCCAGACTATGCCTTAGAGGACCGCTGTCCGACACTTATGGACCATATGGTGAGTAGCTGCAGACTTGATAGTAGTTGTGATTCCAGGAGGTCTAGCCGAAAATCACTATTTATTGTTAGTTCTTTAAGTAGACTATTTGGTACCGGATTTGTCTCCGGCATTTTGATGATTCTTGGATATTGTTGAGTTAGAATATTACTTGTTGACTTGTGTTGTGTTTAATTTTAGTTTTTATTATTCGAAATCTTATCGTGCTGTAATCCTGTGATTGAGTATATATTCATCTTATTTGTGACATCCGTGCCTCCTAATGGAGATTGGATGCTTGCGTGACAGTAGTTAGATAGTATCAAGACCTTGACAGCGTTCTACCGCCGATGCTGCGGCGTAGGCTGGACGTACCCACGCACTCGTGCCCCTAAACCGGGTGCGGGTCGTGACACGTTTTTAGTGGTGGCCCATGCAGGTCAGACTTCGCCAGTTGTGCGATGTCGTAGTAGTGTGGCATCCTTGTTATACTACTGCGTGCCTGCGATAGGATATAGGATATAGGATACTAGGATGAGAGAGGATACTCAATCACAAATTATTTGAGAGATTCCTGGGATGACCCTTGAGAATCTCATTATAAATTCCAATTTAAATCCTTTCCCCTTGTTTTCTTCCGTTCTCACTTATTGATATTGAGTTTGATCCTTGTTGACCAGTTGTTAACTTTAATTCCTGATATCGTTGTGGAGTTTTGATTTCATATTGAGATGAATTTTACGGACTAGAATTTATGGTATCATCTGATGACATATATTGATGAGGACAGTGAGAAAGGTAAAACGTCTACTTTGGTTATGGAACCTAGAGTTTATCGCAGCCATATTAGCTGTCGTGACGAGAACGTAGGAACCTGACTTGGATGTACATACTGTAGTTATGAAACTTAGGGTCTCTCGCAGCCATACCGGTTGGCGTGGCGAGGATTCTAGATGACATGATTATAGGGTTGCATACCTTAGTTACGGAACCTGTCGTTTATCGCATCTCTGCTTACTGGCGTGGCGAGGATTCTGTGTGTCATGATTTCTGACAGACGTGTATGATTATCAGGTTGTATCTTAAATTGGTTCTTAAAGTATCATCTCAAGACTTATCTATTTTCTGTTATTCCAGGACTTTGTTCCATCGCTTCTTTACTAGCAGTAAAGATACCTTCCGTCCTCAATCCAGTTCGTTTGAACTCACATTCTCTAAGGATTCCTTGTTAAAATTTCCAATTTAAATCATTCCTTTGTTCCGTCCATTCTCACTTATTGATGTTGAATTTGCTTGTTGTTATTGATTAGGTATTAAATTAGGATTTTGGTTCATTATAGAGTTGATTTCATATCAAGGTAAATTGCAGACTGATTTATGGTACTATTTGATGATGCCCGTCAATGAGGACAGTGAAAATGATTAAACATTAGAGCTATTGGACTACAGAAGGTGAATTTAAAATTTTTAATTGAAGATTGAAAATGAATTTCAAATTTTAGAATTTGAGAGGTTGAGATATTATGTTATTAAAATCTTATTTTGAAGATTTCAATGAATTGCAAAACTTTGAAATTGAGGAGTTGAAATATGGTTATTAAAATTTTATTTTTGAGGAATTCAGATTCAATTTGATGAACATAGACAAGTCTGTAAGGGTCTTTTAGTGATTAAATTTCATTCAGTATTTAAATAATTGACCTTGAGGAAAGTGTATGCATTTACTTTAAATTTTATTCAAGGAGTTATTTTTGAGGAATTTTATTTGAGGATAAAATCTTATAGTGAGAGAGATATATTATAATATAAGTAGGTAAGATGCATGTGTAAGGATCTGTTGGCTTGGGTATAATTGAGATATCACTGCCCACTGACTTGGGTGTCCATCTAAGATTGTATTAGAGAGAGCAGTACTTAGTATAGAGTGTTAAAATTGATATGCATTTGAGTGATAAGAATACTTGTAGCGATTGCAGTAGGTAAGGAAGCTAGCAGTGAGTATGCTTGTAGTAGAGTGTGGTACCTAAAGAGATAGAGGTATCAAACTTTACATGCATCATTTGACCTATGATTATGTTAGAAGATATTGCAACTAATATGTTAGCAGATTCTTTCTTTCCTCATGTTCTTTTTGTTTTCTGGTTGATTGATTGATTCCTTAGTACCGTAGTTGCATGCATGATTTCTTGTTATAATGTAGTTAGTAGTACCCCTGATACAGAGACTGCAATACCATGACAAAAGACACCATGATCATACATATTTCCCATAGGTTGCATGTTGTATGGTTGTAGGTAGAATTCTCTTAGACTTGATTGTTGAGGATTTAACTGTAGTAAAGATTAACGAAGAGGTTATGACTTGACAAAGAGAGACAAGGTGCCTAAAAAAATTTTGAGAAAAATATTAAATAAAGAGTTGGGAATTTAAGTTTTGTTAAATCATTGATTTTTAAGAAGATTATGAAATGATTGAATTTATCATATGATTTGAGGAATTTAAGAAGGCCATCGATATATTTATTGGACTGCAAGTTGTGAACTTATATTTTGAATATTGTATTGGAGGTTCCATAAGTATTACATCGTTGCATATTATGGGAAAAAAAAAAATCGAGGGATAAGAACACAAATGGATTAGTGTTAAATTCAAATTTGGGGCGAGATTCAATTTTTGAAATATGCACTGATTGGATTTCAATTAGCGGATTGAATATTAAATTCTTGTATTTCGTTATTAACTTAAAATTTTGGAGGATATTGTGATAAGAATGGGATTTGATTTATTTCTGAAGATTTTTAGGGATATGATATTTATAGAATTTTGAAAGAATTTATTGTGAAATAACAATACGGAGTAGTTCATGATTATATGATTTGAGAAATTTAATTTTGATGGTAGTAAATACATAAATAAAACAATCGAGGAAAAAAAAAAAATTTCGAGGATAAACATTGATTTAAATAAAAGGTCAAGAATTTAACATGACGGAATTTATGATGTATTAATTCCAGGAAGATTATGACATGATTAAATGGGTTAAAAAAAAAAAAAAAATTTGGGGGGATTATCAATATATTTAATTGATTGCAAGTTATGAATTTTTAAAATGTTATATTTGGACGTTGCACTTGGAAAATCCTTAAGTATCGTATTGTTAAGTATTTTGAGGAAGAGGAAATCGAGAAATAAAATTATTGATAGACTAATGTTTTTGGGACGAGATTACCTTTTTATAATTGTGCATTGATAAAAATCAAGTTAGAGGAGTGGATATTAAATTCCGAGTATTGAATTATTAACTAAAAAAAAAAAAAAAAACTTTCAAGGAAATTTTTGATAAAAATAGACTTTGATTTCATTTCGAGGATTTTTTTTTCAGGAATGAAATAATATCAGAATTTTGAAAATTGTGAAGGGACATTGTAGATTATTACCTAATTTCATGGATGATAAATTTAAATTGAGGAAAATAATGATGTGTATGATTAAATGCTACTTTGAGGATTTTAAATTTCGAGGACGAAATTCTTTTAAGGTGGGTAGACTTATCACTACCACATTCTGAAAACAGGGGTATTTTCGACTTTTTACAATATTTAATATTATGGTATTTACAATTAAATAAATTGCATGATAGTGTATTTGGTTTAAATAATTTTGTGCGATGTGTAATTAAATATATAATTATATGCAGTATTAATTATTTTATTTTAGCTAGCAGACTAGACCTAGAAGCCCAGTAGATGACCACCTGTCCGAATTATAGAATTCTGAATTTTATTATTTTATCTAGAATTTAATATTTGGAGATTGTAATTAATTACTGTATTTATTTAATATTTTTGCGCATTGCCTTTGCTTCGATATTTGGAGCACTACCCTAGCTTTTGTCTTCCAACAAATTTTACAATCTTGCCCTAGTCATGCCCGCCTTCAATTCTGCTATTTTTGCAACTCGTGATTATGCTCTCTGTGCATTATTCCTGGCCGCACAAAAATCATCGCGGACGTTTATTTTTAAATTCTTATTTTTGTATCGTTGTGCGTTCCAATCGAAAATTGGAGGCCATCTTGACCTATTTTTCGTGCGGCCCAAATTAGGGAAATATTCTGTTCTGAGTCTTCTTCATTTTTGGTATTGATGACCTGATCTGATTTTGGCCCCATGTACTCCTAATTAATTGTTGAACACAACTTGCATTTATTTTTATTTAAATTGAGGATACCATTTTATCTGATTCTAAAATCCTAATTTAATTCCAGTGCCCTGCTAATTGAGCCCGTACCAGTCTTACAGCGTCCCCTGACCCTACAAAATATCGGACTCTGAATCGCCCGCCAAATTTTCGTCATTTTATGTGTTTGTGCAATTTCCCAAATTTAAGGGGGTTAAATTGCAAGTTGGCATTTTGTGCCAACACCCAATTATTTTAACCAATGAGGAATCCTTAATATTTTAATTAAACCTCACCCTCATTTTTCCCATGAATTATTTTTTCCATGTCCAATCTGGACCACACAATTAATGGGCCAATCCCAACCCTTCATTCCAACACCCTCATCCCTATATATTGTCATCATCAAACCCTAATCCCTAGGCAACCTAGAAAACACCACCTCCTCACAAGCCCCACCTCTCTCATACGTATGTAGCTTCTTTTCTCCTTCTCCTTTCTTCTCATTTCTTTTCTTCTTCTTCTCTTTCCCTTCCTTCTTCATCCTTATTGAATTCTTTTTCATTGAAAATTTATTTTTGAATTCAAATAGTTAAGGGGGGGGGATTACTGTTCCTCAACTTTCCCCCCATCATCCACTGTTCCTCCGGCGGTTAGCCAAACTCCAGCGGCCTCCTCCGATCCCCCTCTGCATCGCCGGACAGCCGACCTCTCACTCGCGCCGGCGGCTGCTCCAGGCCGAGCCTCCAGCCCGGCGGCTCCCCGCGGCGACTGCCCGGCCGGCTGCTCCAGCCCGTGCTCCGGCCAGTGCGGCCATCCCGAGCCCCTCGCGCCGGCGGCGCTGCTGCACCCTCCCTCTGGCGGACCCCGCTGTGCTCCTCCCTCCTTTCTCACCAGTCCGGCGGCCCTCTGCCCCTCCGGCGGCCGGCGAGCCTCCCTACAATCCACTGTGAGCCCTCCTTCTTCTTCTCCCTCTTCCTTCTCTTTATATATATATATATATATATATATATATATATATATATATATATATATATATATATATATATATATATATATATATATATATCTAATGTATATATATATATATGTTTATTTATATATTTAATTAATGTGAAAATTTGTATATGTATATATAAATAATGTATAGGTAATTGTATATATATTAATTAATGTGTATAGTATATAAATAAAATGGTAATATATATAATTTAATAATGTGAATGTTTATTATCTATTTAATTTATGTTAATATGTGTATATGTATATAATTAACCTGCTTAGTATATATTTTAGTACGTATTATAGTACGTATATAATTAATTTGGTGAATTAGTATGTATTTAAATTAATGCTCATGTATATATGTATATTGGTATATATTTTGTATATGTTAATCTAGAGATGTATATTATTCCTTATAAATATTTACTTGTAAATTATAGTATGTAGAATTGATTATTAAGTATGTATAATTAAATGCATCTGAATAAGTATATTAATTATTTTATTAAATTGTATAATTGAATATGTATCAAATTAATATTTAAGTACATGAATATGAATAGCATTTATTTGATTAATATTTAAAATACATAATGTATTAGTATATAAATGTATTATTGAAATTCTATTGTATATATTATTTATTTAATGAGTAGATATAGATATATGTATATAAATACGTAAATGTGTATATGGGTATGTGTACGTATTTTTTAATATGTATATTTTGGTATGTATATATATATATATATATATTTAAATCAATTTATATATTTTGGTATATACTTAGTATATATTGTTATATATATATATATTGGAATATATGTATACAACAATTTAGTATAAATATTTCTTAGTATATATATGTTAAAGTATATATATTTATGTGTATAACTATTTTGATATATATATGTATGTATATTTGTATAAAACCTTAGCATATTTTAATATATATATATACATATATTTTGTATATGTATTTAAATTGATATGTATATTGTAAGTGCATATGTTAATTAAGATGTGCATAATTATGTATCTAGCTACTAGGTGACCAGTATCATACCTAGAGAAGGCCCTGAATTCAGTGTTTTAGACTGTGTTAGTGTAGCATCTGATGCAAATGTTATATTGTGTTATGTTTATAGGACTGTTGGTTTACCCAGGGGATACTCTGGAACAGGACACCAATAAATACCAGCTAAGGACCAAGGCAAGTACATTCTCTGATAATTTCCAATTCTTGATAATTTCTATAAATTCAACAATCATGAAATATTACATCTGAATCTTTGACACTGTGCTACACGGACTAGTATAGCTTGGATCTGCAGTCATGAGATGTTACCTTGATTTTCGTATTGACATTATACACGACATTGACATTGACATTGACATTGACATTGACATTGACATTGACATTAGACATTGATAATTAGACATTGTACATAATATATTAGACAATGTTCGTGTATTCGTGACGTGTCATGATTTGATCCACAGTACTAGTTGGGGGCGGGGAAATTGCTAGTGAGAGATGTGATCAAATACCCATTGTATAATTAAAATATTATTGATGTTAATCATACCCCCACGTATGATTAGCCAGACTGTAGCAATCGTACATGTTCCCAAGCCGATCATATTTCGAAACTACTATTTCAAAATACTTAGAATAGATTACAGTTCTCTATTTTAAATCATATACTACATCACCCGTACATGATACTGTTTCTTGTTCTTTTCATTTTCATACATGCACGGACTGTTTCATAATTGCCTATTGCCTGTCTCTTTACATTGCCTGTCCCTCTTAAATTGTCGTTGCATTTATTTCACTGTCTTCTCAGTAGCTAGCATGACATGTTTTATTGTATTATAGACATTATCAATTAATGGAACTGTTATTTGAGAGTGTTGCTTTGCTCCTTCCTGACTGGAAATATTTTTCCAGACTATGCCTTAGAGGACCGCTGTCCGACACTTATGGACCATATGGTGAGTAGCTGCAGACTTGATAGTAGTTGTGATTCCAGGAGGTCTAGCCGAAAATTACTATTTATTGTTAGTTCTTTAAGTAGACTATTTGGTACCGGATTTGTCTCCGGCATTTTGATGATTCTTGGATATTGTTGAGTTAGAATATTACTTGTTGACTTGTGTTGTGTTTAATTTTAGTTTTTATTATTCGAAATCTTATCGTGCTGTAATCCTGTGATTGAGTATATATTCATCTTATTTGTGACATCCGTGCCTCCTAATGGAGATTGGATGCTTGCGTGACAGTAGTTAGATAGTATCAAGACCTTGACAGCGTTCTACCGCCGATGCTGCGGCGTAGGCTGGACGTATCCACGCACTCGTGCCCCTAAACCGGGTGCGGGTCGTGACAGGAACCATTGGGTATTGGGTTTGACTATTCGGAAAATAGCTCGTTGCACGATTGCTTGTGTTGCGGAAGTATTGGACGGTTTGAGAAATGGTTGGATAATTCAAGAATTGCCCGAGTTTTGTGTCAAACTCGAATTGGGAAAGGCATGATCACACATAAGGGATGGTTCGAACGGATCTTGGATCTGTGAAGAAAAACGTAATGCGAGTAGCGACTTGATTCGGAGTGGTATATGAGATACCACGTTTTGAGAAAGGCAATGAAAACATTAGGACTGTCAAAATTTTGACAGTCCTCATTACTTGTGGGACTGTCAAAATCCTGACAGTCCTAGTTTTATATAAAATTTTCAGTGGGTTAAAATTAGGACTGTCAGAATTTTGACAGTCCTCATAGCTTGTGGGACTGTCAAAATTTTGACAGTCCTAGTTTTACATATAAATGTGCAGACAGTGGGTTCAAATTAGGACTGTCATAATTTTGACAGTCCTCATTGCTTGTGGGACTGTCAAAATTCTGACAGTCCTAGTTTTATATAAATTTTTTAGTGGGTTAAAATTAGGACTGTCAGAATTTTGACAGTCCTCATAGCTTGTGGGACTGTCAAAATTTTGACAGTCCTCATAGCTTATTGGACTGTCAAAATTTTGACAGTCATAGTTTCACAGTATATAAATGTACAGACAGTGGGTTAAAACTAGGACTGTCATAATTTTGACATTCCTGTTAGCTTTTGGGACTGTTCAGATTTTGACAGTCCTAGTTTTATATATATCACAGTGGGTTAAAACTAGGACTGTCATAATTTTGACAGTCTAGTTTCCTTGTGGGACTGTCCAAATTTTGATAGTCCTAGTTTTATACAGATTTTGACCCATTGCACAACAAACAGTTCAATATACAGTTCTAGTTTTATTTCTTTTATTGCACAACATACAGTTCAATATACAGCTCAACATACATGGCTCATTGGACAACATACAGTTCAATATACAGTTCAACATACATGGCTCATTGCACAACATGCAGTATAAGATGTATCAATCAATTAGAATTATCAACGTAGTCATTCGGCAAGATTTTTGGATCCTCCATCTTCATCATCTTCTTATAACCAGCAATTACATCCGTGTAGGGTGTCGTCCATGCGATCACTTCCTCTGGTGCGTGTTTATACCAAATCGTAGAAGGTGAAGGAATAGGAGAATGACCGATCAACCTTGGGATGACAAAGTGTTGTCCGACAAGCCCTATCGAACATAGATTAGATAATCTGTGTTCGGCCGGGGGAGCGCACATTGGAAAGAAAGTATTGTTAATGCCTTGTGAGATAATTATAATAGGTATCTTATACCTATTAGAGAATACGTATGCAGCAGGCGGGACATCCATGTAATGGTCTGGTCCGGTAACTGTTTTCATACAAGATATGCTTGCCAACAGATCTTCAACAATTTCTTCGCCGAGTATCTGCCTATAGAAGGGTAGACGAGACTCCAACTCCTCGTACAGCTCTTCCCTAACCTGTCTCCATCCTGCTTCAACTGAATAGCCAAGATGTCTTGTTAGTGCATGATATCCACAATGACCATCCTTAGGAACATCAATAATAGACCAAATAAAATCCCGTATCTCAGGTAGAAAATTTTGAATGTATAGACTATATGAATCAGAGAAGTTATCTAAACCCTCCGCTGTGACTGCATCGTTCATTTTTTGTTTCTTCCTCCTTCGAATAGTAAGCTTACTATTTTTCTGCGAAAATACCACACTTTCGATAACCGACTTTGCCTCAACTTGCTCTAAATTGCGTTCAATATATTCAAACAATGATGGATCTCTTTTAGTTGACTCCATCTTCTTCTTTTTTGCTCTACTCATTCTTGAGTGTGGTCTTCCCTTAGGAGTTCGAACAACAGATGGCTCTTGCAATTGAGTTGATGCCGGGACTGCAATTTCTTGGATTTTAACCTCAATGGATCTTCTCTCCGGTTTCGATGTGACACACCATCTTGCGTACAGGAGTTTCACTTGTGGCAAAGAAAAGAAATTATCGTGAACTTTCACCGTCGGTATTATCGATATCTGTCTCCAACGTTGATCAACAACATCTATTTGTGTCACGCCCCAGTCCCAAAATACCAAGGGACCGAACACGTGGCAATGGCCAACAGCACACACTGATGGACAAACCCAATTTAATGGATCCATCAGGGTGTACTTAAGCTGTAAAATAAGGTCTACTACAACATGTCAAAACTAATCTCATCCACAGAAGATAAAATATGATCCACAGAAATAAGAAATGTAAATCAACAACCAGTCTCAACAAAGTACTTCGGAGAACAACCCGATAATAGTTTGATACATTGGTTCAACAGACCAGAAACAAAAGAGTCCAAATAAAGTAAATGCTGAGTACGAAATAACAGATACTCAGGAAAAGTCTTCAGCCGTCACCTCGTCTTCGGGGATTGGTTCAACTCCAGTATCAGGTCCTGCTACAGCTTCTGCTCCAGTCCCGTAAACCTCGGGATAATGCTCCTCTGCTAAACCTGGGGACATCATCCGGAATCCAGGTCCTCAGGGGACATAGCAAGGTATAAATAATACAAGCCAAAATAAATGCAGTAAAATAGTAAATGAAACAAATAGGGTAACTATGTATCCATCTATGTGAAATACAAGTGAGAGCATCACTAGTACTCAGGCTGAGACCGCTACAAGCTCTGTGTCGGGGAGCCGGTAGCAGTAATAACAAGTAATGGGTCTAGCTCTGCTCGAGAGTCTACAACCTCACAATAGTAGTAGATATATATATAATAGCCTGTAGCCTGTGTGTCTCTCCCCACCCAATGTAATCACACGTCTCATGTCCATGACACGCAAGATCAAAACTAATGCAGCAAGTCATATAATGTCTATGAATTAAATGTCTATGTCATAAAACCTGTAACCTACACAGAATCACCTTGAATATTTCAGGAAGATTCTGTCTCATGATTAGTGTCCGGTATCCTGGGTTATAACGTACTTGATAATGCAAGTACGAGAATATAAAGGGTGTCGATATCCATCTCTAGGTGACGTTACACAACTCCGCGTACGGGATTGGCACCCGAATATTAATCGGACGCTAAGTAAAGTCACACGGTCCTAGGTTAAGAATGTACAATAATTATAAATAAGCAAGAAAATATGTAACAAGACTGCAAAGTTTGGCAAGGTACACTTGCCTGGGGTTTGAATACCAACAGTAGCTCTGACCTCAGTGGGAAAAGCAGGTACTGCTCTGGTTGCTGAAATAAATATCACCAACAGGTTTAGAAAATATCAAATAGCTAGAAACGCCTGTCCTTAAGTCCAATTTGGACACATGGGCAAAAATGACAGTTTTGGGTCAAAACGGGGTCTACATGTGGGCCGCTTTGCACCGAAAAACGTGTCAGAACCAATGGTCTCCAAATTCGTCCAACTTAGTGTCAACAAGTCAGGAACGATGATACGAACCCAACGGAACTTCCATAATTGGATTCCGATGAGCCGATCACAAAATCGTCCGTCAAGTAGAGCCGAGGGGCCCACGATACGCGATTTTGTCAATGTTCTCAGAATCGAACCAAACTTGGGTCACAGGACCAACGTATTGCTACGAGTCCGATGGCGCAAGTTTCGTTTCGATCCGACGTGTGTACACTAAGTTACAGCGAGACCCAGAAAGGACTGATACGGGACGTCGTCGGCGGATACGCGTTGATTCCGGTGTGCACGCACATCCAAATCAACTTCTGCGAAATCCCGCATGTCCGTATCAACGGCGCGCACATTTCGGTGAAGACCGCATACGACCAAGTCATCCCGTTTGGCGGGGCGTACTCAGTTCCGGGGTAAAACAGGGCGTTGATTTTCCTGTTTTTGGATCGCGGTTCGCGATCGCCACAGGACGCGACGCACCGAGCGGGTTGCACGGACATCGAGAGGGTTATGCAGTCTACACGTCACAACTGAAGGAACAGAAAATGGGGCAGCGAAGAGAGAGAACGGGTTACCTGAACAGGGCTTCGTGAAACAGGGTTGCGCGTGTCCGTGTGTCGATTCGACACAGTTTCTGTGTCCTGGACATGTCCGGGTGCTGCTGGGTTCTGTGTCCGGAGATTCGTCGGGCTCGGGGTGGCCAGTTGAGGTGCTGACCAGAGGAAGGCGGCTCGGGGGTGGCAGCGGCGAGGTCGGGCGGCACCGGTGGCTGCTCAGACGACCGGCAGAGGAGGGGCAGCGGGCTAAGGCTCGGCTGCTACTGCGAGCCAGAGTCGGGCGGCTGGGCGGAGCTGCTGGAGCTGGACGAAGTCGGGCGGCGGGAGGAGGTTCTGGAGGAGGTGGCTGCGGGTCAAGGAAGGCCGACGAGGGGCTGAGGAGGGCGGCCTGGCGGCGGGTGGTCGAGGGGGATCAAGGGGCGGCAGCCGGAAGTCTGAGGGGGTTTATATAGGGTAGCGGGAGGAGGTCAGCCGCCGGGGGTTTGCGGAAGAGGAATGGGAAGAGGCTGGGGGTTTCGAGGGAGGTGAAGGGAACGGTCGCCGGCGGCCACGGCGGCGGAAACGACCGCCGGAAGGAGAGGGGTCGGGAAAGGAGAAGAGATTTGGGGGTTAGGTTTCAGACGGGTCGGGTCGGGTCTAAGCGGGTCGGGTCGAACCCGGATCTGACCCGCTAAAATTTGTGCCGATTTAACTGGACCGGGTCCGGTTCGGTCAGTTTGGTTTGGTTTAATTCGGTTTAAGTGAACCGGGTTCAGGGTTTAATTAGGTTTAATTATACAATAGTTTTTAGGGCTTTAAAAATACTTCCGGGGTCCAATAAATTCCCGAAAAATTACCCTATGTCCAGTTTTTCATTTTACACTAGAAAATATAATTTTCATAATATTTTCATATTAATTAACATCTTTTAAAAATCTTTTAAAATCAGAATACCTTAGTTTTATTTTGTTAAAAATTACAGAAAAATTCTAAATAAATTCTGAAAATTTAGTTTTAAAATTCTAAAAATTTTAGGTGATTACAATCTACCCCCCTTAAGAAGATTGCGTCCTCGCAATCAAAGAATAAGCTACTAAAGGAAAAATTTACTATGGGAATTACAAGAATTGCTTAGGTTATACCTGCATTCTCGAATAAGTGAGGATAACGCTGACGCATGATATCCTCCCGCTCCCAGGTAGATTCACCAGGAGAGTGTTGTTTCCAAGCCACACGAACCAGTCTAATTGTCTGTCCTCGCAGTGTCTTCTCACTGGTGCCGAGTATACCCACTGGTTGTTCTTCATATCTTAGGCTAGGGCCCACTGCGATCTCAGAATGATCGACTACGTGACTTGGGTCAGTCACGTACCTTCTTAGCTGTGAGACATGGAATACATCATGCACTCCCTCTAAGGATGGAGGTAATGCAAGACGATAAGCCACCTCACCAATGCGCTCCAGAATATCAAAGGGCCCGATCTACCTTGGGCTCAACTTGCCTCTGCTCCCAAATTGAATAGTTCCTCGTGTAGGTAAAATCCTCAAGAATACGTGCTCACCTTCTTTGAACTCCAGGGAACGTCTGTGTGTATCAGCCCAATGCTTCTGTCTGTCCTGAGCTGCACGAAGATGATTCTGAATTTGTTTCACCTTCTCAACTGTCTGCATTACCAACTCTGGAACCAGTATTTGACGCTCACCAACGTCACTCCAACATATCGGCGATCTGCACTTTCTACCGTACAACGTCTCGAAAGGTGCCATCTGGATGCTTGCCTGATAACTGTTGTTGTAAGAGAACTCCACCAAGTGCAAATGATCTTCCCAAGACCCTCCAAAGTCTAACATACATGATCGCAACATATCCTCCAAGATCTGAATTGTACGCTCTGATTGGCCATCTGTCTGTGGATGGTAGGCAGTGCTGTATTTGAGTCGGGTGCCAAGACTCTCTTGCATGCTTCGCCAAAAATGAGATATAAATCTCGAGTCACGATCCGACACAATACTAACAGGTACTCCATGTAATCTTACGATATACATGTCGGCTAATACTTCTGTGGACTGTCCAACTCTAAATGGCAAAAAATATGCCGATTTAGTGAGTCGATCCACAATAACCCATATCGCATCTTTTCCACTGGGGCTTCTTGGAAATCCTGTGACGAAATCCATAGTAATATGTTCCCACTTCCATTCTGGTATGGGAAGCGGCTGCAACATACCAGCAGTCCTTTGATGCTCGGCCTTTACTTGTTGGCAGACTAAATATTTTGCCATAAATCGTGCAATCTTCCTCTTTATTCCATGCCACCAATAATAATGTCTTAAATCTCGGTACATCTTTGTTCCTCCTGGATGAACAGAGTACATAGAGCTATGTGCTTCAGTCATTAACTCATGTCTCAATTCTCCATTTGGAACATATAGGCGATTCCCGCACCTTAATGTCCCATCCTCATGTATGCGAAGTCCCGTCTGCATGCCTGCTTCTGTCTTCTCTTTAAGTCTTCGAAATCTAGCATCAGTAGGCAAAGCTTCTTTAATCCTCTCTACAAGTGACGACTTAACTTCGAGATTAGCCAGCAAGCCACTTTGTCTTGGTAAAATAACCTCTATCTGGAGCTCCTATAGATCTTTCAATAACTGGGGCTGCATCGTCAAGAAATACGTCGTGGGCTTCTTGCTGACTGCGTCTGCCACGACATTCGCCTTTCCCGGGTGGTATTGCAGATCTATATCAAAGTCTACCATCAACTCAAGCCAACGTCTCTGTCTCATATTGAGCTCCTTCTGAGTATATACATACTTCAGACTCTTGTGATCAGTAAAGATTTCTACCTTCTCTCCATAAAGATAGTGCCTCCAAATCTTCAGTGCAAATATTACTGCAGCTAGCTCAAGATCATGCGTTGGATAGTTCTTCTCATGGACCTTCAACTGTCTCGATGCATAAGAGATAACTTTGCCATGTTGCATCAAAACACATCCTAGTCCACTACCTGACGCATCACTATAAACAATAAAACCTCCTGACCCTGAAGGAAGAGTCAAGACTGGTGCTGTTGTTAGACGCCTCTTCAATTCCTCAAAGGCCTTCTGGCATTCTTCCGTCCATGCAAACTCCTGGTCCTTACGTGTCAACTTCGTCATAGGCTCCGCAATTCTTGAGAAATTTTCTAGGAACCTTCGGTAATATCCAGCAAGTCCGAGAAAATTTCTCACTTCAGCAACTGATGTTGGTGTAGGCCAAGTTTCTATGGCAGCAACCTTCTCCGGATCAACTGAAAGTCCTTCTCCTGAGATGATATGTCCCAAGAAAGGCACCTTATCCATACAAAACTCATATTTACTGAGTTTGGCATATAACTTCTCCTGCCTCAACGTCTCTAGCATAATTCTGAGATGCTCCTCGTGCTCTTCGTGGCTCTTGAAATATACTAGAATATCATCAATAAACACATCCACAAATTTGTCCAAGTACTGATGAAAAACTCTGTTCATCAAACTCATGAACACAGCTGGCGCATTGGTTAAACCAAACGGCATTACTAAGAACTCATAATGTCCATACTTGGTCCTGAAGGCTGTCTTCGGTATATCTTCCTTCCTCACTCTAATCTGGTGATAACCGGATCTAAGGTCAATCTTCGAGAATACCCTAGAACCACTCAATTGATCGAATAAGTCATCAATGCGTGGTAAGGGATACCGGTTCTTAATGGTCACAGCGTTTAGTGCCCTGTAATCAATACATAGGCGAACTGTTCCATCCTTCTTCGGTACAAAAAGTATGGGTGCTCCCCAAGGTGAAACACTGGGCCGAATAAAACCTTTCTCCAGAAGATCATCAACTTGTTCCTTCAACTCCACTAACTCCTTAGGTGCTAGCCGATATACTGATGAAGTGATAGGCTCTGCTCCTGGAGTTAAGTCTATTGTGAATTCTATTTCCCGATCAGGTGGTAAACCTGGAAGATCATCAGGAAACACATCCACAAACTTTGATATGACTCTTGGGTAACCTGACTCCCCTTCTACAGATAACACCCTAAGAGTTGGCTGAACACCTTGCTCTACAGCTCCCCGAAGAAACTCAAACTCTGAATGCCCTGGCGGTCTAAATATAACCTTTCCAAGACGACAATCAAGAGTCGTATGGTACTGACTTAACCAGTCTATACCAAGTACAACATCATAATCCGGCATGGAAAAGATCAGAAATTGATCTCACATCTCTCTTCCACAGACTACTATCCAACAAGATCTACAGATGTCACTAACCGGGATAATTCCACCTTCCGTAAGAATTCTCTTAGTCTTCGGAAGGGGTGCGGTAGCTACTCTATGGGTGGCTACGAAGCTAGCAGCTATGAATGAATGTGATGCTCCAGAATCAAATAAAGCTACAACAGGTAATGAAGCTACTAATATAGTACCTGCTATAACCTCTCCAGCAGTAGCTTCCTCCTCAACAGCCAATGCAAAGGCCTGTCAGCCAATGCAAAGGCCTGTCTTCGTCCCTGAGTTGGACCCCTTTGCTGACGAGCCTGCTGGAATAGTGCTGCCTGTGGTGGCAATGGTGGTCTCTGCTGATATCCTCCTGGAGCTGGTGGTCTGACTCCTCCAACTCCCATCTGCGGTGCTCCCACTGCTGGATAAGCTGGCCTTGGTGCAGGTAAAGCTAGTCTTGGTGCTCCCTCTCTGCGTTCAGAGCAGTCCTTGGATAGATGCTGGTTGGATCCGCAAACCAGGCATAGTCCCAACTTGCGTCTACACTCCCTTTCAATGTGACCTACCTTGCCGCAGTAATGACAAGTAGGTAGGGTTCTTAGTACTGCTCTCTGAGGTAGATTCTTCTGGGATCGCTTTGCAGATCCCTCTGTGATGCCCTGGATGGTACTGATGTGAATGGCCGCTTTAGACTTGACTCCCTCCTGGTAACGCGCTCCATGCGTCGTGCTGCAGCAATGACGTCGGTGTATGATGTAGGTGCAACAGATCCGATCAACCTCTGGAGCTCGAACCTGAGTCCGTCGAAGAACTTCTTCGCCTTCTCTTATTTGGTAGGAATTAGAGAAGGGGCGAAGCGACTCAGGCGAATGAATTCAGCATTGTACTCTTCCACCGACATATTGCCTTGGATAAGGCGGTTGAACTTGTCTCGGAGTTTCGACCGAGCAACAGCTGGGATATACATCTCCTGGAAGAGTCTGGAGAACTCTTCCCAAGTGACTCGGTCCAGTCCGAGCCTCCTCTCTTCTGATAACCACCAATGATGTGCATTGTCAGTCAACTGCATCCTGACAGCAATCATCCATCTCTTCCTCGGAAGTTCAGCTGCTTCCAACTGGTATTGTGTGTTCGTGAGCCACTCGTGCACTTCAGTTGGTCCCTCCTTGCCCGAAAAGGTACGGGGCTTGAGTTGACAGAAATCAGTGATAGATCCCGTCGCTGGTCGCCTAGCTTGTGGGTTCACCTGCTCTAGTGCGGTTACTAGGCTGGTTCTCAAATACTCTGCCTCATGACGCTGATCCTCTTGTTGAATCTGCTGTTGGGCTTGCATCATGGTATAAAATATGTGAAACATCTGCTGCCCGTCCATGGCTTGCCCTGGTGGAAAGACAAGCATCGGTGGAGTGAACTGTGGCGGAGGTGGGATGTCGTCACGCCGGAACCTTGAATTATGCTGTCCAGCTTGATCGCTTTGAGAAGATTGCCCTTTATTCTCTGGTGTCACTCCGTCTTCATAGATAACCACAGCATCTTGTGGTGTACCAAAGGGATTCTCATCTCCGATTCTTGGATCCATTACTCTGTATCCAAAAATAAACTTATGAGAACGCTCAGTGGAACCAAAGCAGGATGCAAATCAAGTTATTAATTCGAATTCGATAGAGAGTTCAAAAATGGTTCAAACAATGGATGAGATCCTATAACCTATCCTATCCTTGTTACAGGCTTGCTCGGTTCCTAAGTTGAAACCGAACAATTTAGTCGTAGACCTGCATGGGCCACCACAAAAATCATGTCACACCACAGTCCCAAAATACCAAGGGACCGAACACGTGGCAATGGCCAGCAGCACACACTGATGGACAAACCCAATTTAATGGATCCATCAGGGTGTACTTAAGCTGTAAAATAAGGTCTACTACAACATGTCACAACTAATCTCATCCACAGAAGATAAAATATGATCCACAGAAATAAGAAATGTAAATCAACAACCAGTCTCAACAAAGTACTTCGGAGAACAGCCCGATAATAGTCTAATACATTGGTTCAACAGACCAGAAACAAAAGAGTCCAAATAAAGTAAATGCTGAGTACAAAATAACAGATACTCAGGAAAAGTCTTCAGCCGTCACCTCGTCTTCGGGGATTGGTTCAGCTCCAGTATCAGGTCCTGCTACAGCTTCTGCTCCAGTCCCGTAAACCTCGGGATAATGCTCCTCTGCTAAACCTGGGGACATCATCCGGAATCCAGGTCCTCAGGGGACATAGCAAGGTACAAATAATACAAGCCAAAATAAATGCAATGAAATAGTAAATAAAATAAATAGGGTAACTATGTATCCATCTATGTGAAATACAAGTGAGAGCATCACTAGTACTCAGGCTGAGACCGCTACAAGCTCTGTGTCGGGGAGCCGGTAGCAGTAATAACAAGTAATGGGTCTAGCTCTGCTCGAGAGTCTACAACCTCACAATAGTAGTAGATATATATATAACAGCCTATAGCCTGTGTGTCTCTCCCCACCCAATGTAATCACACGTCTCATGTCCATGACACGCAAGATCAAAACTAATGCTGCAAGTCATATAATGTCTATGAATAAAATGTCTATGTCATAAAACCTGTAACCTACACAGAATCACCTTAAATATTTCAGGAAGATTCTGTCTCATGATTAGTGTCCGGTATCCTGGGTTATAACGTACTTGATAATGCAAGTATGAGAATATAAAGGGTGTCGATATCCATCTCTAGGTGACGTTACACAACTCCGCGTACGGGGTTGGCACCCGACTATTAATCGGACACTAAGTAAAGTCACACGGTCCTAGGTTAAGAATGTACAACAATTATAAATAAGT
The DNA here is from genome assembly GCA_036927795.1 of Iris macrosiphon. Taxonomy (NCBI): domain Eukaryota; kingdom Viridiplantae; phylum Streptophyta; class Magnoliopsida; order Asparagales; family Iridaceae; genus Iris; species Iris macrosiphon. Next base: position 196,337,227 of record JAYESA010000007.1, read on the forward strand.
AAGAAAATATGTAACAAGACTGCAAAGTTTGGCAAGGTACACTTGCCTGGGGTTTGAATACCAACAGTAGCTCTGACCTCAGTGGAAAAAGCAGGTACTGCTCCGGTTGTTGAAATAAATATCACCAACAGGTTCAGAAAATATTAAATAGCTAGAAACGCCTGTCCATAAGTCCAATTTGGACACAGGGGCAAAAATGACAGTTTTTGGTCAAAGCGGGGTCCACATGTGGGCCGCTTTACACCGAAAAATGTGTCAGAACCAATGGTTTCCAAATTCGTTCAACTTAGTGTCAACAAGTCAGGAACGATGATACGAACCCAACGGAACTTCCAGAATTGGATTCCGATGAACCGATCACAAAATCGCCCGTCAAGTGGAGCCGTGGGGCCCACGATACGCGATTTTGTCAATGTTCTCAGAATCGAACCAAACTTGGGTCACAGGACCAACGTATTGCTACGAGTCCGATGGCACAAGTTTCATTTCGATCCGACGTGTCTACACTAAGTTACAGCGAGACCCAGAAAGGACGGATACGGGGCGTCGTCGACGGATACGCGTTGATTTCGGTGTGCACGCACATCCAAATCAACTTCTGTGAAATCCCGCACGTCCGTATCAACGGCGCGCACATTTCGATGAAGACCGCACGCGACCAAGTCGTCCCATTTGGCGGGGCGAACTCAGTTCCGGGGTAAAATAGGGCGTTGATTTTCCTATTTTTGGATCGCGGTTCGCGATCGCCACAGGACGCGACGCACCGAGCGGGTTGCACGGGCATCGAGAGGGTTATGCAGTCTACACGTCACAACTGACGGAACAGAAATAGGGCAACAAGGAGAGAGAATGGGTTACCTGAACAGGGCTTCGTGAAACAGGGTTGCGCGTGTCCGTGTGTCGATTCGACACAGTTTCTGTGTCCTGGACGTATCCGGGTGCTGCTGGGTTCTGTGTCTGGAGATTCGTCGGGCTCGGGGCGGCCGACTGAGGTGCTGACCGGAGGAAGGCGGCTCAGGGGTGGCAACGGCGAGGTCGGGCGGCGCCGGTGGCTGCTCAGGCGGCCGGCAGAGGAGGGGCAGCGGGCTAGGGGTCGGCTGCTACTGCGGGCCGGAGTCGGGCGGCTGGGAGGAGCTGCTGGAGCTGGCGAGTCGGACGGCGGGAGGAGGTTCGGGAAGAGGTTGCTGCGGGTCAGGGGAGGCCGGCGAGGGGCTGAGGAGGGCGGCCTGGCGGCGGGTGGTCGAGGGGGATCAAGGGGCGGCAGCCGGAGGTATGAGGGGGTTTATATAGGGTAGCAGGAGGAGGTCAGCCGCCGGGGGTTTGCAAAAGAGGAAGGGGAAGAGGCTGGGGGTTTCGAGGGAGGTGAAGGAAATGGTCGCCGGCGGCCACGGCGGCGGAAACGGCCGCCGGAAGGAGAGAGGTCGGGGAAGGAGAAGAGATTTGGGGGTTAGGTTTCAGACGGGTCGGGTCGGGTCTAAGCAGGTCGGGTCGAACCCGGATCTGACCCGCTAAAATTTGGGCCGGTTTAACTGGACCAGGTCCGGTTCGGTCAGTTTGGTTTGGTTTAATTCGGTTTAAGTGAACCGGGTTCAGGGTTTAATTAGGTTTAATTATACAATAGTTTTTAGGGCTTTAAAAATACTTCCGGGGTCCAATAAATTCCCGGAAAATTACCCTATGTCCAGTTTTTCATTTTACACTAGAAAATATAATTTTCATAATATTTTCATATTAATTAACATCTTTTAAAATCAGAATACCTTAATTTTATTTTGTTAAAAATTACAGAAAAATTCTAAATAAATTCTGAAAATTTAGTTTTAAAATTCTAAAATTTTTAGGTGATTACAGTTTGAATAGGTATAGATTGACGACGATATTCGTTAATCTCATGTGCACAAGGAAAACCGAGTGAATGTCGATATAAACAACCGCAAACCTCGGGATCATAACCAACCAACTTCGACCTACCAATCTCCTCAAACAATAAGCCCAAGGCCTTGTGAGATACTACATAGATTAAACCATCCAAGAGGTGTTCATGCTTGTATTCATGCTTTGCAATATTGAGGCTCATCTCAAATGATTCTACAATCTCGTTCACCGTGGAAATAATCATCAAATGAATCGATTGCCAAACAGAGACAAAATTACCGACCGATGACCGTAGATATCTTTTTAAACTTGAGTGTGATCCTTCGACCCGGTTCGTAGTGATTGTGCCATAATGCTTCACCATGTTCGTCTATGCTAAGATGAATTATTCTTTATGTGGTTCTAGCCAAGTATCTTTGATATAAGATATGCATGTCGAGTTACTCGTCTTCCACTTTTGTTTGAACATGTACCATACTGTGTCGTAGCTGTCTGTAGTACTTGCTCGCCATACAAGACTCCAATCACTGTAGAATTCTTCGAAGCGAAGCATGTCGATTTTACCGTCCACATTTTCAAATTTTCTCTTGCATTGAGCTTGGATATTTCGATTTATATGCCAACTGCATAGTAGTCTATGCACATGAGGAAATACAATATCTATAGCATTTATCAGCGCATATTCTCTGTCGGTAACAAAAACATAGGGCTTTTTGTATCCTGTGTAAAGGGATTGTAGTTTTCTCAACGTCCAAGTGTAATCCTCTACTGTCTCACTCTTCATAAAATAAAAAGCGACTGAAAATATTTTTCCCGTAGACGTAAACCCAACAACGTAAAAAAGAGGCATCTTGAACTTGTTGGTCTTATATGTACAATCAAGGGCCAACACGTCTGCGAAGGACCGAGCCAAGTGTGTGCAATCAGGATGAGCCCAAAACAATGAAAGGAGTTCATCATTTTGTGGATGTTTTCTATGGTACTCCACGTAGTGATGCTCCCCAAGCAACTTCAATACTTGCTGCATCGCCATTCTTCCTTTCATACTATTACATTTCGCTCTCGCCAAACTATTATAGATCGTCCCCATGGTTGACTACTTTCCATCTTTTTTTTGTTGCACGGTAGAATAAATTTGTTTCGGTGCAACTCCGGAAAGGAACAGTTCTTCAACCAACTTTCTCTCATCCTCCTTCAACCGTGCCACGTAGGCATGACCCGTAAGTGTCTCTGGAATAGGATGATTGTGTATTCCATTCTTAACTTCGATTATCTACTTCACATCTTCTACTTTTACAATTAACACCTTAAATGGACAACCATATTTTCTCGTCCCAACATTTTTCTTGGGGATTTTTTTTTCAACAACACCCTTTTTTTTACGATGCTCCCTAAACACACCTCCTCTTTCGTAGCCCAGCTCTACATATTTTCGGCCCGGCCGAGATCTGATGGATCTTGTAATGACAATGACTATGTTATGTCATCTTCCAACTTCTCTGCACCAATCTAATGCTTCTTCTGTGATGCAAATTGAATATCCATTGAGAATATATTCTCCACATCAACCCCAATAGCAGGATGTACCACAACATCGGTACGAGGTTGGTCCTATAACCAATATAAAATAATCTAAAAATTAATAACTTTAAATAATTGGCAGTTTAAATAATTTACAGTCTTTAAGATTCAGGACTGTCACTATTTTGACAGTCCACTTAGTATATAGGACTGTCGAAATTATGACAGTCCTATATTTATATAGGACTGTCGAATTATTGACAGTCCTATATTTATATAGGACTATCGAATTTTATACAGTCCTTACACGATGACTGTCGAAATATGGTTGTCATTTTATGTACCGTATGTGCTTCGGAACAACCGACATGTTCTTCGGAAGGACCGGAGTGCATATTTAATGTATTGCATGATCCGACTTCTTCATCGAAGATAATTTTATGCATCGCTCCTATAATAGTCAAATAAAACTAAATATTTTTGTGACAATTGCAAAACTTATTCATCGTATGTTATCGAAGACATACCGGAAGAATATTCGTTGGACAATCACCAAAGCAAAATTTTCTTCCACTTGGGACCACAACTATCAAATTCCGAAGTTAGGTTTAGATTTTTGGACTTGAGAGAATGATAGATTTCTTCATGTGAGGGTGAAAAACAAAGAAGAGAAATAATTTTGACTTATATAGGTTGGTGTGGGCTAGCCCTAAGTAACTTTGAGGAGTGACAAACTTGTAATTTTTGGAAAATTTTTAATGGGCTAGCCCTAAGTAAATTTTGTAGTGCCCTTATCCACAACCATTTTTTTTGGGAGCGCTATCTCTCTCCACACGCTCGAGGCCAAGAATTTCATCCGCCTTGGCTTGATGGCCCTCGGCTGCTTCCCCGCAGGTCGGGTGGAAGTCCGTGCGGCTGGCAGGCACCATCAACGTTAAGTTCGAGTCCCGAGCTCTCTCTTGGGGGCGGAGGTCGAGGGCCTCCGATACCACCGCTAAGGATCGCTCTCCCTAATACGACTCCGACGAGGAGGGAGGGACGCAGATCTGTCAGCTCGGAGGAGTTTGGAGTCATCGACGGACAGTGGACTCACCTCTGGCGAGTGAGATCGGAGAGTGGGATCTTGAGGACTGCTTCGATAGAGGAGCTTTGGATCGTTTTCAGGGCTGCCCACTATAGACAGGACTGTCAAACATTGTGACAGTCCACAAAATTGACAGAACTGTCAAAAGTTTTGACAGTCCAAAAAATATTATACATCATGTTTTCTTAGGATTGTCAAAAGTTCTGACAGTCCTAAGGAAAATATGTTGTTTATTAATCCAACTTTTTTTTAGGACTGTCAAAAGTTTTGACAGTTTTAAAGAAGATGGATTAAAAACAACATCATATTTTCTTTAGGATTGTCAAATTTTTTGACAGTCATAAGATAGCATTCTCACATTAGAATACTCAAAATTTTAGAGCATCCTAAGATACTGAAACAGAGTTCCTGCTGTAGGATACTCAAAGTTTTAGAGTAACCTAACATAGCAATCTCATACTAGAATGAACACGAAACTCACTACCAACATCAAATTTTTTAAAATTTAGCATCACAGTTACTTTGAACACCAAATACTCACAAATTATAGCAATATACATCAATGTTTTCACTACCAACAAAGTTTCACAAAATATGACATCCCAGAAATAAAACCAAAGCGTTAAATTACATACATATTTTTAATCAAAGTTTCAAACCATCAAAGTTTAACAAATTATACCATCAAAGCTTTTTATACATATTTTTAATTATCATGATGTCTCTTTGTACTTATCTCCCTATCTTCGAGAAACGAAAAATCAGTAGGGTTGTCGATGTTCTGCAACTCACAATCAACTTCAACATAGTTCTCGTCCTTGCAACTAACGAGACTTCTTCCAAACGTCTTAGCTTTCTTAGTCTGTATGAAAAACATATATAAAATTCAGAAACTGTAATAAACAAAGCGAACTCTTAAAATTTCACAATTTATTCCGCACCATCTTCAGCAAAATGAACTCTTAAAACTGTATGATATTGCATGCTTTGCGGTTCGATGTAGTGGGACGTTTCCTTTTAATTCCTATGTCGTGAAGGTCCTTCTGCGGGTCGCGGCTACAATATGAATAAATATTTTAAATTAATTAAAAGAGCATAAAATTCAACAAACATGACTGTAGAAATTTTCTACAGTCCTATTATTACTAAGGACTGTAGAAAATTTCTATAGTCCTATATTTTCAGGACTGTAGAAACTTTCTACAGTCCTGAAAATATAGGACTGTAGAATTTCTACAGTCCTATATATTTTATCGAACTCGAGTGGCTCTTGTGGTTACCGAGAAGAGGTATAAGATCCTGGCTGGGTGACAGAAGATCAGTGGATCAAGCCACGATGACGTATTATTTATTCCATTTATAAATTGTGGAAGTTGAAAACCAGTGGATCCAAATACATACAATACAGTGTGCACAAAATTTCAAACGCTGTATTGAAAATTCAAAATAAAAATAAAAAATTCATTCCTATATTTTTTTTCGGACTGTAGAAATTATTTATATGCACGACTGGGGGGGGGGGGAGGGGGCGAAGGGGGCTCTCCTGAATAATCCCCGAATAAGGAGTGTAGTGCCCGATAAATTTCTCTTTCTCCCTCCTATCACTTGCCAAAATAAAAGAAAAACCGTTGCAACAACACTTTCATTGATCCCGACCATCCAAAAAGAATGAAGTCCCACCACAACAATAGCTCTTCCACCCTCCTCCCTCACTTCCTCATCAGGAAAAAGGGAGCCCACTTTTGATGATACTTAGGAATGACGATTTCATTCGAATCCGACGAATCGATTTTTTTTTTTTTTCTGACGAAAACGAATTTAGGAATTTAAAAATAAAGATGTAGGCAGAGGAAATGGAAATTAATTTTTTTTCAGTTGGATTCGGAGATTGATATGGATATAATAATATTTTTTTGTTCCAGTTCGGTCCGAACTCGATAGATTTGTTTCCAGCAGTCCCTCCCCCTCCCTCTCCTTCTCTGTTTGTTGCTCCCGAACTTCTTCGACTTCTCTAATGGCCCTCGTCGCCTTCCCGAACTTCTCTGACGTACAGACGACGTGCGTCGCATTCCGGAATGTTCACCACATAGGTTGAAAATTCCACCCACTCCAACACGAATTTGGGTCGACATTGGTCTTAATGCACTCTATAAACGAGCCAAATTTGGACCAGACCAATTTACAGGGATTTGTTCCGGACTGACTGAAATTAATTTTAAGGGTTTGGTTCGTGTTGAATTTAGTTCAAATCAAATAACTCATCTTTGTTTGATAGCTAGCTAGACGGTTGGGATACTGCATGGATACTTCAATGAACGTGTCGAATGCACATCCGTTCTTATCGGATACTCGGAAACTTGGGGTACTTCAAGAATACATATGAGATACTTTTCCTAATGTGTACAAGACGTTCGCCGCCAGTGAGATTCACAAGGAAGAAGCTCAAGAAGAAGAAGAAGAAGAAGAACCAAAGAAGCAAGACGAAACTGAAGATGAAGAAATGAGAGGGGCTGCAGATGAAGTAACTGATGAACAAAATCAAGAAAATGTCGACAAGGAAACTGAGCGTGGCGAAGATTCAGATCTCTTTGACAGCCAAGACCATGAACAGGGTACTCAAGCAAGAGAAGAAAATTACAAAAGCGACGATGCTTCCAGTGCTGTTGTACATGAGCAAGTAGTTGATGGTTCTAAAGGTGACAATGGTTCCACTATTTACGGCTCAAAAATTGATGTGGCCATGGATGACGATGCTGCAGAGTGATGCAACTTTTTATGCTTTGCGAAAGGGGTGTAATTAAAACTGTACCAAATGGACCTTTATAGCTAAGGTCATGTCTGTCTTCTTTGTTTTTGGTTGTTCTGAATGATGATATATAGCATTTGGTCTGGGTTCTAGCCAAGCATTGCCTTTCATGTCAGGATGAGTCGATGATAAACTAAAGAAGGCTAGCAAAGAGCCACCGACCCGCCTACACATGTGATTGCATAAAGAAACTTGTTTGGACATACAGGGAGATCACTTTGAGCTCAGATAAGTAGATAGATCATTTTTGTACTTGAGAGGTTCCTCTGGCTTTTCAATCAGCTTCACCCAAGAAACATGTGGTTAGTAGTAGGAAAGAGCATATGTGCTGTTTTCTTTACAGTTGTATTATTGTACTCAAAACTTGCTCAAAAACAAAAGCTGGGACCTATTGTTTGATAAAGAAGAAGAAGAAGAAGAAGAAGAAGAAGAAGAAAACACTAAAACTTGGCAAATTGTAATCAACCCCAACCATCAGAACTGGTACTGGGTACAGTGGCAACTGGAAGTAGAAATGACAGTTCATCTTCCTTCCAAACTATAATTCGACATCGTGGCGACCGATATCGACACGCTACAATCGTCATCGTACCCTTTGTTCTGCATCAATGACGGATAGCTAAAGCTCATCTTAACCGGGGAGAGGTCGGGCAGGGTCTTATCCCCGTCCAAGAACTGCACCACTTGTCGCATGCTCGGCCTAGCTTCTGGCATCGGGTGCGAGCACAACAAGCCCAGCTTCAACACCATCTCCATCTCCACCATTGAATGCTCCTCTTCTCCTCCCAATCTCTGGTCCCTCGTCGCTAGCACCGTTCCCGCCTTCCAGTTCTCCAGCACCCAGTCCACCAAAAGCACCTGCGAGTCCCCAGCTTCGATCACCAAAGGCCTCCTCCCACAAGCCACTTCAAGAAGGAACACTCCGAACGTAAACACGTCGCTCATGGTAGTTGCCTTCCCCTTCCTAGCGAACTCTGGCGCTAGATATCCGATAGTTCCTATGATGCGAGTAGTTCGAAGATTGGTTCCGTGCTGGCATAGCCTTGCAAGCCCAAAATCTCCTAACTTCGCGTTCAACTCACCATCTAAGAGCACGTTGCTAGCCTTGATGTCGCGGTGGACGACAACTTGCTCCCATTCTTCGTGCAGATACAAGAGACCCGACGCCACACCTTTGATGATCATAAACCTTCGAGCCCAGTCGAGACTAGGCCTGGTCTGGTCGTACAAGTACTTGTCGAGGCTGCCGTTGGGCATGTAGTCGTAGACCAAGAGGAGCTCCCCCTTGCGGCGGCAGTAGCCTAGGAGCTGCACGATGTTTCGGTGTCGGAGCTTGCCGATGCTCACGATCTCGGCTACAAACTCCTTCATCCCTTGTCCTGATTTATGAGAGACTCTCTTGACCGCAACCTCTATGTTGGATGCTGGCAGGACACCTCGGTAGACTCTCCCGAAGCCTCCAACCCCGAGCAACTCCTTGTCCTTGAAGCCATCGGTAGCGTGGTACAGTTCTTTGTACGAGAACCGGTGAGGCCCGAACTCCTGCTCCCAGTCTTCAAGCAATTCAGCATACTTGATCCTCCTCCGTATTACCAATATGGCAGTAGCAGCAACCATTAGCGCAGAAGTAAATATTGCCAGTGGCAGCCAAATTACTGTATGCCTGGGTTTCGATTTAGACTTAGAGCGAGGAAGGTGAGGAAGCTTTCTGTAGTCGAGCGACTCGGCTTCTCCGTTCACCATGAAGCTCCAACCAAGAACGTAGTGAGAAGCTTGGTTCGAGCTACCGGTCGCAGCGGAGAAGCCGACGTACATCTGATCATACACCACACTGGAAAGATTGACCGTAGCCGATAGCAGAGGCCGGCTGGGCTTAGGCTTTTGAAGCGGGGACATGGTAACGTTGAGTTGCATGTCTCCGCCAGCATAATCTACCCAGACCTGCATCGGTTCGCCACTGTGAAGGTTCAAGCTCTCGAATCGATCAGTTGCACTGCCAGCATAGTAACCTGCAGCATGAGAATCTACAGACTTCAGGCAGTTGACATCAATCCCGACATGGTTGTCATTGATGTCTGCAAACTCCGGATTCTGAGATGTGTCGAGCTCAACCGCTAACACGTGATTGGCTGCGCTGCAGTTCTCCGAATGGAACAGGCCTAGGAACTGGCTCGGTGAGGCGGTAGAGAGGTTGAGGGTGGGGGATACGACGAATGCCAGACCGGCGATGCTGACGTCAGAGTACTCGGAGACTATTGCGAACACGAAGGTGGTGGAGAAGGAGAGGGTTTCGCCCGCGGGGGACTTGAAGCGAAGCGGGGCCGGACGGAAGGCATGGCCTGACATCAGCCTCGTCGCGTTTGTCAACAGCAGGAGCCCTTCTGGTGTTATCGAGGCGATTCCGTCGAGGTCGAGTTTAGCACCTCCGAAGCCATTGAAGGTGAAGTTATTGATCTGGGCACCACAGGTTGCAATCTTTAGGAAGAGGAAGAAGTAGAACAAAGTGAATATGGAAGACATCTTTAATTAGTTTCGGCATGGTAGGAGCAGTCTCGGAAGGATTTTAAGTAGTTTGAGTTCATCATTTTGTTACACGCCATTGACCTCTTCAAGATATCAAGCCCATTAATGATTTGAAAGAAATTAATTTTGTTGGAAATTTTCTTTGCAAGCGATGGCTTGACTAAACAGATGATTTTGCTCGCTTGTTATATCAACATCATATTTGAAGAGATTTTTCTCCATAGAATGTGGAGGCCATTTCATTGTGGAAATTTTTATTGATCCAGAATTAAGTATTTCTATCAGTCTGTTGATCACATAGATACAAAATAAATTATGAAACGTGATCATGTGGTGAGGGAGGATAAGAATTGTCAGTAGATTACGGATGGTGTGCCTCTCTACTCCCATCAAACTAATGGGGAAAAGTCGATAGACGAAACATGAAAAAAGCAACACGGTGGTAGGAAGTTCATTGGAAGAGTCACGAACATGAAAAAAGTTCAACGGACGACATTGGACTTGACATAAAAACTTGGGCATCATCTTGGAAGAAGATATCAACCAAAAAAATTCATTAAATCTCCTCTATATAATCTCCTCTATATAATGTCAAATCTAGGCTTCACCGTGAAAAAATTTCGTTTCAAAAATACCCTTCAACATATTTAGTAATTAAAAAGAATACCTACAATAAATTCCACTGACAACCATTTAAGAGATGCAATAATGACAACCATTTACGGAAATCAAAGGGTTCATGCTACTTGCTAAGTCTTTTAAATTGTTACCAAAGAATTCGAAGGGTTGAACCATTAACCTATATAATTAAAAGCAGTAGAAATAAACTAACTCATCAACATCATTCACTCCAATATACGTGCAAAGCACGTGCATATATACTAGTTTTATTAATTATAGACGAGTTTGGTTAAGTTCTAAAGCTTAACCAAAACAAAAATTATTATATTTAGACTGTATATAACAGTACAATTGAAATACTATTATAAAATTGAAATAAATAACTTCTTTAATTACATATTGTAATAAATTGACAAAAACAATTTAATACTATTAGGTTGTTGTACCATGTCATTGGTTGAGTTAATAAAATTTATGAATACGATACAAAGTTTTCGAAATTTGAGTAATCTAATCAAATTAAGAAGTTATGATATAATATAATATAATATAATTTATAATTAAATTCAATTAAATTTTTATATTAAAATTGAATCAAATTTTAATTTAACCTAAGCTAACAATATTTAATCTAATCCATTGTATAAAAGATCACTAGTGTAAATATTATTAAATCTAATCTTACAAATACATCATAAAATTAATACAAGAATATACGATATGAAGAGTAAAAAAAAAAGAACACAAAAGATCCTACAGAGAAAATGAAAGACTAGAACGCAAACTTGTCCTATTTTATTAGTTTGTTGTTTCTGTTCCACCGTTTTTTTGTTTCGCTATTGAAAATCAAGAAAATCTTGATTTACTTTGCTGAAATAGAAACTAAGGAGGTGTTTCGAATACTATATAGCCTAAAATTTTATATTTTTGAGAATTTATTTTTTTGGAATTAAATTTCTGGTATTAAATTCCCATGTGTGGTGAATATATAAATATTCCCCAAAAAATTAAAAAGAATAAAAAAAAGATGAAAAAAGCTAAACAACAAAACAAAAAAATCATTCTTAAAAAAAAAAAAATTTCTTAAAAAATGAAAAAAGACAGGAAATGAAAACAAAACTAAAATACAAAATAAAAAAAATTCTTAAGAAAAATGAAAACAATATTAAAACAAAATTTATTATTTTAGAATATAGAAATAAACATAAAATAAATATTTTATCGTGCCAAAAAAAATATCCATCTACTTTTAACGGATAGGATTCCATGTTTTGTGGGTGTATTTGTAATTTCTGAAAATAAATTTGTATAACCTAAATCAAACATGAAAAATTTATTTTTATCTTAAATTTGTCTCGAAAAAAAAATTAAGAATGAATTTTGTTTTATTTCGGGTATTTTTTTAGTTTTTATTTTTTAAATTTTTTTTCGGAAATATTTATATATTCATCAAATACGAGAATTTAATTTTTCAGAGAACTTAATTTCAAAATATTTGACTCCTGAAAATATAAAATTTTCTATATATTACTCCGCGTATAAAATAAGATAATTTCTATGAGAATATTATTTAATAAATTATTTGTTTTAATTTGTACAAATATTAACACAGACGAAGAACATAATATTTCAATAAGTGTTCGCCAGTTGGTCAATCTTCAATTCTAGTTATAACGGGCAAAGCTGCCGCCAAAATGTTTAGCTTGAGGAGATGGAAGACAGAATGATTACCATTATAGAAACAAATAAGGAAGATTATTTTCATTCAATCCTTCTTCTCTTTCTCCAACTCCAATATAAATAATCATGCCACGTACTCCCACCTATTTCTTTCATTTTATTCCATACGACGTCCTATATAATCATGTTAATTTCTACTTGCATCTTTGAAATACTTGTCAAATTATTTCTTGTCAAATGAATGCATGTCTTGATTTTTTATTTTTTTTTATAAAATACAATCCACTACGAGTATCTCACATATAAAATACAAATGTCAGCTTCCTTTACAGTTGAATTTTTTTTTTTTTAAATTACTCTGTAGAAAGTAATCCTACATATTCATATGGCAAATTTTAAGTTTTAAAAGTCCTCTCTTAATAATCTCTACTTAAAGCTGTTGTAATTTTCATTTTGTACATACTTTGTAGGATTTTCTGTTACCGAGAACAACATTCACAATAAAACTTCGACGACAAAATTAGATTTCAAGCTAGTGCTATTGTTGGGCGGCTTGGGCCACCGCATATCCAGTAATCACTTTGTTCCTGGGAAAGCAGACAACTATGGTCACCAAACTAGTAGTCTAGGATGACATTTCGGCGTAACAATGCTCCCATTTAGGTGTGAGCATTATTTGGTTTTGAATTGAAAATTGAAAAAAAAAAATATAATTTAATTTTTGAAATAATAAATTTTTTATTATTTTAATTTCGGTTTAAAACTAAAAATCAAATAAGAGTTATATAATTATATAAATATTATCAATTTTATACATATTTTATGACTAAAAATATGTAATATTTTGAAAACAACAGTATATATTTTAAGTTAAATTTTGTTAATTTGAAAACGAATCCAACTTTGAATCCAACCTTAAAATACAACAAATAATATATATATAAAATGATATATTTTTAATATAATTTAATCACAATAGATTTGAGGAGAACCAGCTGTTGAAAATATTTAATTCATAATATTCAATAAAGAAACACATTGGTTCTAAGATGAAGACTTGATCATGAAGAAGTTGAAGAGTTTTGTGTAAAACAAATGGGTCAAGTTCATTGTTGCATGCATGAATGTATTTAGAAAAACTAAAAGTCATGTTCATTGCTCTTGATGTATCTTGAGTTCTATAAATAGCTATGTAAGCAAAGGATTGAAGTGTAGCAAGCAATCAAGCAAGTAAAACCTCTAGTAAAAACATCAAATCTCCAGCCTAAAAATCTCTCTTGTTCTTTACTTCTTTGTGTTCTTTTCTTAACACCACACTTCCGTACATAAAAACCCCAACACCAACATCCATATATTTATGAAGCGACTATTTCCGTGGATATCATCACCGAAGAGTAAACTCTATATTGATTGTTAAAGCTCCAATGCACCAGAGAGAGTTCAGGGAGAGCACTATCCCCATTCAAGAACTGCATAACTTGTCGCATGCTCGGCCTAGCTGCCGGCATTGGATGTGAGCATAGCAACCCGAGATTCAAAACCATCTCCATCTCGGCCTCCGGATAATCACCTCCCAATAGTCGGTCCGTTGTCGCGAGCACCGCTCCCTTCTTCCAGTTGTCCAGCACCCAATCCACCAAAATCATCCGGTCTGCTGTTCCTTCGGTCTCCAGTGGTCTCCTCCCGCATGCCACTTCAAGAAGAAACGCTCCGTAGGCGAACACGTCGGTTGCGGTGGTTGCCTTGCCTGTGTTGCCCAGCTCCGGTGCGATGTAGCCGATCGTCCCCACGACATGCGTGGTCTGGGGATCGGTTCCACGGTCGTATAGCTTTGCTAGACCGAAGTCTCCCAGCCTGGCGTTCATTTCGCTATCCAGCAGAATGTTGCTGGACTTGATGTCGCGGTGGACAACCACCTGCTCCCAACCTTCGTGCAGATACAAAAGACCCGATGCTACACCTTTGATGATTTGGAACCTCCTGTTCCAGTCGAGATTAGGCACGGTCCGGTCGTACAAGTATTTGTCGAGGCTACCGTTGGGCATGAAATCGTAGACCAGGAGGAGCTCGCCTCTACGGCGGCAGTAGCCTAAGAGCTGGGCAATATTCCGGTGCCGCAGCTTGCCTATGCTCAAGATTTCGGCTACGAACTCCTTTATCCCTTGTCCCGATTCGTGGGAGACACTTTTTACTGCTATTTCGGTGTTGGAAGCCGACAGGACCCCCCGGTAGACTCTACCGAAGCCTCCTGCCCCGATTAGCTCCTTCTCTTTGAAGCCTTTGGTAGCTTGGGAGAGATCCTTATACGAGAACCGATGAGGCCCGTACTCTAGCTCCCAATCTTCAAGTAATTCGGCGTATTTGAATCGACGCCTCACAATAAACGCTATAGAAGAAATGACCAGTAGCAGAAGGGAACACAAAACAATTGGCAATAGTATTGTCAGCTTCTTCGATGCACCTTTCTTCGCGTCGAGAGGAAGTCGAGGAAGTTTTGCATAGTCGAGGGGTTCGGCTTTCCCATTCATCGCGAAGCTCCACCCGAGAATGAAGTGAGAAGTCGGAGCAACACCGGTAGCGGAAGAGAAACCGACATACATAGAATCGAGCACCACCCTTGAGACGTTGATGGTGTAGGAGAGGAGAGGCCGGTCGGGTTTAGGCATTTGGACAGGCGACAGAGTAACGTTCAATTGCATGTCTTCGCCGTTGAAATCTACCCAGACTTGCATTGCTTCACCCGAGGTGAGGCTCAAGTTCTTAAAGGAACCGGAGCTACCAACATAGTAGCCAGCAGTGTGGGAACTTATGGATGTCAAGCTATTGATATCTATCCCGACATGGTTATCATCGATATCTTGAAATTCTAGGTTTTGAATTGTGTCGAGCTCGATGGCTAAGATATGATTGGTTTGTTTGCCGTTGTTGTATGGATTGAAGAGGCCTAAGAATCCTTTTGGTAAAGCAGTAGAGAGGTTTCTGGTAGGAGAGATGACGAACGCTAATCCATGGCCATTAAGTTTAGGGTTATTGGAGACGAAAGCGAAGACGAAAGTAGTAGAGAAGGAGAGAGGTTTACCGACGGGAGACTTGAAGCGAAACGGAGCACGATAGAAGGCATGGCCCTGCTTAGTGAGCGTGGTGTTGGTTAGCTCGAGAAGGCCGTTCGACGTAATTGATGAGTCGCCGTCGAGGCTCAGGTTGGCACCACTGAAACCATGATAGGTGAAGGCGAGTACAGGAGAGTAATTTGCGAGCTTTAGGAAGAGGAAGAAGAACAAACTCTTCGTGAACTCTGATGACATTTTCAGATCCCTAGCATGCATGCACACTGCCAATTGATCAGTTTAACTTTATTTTTTAGACACTTCAAAAAACCTACTACTCTTAGTCTGAGATTTCTGCAGCACGAGATCTTTCACCATCATATTCAGACAAGTAGACAAATTCTAGATGGAGATCGAGTAGATTTTCTTCCATGGACAATTTGCCTAAGAAAGACCTAAGTAATGTACCGTTCTGTCGAGTAGGTCAGACCTACTGGCAGAGGAATTTGTTTCTCTCCGTCATGCTCCTCAAATGATCAAACTTCCTATTCGTTCAAAATCATTTAGGAGTTAGTTCCGGGAGACAAAAAAATTATAACCGGAAACTACTATGGTCAACACACAAAGTCATAAGAACTACCACTTCTTTTTAAAAAGGAAAATGTTAAATTAACCGCGTGTGGCGGACGGCGCCGCGTGTAGCCAAACTACCCCCCTATTGGTTTGGTCCTACCACCTGTTGATCTGTCAATGGAATGACGACATGTGGCACACGGGCTGTGTCACTCTCCGTTCCCGATATACGTATTTGGAACATATTTTAACCTAGCATGATTAGTATATTGCATGAGATTAGGCCAATTCTTTGGTTTAACCCGATTCATGGTTCATTTTGTAACGACCCATTCCGTTCAAGCGGAAAGCCGATTAAAATGACGCAAGTGCAACGATCCGACCCGCTTTGCTCAACGAGAAGACTCGTTTGAGGCAAAGGATTTCCAGACTTGGCCCTTCAGGAGTTCAGACTTAGACTTTCAAAGGCTCGCTCAGAGTATCGCTCGATCGAGGTGAATCATCGCTAAGGTGGGTGGCTACGATGAACTTGTCTTTGCTTAGCCAGCACACTTAAAATATGGACGATACATGCTAGTCGCTAGGTGAATCATCCCCTGCATGCTAATAAAGAATACAACGCACCTAGCTAAGGGAATAATCCCAACTTGTATTGCTTGTGTTAGAACATTAAAATGAAATATTGCTTATAACATTGACCCTCGCATGCTACCTTTGCCTTGTGCAACTAGACTCCGCTATGCCTCGAGTAGAATGATATATATATTCTTCGTAGTGCACTGTTCACTTATTCACACTGCACGCCCCTAGATCATATCGCTCGGTATGTCCCTTTACGGCTTTGCTCCTCGCTTTACCCATAGACCGTGCCAACATAAATGTCTATGCTTCATATAAATGCATGCTTACTTACTTATAGCTTGTACTCGTTGCATCGTTTTAATGTTTGCCACACGAAATTATCCCACAATAAAGTGAACACTATCTTGCCTTGCATTCATCTAAGTTCCCCGGAAGACTATCGAATAGTCGTTCTGTGCAAGTATGAACCTGAAAGTACTCGGGACCGTTAGGTCGCCAAGGCAGTTCCCGGACCAGGGGACTTGCGCCATACCAATAATCCAAGATATCCCAGCTCGTGGAGCAATACTCGTGTCCCATACTAAATTAAATGTTTGGGGAATCGATACACATATTGTGAACAATCCTGCCTTGAACTTGTACCTGATATATATCCTGACTTGATCCTGTACCTGACCAGAGGCCCGGAAGATTAGAGACTTGCATGGTCACGGACAACTTGGTGCACAAGGAAGATCTTCGGATCTCGTTCTGCTGATGATCTCCGGGGCACCAGGGCCGATTCGACCTGTCGGAACTCCTGAACTGTAGTCTCCTGCTATGAGCGGGATGTGTGTGCAATGCCTCCTGTTCATATAGATAAGACATTCTCGCTTAGCGGCAATCCGCGTACGAGTCATTGCATCGCATCCAATAAACTGAAACACTTGAACGAATATGATTATAACACACTCGTACATATTTGAACACTTAAACATCCTCTGCAACACTTCTGGATAACCTGTATACTCGTGCACCCGAAACATAATCTCGCTCACAACACTTGTGTTTGCACATACTATTGCCCATGGTTTTCATTATATATGTTCGTGCTTGATTTAACTTGGTTTGCCTTTGTCATGACCCGCACCCGGAATAGGGGCATGAGTCGTGGGTACGTCCAGCCTATGCCGCAGTATCGACGGTAGAACGCTGTCTAGGTCACAATAAATACTAATATAACTCACAGCCTATCAATGATATCAATCTCCATAAGGAGGATAATATACATCTCACAATATCTCATAATGTAAACTCAATCACACTATAAGAACATAAGGCACGATAAAAGATACGAAGAATGACATAGTCAAACACCATATCTCAAAATAAGGTAAACCATAGTCTAGCTGTCCAACATAAAGTCTCCACAAGTCTCACATAAACTAAGAATAAGTCTAAACATAAACTCAAATAAACCTTAAATAAATCTCAGTGCATAAGATAAATACTGTCTAGATGGTTGCAGGTAATGTCTCCTATAAAGGAATAGTCTCCTCTAAAATCTCTGGTGTGTAGTCTGCATCTATACCTGGTCCATAGTGTGTGGTACAAATATTCTCAAGATCCTCTGGAAAAAATATCCAGTCAGGATTGGAACGAAGTACAAGCACTAACATCAGTTCCACATATATTGACAAAATCTATAACACAGTGTAAAGAAATACAAGACATATATGAATACTGGCAATAAGAAATACTGGAAATAAAGGAATACTGGAATAATGAAGTACTGGAGCATATCATCATCAATGTACATCTAGCAACGAATAGAAATACAAGTGCATGCTAGAACAATGAACTAGAATATAAATGAGTACTAGAACAATAACTAGAACATGTAGAGATGCTAGATCAATATACTAGAGATACATGTCAAGAACATCTAACTAAGTGTGTGAAACATCATCATATCATGTGATCGGCTTGGGACTGATCAGGCTTGCTATGTATGACTAGCTATGATTCATGTAAGGTCAGGCTAACCATCCGGATAGCTATGATGCAAGCAATAGTCAGGCTAATCATACATAACAGGCTATGAGGCATGTAATGGTCAGGCTGCACCGACGTGAGGTATGGGTGAGCTATGATTCATGTAGAGTTGGGTATGATCACATAAGATAATAATAGTTCCCCGTTTCCCCAGCTAGCACGTTGGATTCCAAATTACGACTCCTCGTGACAGGTCTCGATAATGCCAACTCGTGTAAACAAAAGTGTCAGAATCATGTACGCTATACAACTAGAATTATAGAGATAATCAACACAATGGAAACTGTCAGAGAATGTACTCGCCTGTGGTCCTTAGCTGGCAATACCAATAACCTGATTCCGAAGTCTTGTCTGAACAATCCAACAATCCTATAGACATCATATAATACAATATTGCATCAGACATTACACTAACACACACTATCAAAACACAATGATCTCAGAGACTACGCTAGGCGTGTCACGTCTGTAGTTGCTGTGCATAACAGACAGTCAATGATACGGGTCTTGCCAGTACGTCAGTGTACATATGGCAGTCTGCTAACATGTTACATGGTCACAGGTCAATGTAATTATGGGGTATTCATATTTACACTCGGGTCACCTAGTACATATATAAATATACATATTATTATCTAGCATATACATTAATACTCATAATATAGGTATACCAATTAATTACATACATAATATGTATACTATGTACATATATATATATTAAACATGTACTAGGGATACATATACAATACATATACGTATATATATACACTAATTGAGAATATACTATACATATATTTATATATATATATATATTAATATTAATATTAAACATATACTAATACACATACCAATACCAACTACAAATACGTATGCATACAATGAAAAACTACGCGTAGGCGTGTACGTATACATGCACGCGAGAGGGGGCTCGAACCTGGGTACGTGGGACGAGACGTGCGTGTCGAGGTCGTCGGGAAGGGGGTGCTCGGCTGCTCCTACTGCTGTGTCGAAGAATTCGGCAGTTGGCAGCGTCTCCGGCGAGTCTCAGGCATCGTGCAGTCGTGAGGTCGGCTCTGTACAACAGTTCAATTCGTCGAAGGGGTGGACAACGGCTCGGTGCAGCGAAGTCGGGCGGGTCTTCATAGTAGGTTCACGGTCTCCGGTGTATCTCAGGTGCAGCGGTCGGCTCGGCGAGGTTCAGCGGGTTGGCGAGTCGCTCCGGCGTGTTCGGCTTCAACAGAGGTTCGCCGACGTGGTTAAGGCTAAGTCGGGGTCGGCTCGTGGAGGAGAACGGCGGGGTTTGTTTCAGCGGGGTGAGGGGATCCGCTCAGGCGAGCGTTGTCGGTTAGCTCCGGCGTCGTGCAGCGGGATGACAGTGGGGTTGGTCGTCGTGTGGAGGCGGGAAGTGGAGAAGGACGATGAGGCGGTGGGGTTGCTGGGCAGCGGGTTGGTCGACGGAGTCCGACGTCGGGTTGTCGACGGTTGAAGTCGGGGAACAGGGAAGATGGGAAGGGAAAATATGGTCGGCTGTGTATAGGTTTGTTTGGTTGAAAAAGAAAAGAAAAAGGGATATTTATATATAGGTATAATAGGTTGACCTAGAATTAGGCTTGGTCAAAACCCTCTTGGGATTGGGCCTTGTCATGGATATTTTCAAGGGCTAGGATTCAAATGAATTCAAATAAAATTGCTAGGATTGCGTTGGTTCAAGGTTTTGAAGGCCATGGTTCAAGGAGGTTGATGTTGCATTGCACACTCCAAAAAATTATGGAAAAATACACATAAAGGAGAAATGGGTTTATTTACGCGTCGTGTCCAACGGGATGGATACCTTAATGTACTTTTGTATAAAAGTGCCCAACAATTGGAAAATTATACAAAGTTGGGTTTATGGTTTAATTTAATTAAATAAATATTATTGGTGTTCTAAAATTAATTAGAAGTACAGGGGGCTAAAATTTAGTGGGACACAAGTGTCATGAATGAAGTAGTCTCAGAATAGAATATTATCCTAATTTGGATTGCTCAAAATGGGTCGAGATTCTGTCTCCAATTTCGATTGGAACACAAGAGTACGAAGTTGGATTTATATAGAATTAAATATAGTCGTTTGCGATGAATGTTGTGCGACTAAAATAAAGCAGATCATGGCATAGTTATGAGTCACATAAGGATCAAAATAACAGTCTGGCACGTCTAGGACAAGGGTGTAAAATTGGTTGGAAGACCATGGCAAGTGTAGCGCTCTAATTATCGAAACAACGGTAAAGTGCAACAATTAAATAAAATCATAGCAATTTAAATATAATTAAATATCATGCAATCATTTATATATTAATTATGAAAAGATGAAAATACCCCTAATCTGAAATATGGGGGTGACAAGTCTACCCTCCTTAAAAGAATTTTGTCCTCAAAATTAAAATAAACTAGCTCAAACAAAAAATGAATTATACCTCAAGTCTCGAAGAGATACGGATACTGCTCGCGCATTTCGTCCTCTCTTTCCCAGGTTGACTCACCTGGAGAGTGATGTCTCCATGCAACATAAACCAAGGGAATAGTCTGGTTCCATAATACCTTCTCTCTACGATCCAAGATCTCAATGGGCTGTTCAGGATAGCTGAGTGTCAGTCCAACCTCGATCTTCGAGTGATCTAGTACGTGAATAGGATCTGCCACGTACCGTCTCAGCTGTGACATATGGAACACGTCATGTACTCCTTCTAGAGCAGGCGCAAGTCAAGTCTATAGGCCACTGTACCGACCCTTGCAAGAATACTGAAGGGCCCGATGTATCGTGGACTAAGCTTTCCGCCACTACCAAAATGAACCGTGCCTCGTGTCGGAGAAATCTATAGGAACACCAAATTGCCAACCTAGAACAAACAATCTTAACACGCAATCTAAAATAAAACAATCACAAACCAATAAAACAAAACCTATACCTGAAACTCTAGTGGTCTACGGTGGCTATCGGCTCAATGCCGCTGTCTGTCCTGCTCCACTCGCAGTCTATCTCTGATAAGTTTCACCTTTTCTACTGCATCCACGACCATTTCTGGTCCTAACAAAGCTCTTTCTCCAACATCATCCCAAGATAACGGTGTACGACATCTTCGTCCATATGAAGCCTCAAATGGTGACATCTCAATGCTGGCCTGGTAGCTGTTATTGTAAGCAAACTCTACTAGGTGTAAATGATCCTCCCAAGAACCTCCGAGATCCAAAACGCAAGTGCGTAGCATGTCTTCAAGAGTCTGAATAGTCCTTTTAGATTGCCCGTCTGTCTGGAGGTGATATACAGTATTGAACTTGAGCTGAGTGCCCAAGCTAGCCTGCAGACTCCTCCAGAAATGGGAAGTGAAACGACTATCCCGATATGAGACGATACTCACAGGAACTCCATGTAATCTGACAATCTGCTGCACGTACATCTTTGCTAGCTTCTCTGTCGATGTACCCACTTTGAAAGGTAAGAAGTGGGCTGATTTGGTCAACCTATCTACTATGACCCAAATCGCGTCCTTTTCTCCTGGAGAATGTGAAAGTCCTGAAATAAAGTCCATAGTCACGTGCTCCCACTTCCATTCTGGAATGGGTAAAGGTTGAAGCAATCCTCCTGGCCTCTGTCGATCTGCTTTTACCTGCTGGCACACTAAACACCGGGATATAAAGTGTGCTACCTCGCGCTTCATACCATACCACCATACGTGCTCCCTCAAATCTCGATACATCTTGTTGGCTCCGGGATGCATCGAGTACTGAGAGCGATGTGCCTCCTGCAAAACCTTTTCGCGCAGCTCTCCACTTGGCACACACATCCTTGTGCCATGCCCTAAGGATCCATCATCCGCAATAGTGAAGTTATCTGTCAATCTTGTCCGAACTTGTGCCCTGATATTCCTCAGAGTCTCATCATCATACTGTGCAGCTCTAATTCTATCCATCAGCTCCGATTATATCTGCAATCCCCATATCTGAATCTCAACACCTGGAAGTAGTACTTTAATTCCCAAGCTCTCAAGATCAGCTAATAAATGTCTATATGTAGTTAAGTACATAGCCATCGGATACCTGCTCAAGGCATCGGCGACTACGTTGGCCTTTTCTGGATGGTACTGTAATAAGATATCAAAGTCTTTCAACTCTAACCACCTTCTCTGCCTCATGTTCAGCTCCTTCTGTGTAAACAAGTACTTCAAGCTCTTGTGGTCCGTGAAGATCTCCATACGCTCTCCGTACAGATAGTGTTTCCACAGCTTTAGAGCGAAGGTAACTGTTGCTAACTCCAAATCGTGAGTGGGATAGTTTTTTTCATGAGGGCGTAATTGTCTTGAAGCATAGGCAATTACTTTCCCGTGTTATTGAAGAACGCATCCCAAACCTTTTCCTTAAGCATCACTGTAGATAGTGAATCCACCTGTCCCTGATGGCAACATCAAAACTGGCACTGTCATCAATCTCTTCTTCAGCTCATCAAATGCGGCTTGACATTCCTCTGTCCAGACAAAATCCATATCTTTCTTGGTCAGCCTAGTCATTGGCTCTGCAATCTTGGAGTAGTCATATACAAATCTTCTGTAGTATCCTGCTAGTCCGAGAAAGCTCCTGATCTCAGCTACCGAACTGGGGGTAGCCCATGACTCCACTGCTTCTATCTTTCTTGGGTTAACTGAAATTTCGTTACCCGTCACCATATGTCCAAAATATTCTACCTTGTCGAGGAAGAACTCACACTTTGAAAGCTTTCCGTACAACTCCTCTCTCCTGAGAGTCTCCAAGACCATCCTCAGGTGCTCTTCATGCTCTTCTGGGGTCTTTGAATATATTAGAATGTCGTCAATAAACACCACTACAAACTTGTCAAGGTAATGGTAGAATACCTTGTTCATCAAGTTCATGAATACTGCTGGTGCATTGGTTAAACCAAACGACATTACTGTAAATTCAAACTGGCCATATCTGGTCTGAAAGGCTGTCTTCGGTATGTATTCTCTCTTCACCTTCACCTGGTGATAGCCTGACCTCAAGTCTATCTTTGAAAACACTTTCGCTCCGCTCAATTGATCGAAAAGATCATCTATCCTCGGCAACGGGTATTTGTTCTTGATAGTGAGGTTGTTCAGAGCTCTATAATCAATACACATGCATACCGTGTCATCCTTCTTTGGTATGAATAATACCGGTGCTCCCTATGGCGATGAACTGGATCTAATGAAACCTTTGTCTTGTAGCTCCTCAACTTGCTTCTTCAGTTCTACCAACTCGTTATTGTTGACTCTATAGAAATATTGTGAAATAGGCTCCGCTCCTGGTATCAAGTCTATAGAGAATTCAACATCTATGTCTGACGGCAAACCTGGCAACTCCTCTGGAAATACATCAAGGAACTCCGCTATCAGTGGATGTGGTAACTCCTCATCTTCTATCCTGGCTCCGCAAAAAGTGCCTCTGCTTCGCTCCTCTGCTCCTCTGCTCCTCTGGCGATCTCGAACTCTGGCTCTCCTGGTGGTCGAAATACTACTCTACCTCCGTGATAATCTATAGAAGCATGGTGTCTACTCAGCCAGTCCATTTCGAGTACAATATCGTATCCCAGAAGTGGCATGACGAGTAAACTCACGCTCAACTCTCGTCCTTCTAATGACACTCTCTGATCCTTGCAATAATCACGGACTAGGATAATGCCTCCTCCTGTCGTGATCTTACAAGTCCTATCTAATGGTTCCGTTTCTAAACTATGCTTAAGGGCATAAGATATAGATACAAAACTATGGAAAGTGCCAGAATCAAATAATGTAAGTGCTGGAATAGAATCGAGAGAAACTGAACCTGAAATCACGTTTCCAGCTAGCTCGGCCTCCTCAATAGTCATGGCGTAAGCTCGTCCCTGTGGTGCTCCTCTCTGCTGCTGCTGGTGTTGAGCAAACCTCTGCTGCTATAGTGGAAGTGGAGGTCCTCTCTGCTGGCCTCCTGGTACAGTAGGTACTCTGGATGGTCCTCTCTGAGCTGCTGCTGCTCTCTGGCTAGTCTGAATAGCTGGGCAGTCCCTCAGCTGATGTACTGATGATCCACATGACAAGTAAGTACCCAACCTCTTCCTGCAGTTTTCCCTAGTATGTCCCATCTTTTCGCAATACGCGCACTGGGCAACGGGCTGATTCTGTCTCTGTGGTTGCTGATGCTGGATGTGTCCTCGAACTGGTGCCTGTTGCTGGTGCTGCTGCTGGTACGGCCTCTGTTGTTGTTATTGAAAGTGTGGGTGCTTGGCCTATCCTGTGTTACCACCTGTTCCTCCAGAAGTATTGTGTTCTCTCTTGGGCCTGAGGTCCAAGTCATCTTCAGCAATCTGGACATCCATCAGAATACCCTCAAATGTAGCAGTGCATCGTCCCGAAGTACGAGACTTGATCTCTCTATTCAATCCCTTTCTAAATTTTCGTGCTTTGTCTCCTGGGTCTCGAATCATCGATGGCGCGAATTGACTCAATCGCCAAAACTCTGCGGCGTATTCACAGACTAACATGCTTCCTTGGACTAAGTCATGGAACTGACTTTCCAATACTCCCAAAGCTACGCCAGGAAAGAATTTCTCCTTGAAGATCTCCTTAAATTCCTCCCAAGTAAGTCCTTCAACAGTGAGTCCCAGCTTTGTACGATACCACGTCAGCGCGATATCAAACATCTGACTGCTAGCGACCTCGATCTGAAGAATCTTCGAAATATGTGCTAAGCGCAAGTTCCTCTCTATGTCCTCTAACCAATCGTCAGCATAGAGTATTCCTTCTGTGCCTTTGAACTCTCGAGGCATCATCCTCTTAAAGTCCACTATGCTACATGGCCTCTGTTGTTGCTGGCCAGGATGCTGCGGTTGTCGTGCTACTCTCTCCACAGCCTGGAGAGCCACCTGATGAGCGTTCTCCATGCTCTCTCTCATCAGCTCTGTCTGGGCATGGTGTGCCTCTGCTTGTACTCTCTGGGCTTCAGCTTGAATACGCTGAGCTTCTGCTGTTACTCTCTGGGCCTCTAGCATGCCCTGGATCAGTACAAACATCAGTGCCCCATCAGTGGGCACTCCTCCGGGAATCGGTGTCGGTAGTGGTGGAAGGTTGTCCGTCATAGCTGGGGCAATCCTCTGAACAAGTGGAGGAGGAATTCCTTTGGCTGCAGATACTCCCATATGAACAGGAGATGTAGGTGGAACTCCAGGTGTCTGTTCGTCAGGTCGAGAGGTGGCAGACCCCTCTGAAGTTGATGCTCCCACTCTCATAGATCTAGTATTCGGCGACATCCTGAAGACAGATCGAAAAGAATCAATTAAGGTGATAGATACGATATCATCAAGGAAGGACAATAAAATTTTAAAGGAAGCAATCAATTAGAATAGCATTGTGAAGATCAGAATTTTCTAGTATGATTGAGCATACTCTCATCCTAAATCCTATTTCCTATATCCTATCGCAGGCTCGTAGCAGTACAACTAAGTTGTCGTACTACCACGATATCGCACAATTTATGAAAACGAGACCTGCATGGGCCACCACTAAAAATGTGTCACGACCCGCACCCGGAATAGGGGCATGAGTCGTGGATACGTCCAGCCTACGCCGCAGCATCGGCGGTAGAACGATGTCTAGGTCACAATAAATACTAATATAACTCACAGCCTGTCAATGATATCAATCTCCATAAGGAGGATAATATACATCTCACAATATCTCATAATGTAAACTCAATCACAATAACTATAAGAATATAAGGCACGATAAAAGATAAGAAGAATGACATAGTCAAACACCATGTCTCAAAATAAGGTAAACCACAGTCTAGCTGTCCAACATAAAGTCTCCACAAGTCTCACATAAACTAAGAATAAGTCTAAACATAAACTCAAATAAACCTCAAATAAGTCTCAGTGCATAAGATAAATACTGTCTAGATAGCTGCAGGTAATGTCTCCTCTAAAGGAATAGTCTCCTCTAAAATCTCTGGTGTATAGTCTGCATCTATACCCAGTCCATAGTGTGTGGTACAGAAATTCTCAAGATCCTCTAGAAAAAATATCCAGTCAGGATTGGAACAAAGTACAAGCATTAACAATAGTTCCACATATATTGACAAAAGCTATAACACAGTGTAAAGAAATACAAGACAGATATGAATACTGGCAATAAGAAATACTGGAAATAAAGGAATACTGGAATAATAAAGTACTGGAGCATATCATCATCAATGTACATCTAGCAATGAATAGAAATACAAGTGCATTCTAGAACAATAAACTAGAATATAAATGAGTACTAGAACAATAACTAGAACATGTAGAGATACTAGATCAATATACTAGAGATACATATCAAGAACATCTAACTAAGTGTGTGAAACATCAGCATATCATGTGATCGACTTGGGACTGATCAGGCTTGCTATGTATGACTAGCTATGATTCATGTATGGTCAGGCTAACCATCCGGATAGCTATGAGGCAAGCAATAGTCAGGCTAATTATACGTAACAGGCTATGAGGCATGTAATGGTCAGGCTGCACCAACATTAGATGTGGGTGAGCTATGATTCATGTAGAGTTGGGTATGATCACATAAGCTACTAATATTTCCCCATCTAGCACGATGGATTCCAAATCATGACTCCTCGTGACAGGTCTCGATAATGCCAACTCGTGTAAACAACAGTGTCAGAATCATGTACGCTATACAACTAGAATTATAGAGATAATCAACATAATAGAAACTGTTAGAGAATGTACTCGCCTGTGGTCCTTAGCTGGCAATACCAATAACCTAATTCCGAAGTCTTGTCTGAACAATCCAACAATCCTATAGACACCATATAATACAATATTGCATCAGACATTACACTAACACACACTATCAAAACACAATGATCTCAGAGACTACGCTAGGGGTGTCACGTCTGTAGTTGCTGTGCATAACAGACAGTCAATGATACGGGTCTTGCCAGTACGTCAGTGTACATATGGCAGTCTGCTAACATGTTACATGGTCACAGGTCAATGTAACTATGGGGTACCCGTATTTACACTCGGGTCACCTAGTACATATATAAATATACATATTATTATCTAGCATATACATTAATACTCATAATATAGGTATACCAATTAATTACATACATAATATGTATATGTGTATACACTTAATAGAATTTATACTATGTACATATATATATATTAAACATGTAATAGGGATACATATACAATACATATACGTATATATATATACTAAATGAGAATATACTATACATATATATGTATATATATATATCAATATTAATATTAAACATATACTAATACACATACCAATTCCAACTACAAATACATATGCATACAATAAAAAACTACGCGTAGGCGTGTACGTGTACATGCACGCGAGAGGGGGCTCGAACCTGGGTACGTGGGACGAGACGTGCGTGTCAAGGTCGTCGCGAAGGGGGTGCTCGGCTGCTCCTACTGCTGCTGTGTTGAAGAATCCGGCGGTTGGCAGCGTCTCCGGCGAGTCTCAGGCATCGTGCAGTCGTGAGGTCGGCTCTGTGCAGCGGTTCAGTTCGTCGAGGGGGTGGACAGCGGCTCGGTGCAGCGAAGTCGGGCTGGTCTTCATAGCAGGTTCACGGTCTCCGGCGTATCTCAGGTGCAGCGGTCGGCTTGGCGAGGTTCAGCGGGTTGGCAAGTCACTCCAGCGTGTTCGGCTTCAACAGAGGTTCGTCGACGTGGTTAAGGCTAAGTCTGGGTCGGCTCGCGGAGGAGAACGACGGGGTTTGTTTCAGCGGGGTGAGGGGATCCGCTCAGACGAGCGTTGTCGGTTGGCTCCGGCGTCATGCATCGGGATGACGGCGGGGTTGGTCGTCGTGTGGAGGCGGGAAGTGGAGAAGGACGGTAAGGCGGTGGGGTTGCTGGGCAGCGGGTTGGTCGACGGAGTCCGGCGTCGGGTTGTCGGCGGTTGAAGTCGGGGAACAGGAAAGATAGGAAGGGGAAATATGGTCGGCTGTGTATAGGTTTGTTGGGTTGAAAAAAAAGGAAAAGAAAAAGGGATATTTATATATAGGTATAATGGGTTGACCTAGAATTAGGCTTGGTCAAAACCCTCTTGGGATTGGGCATTGTCATGGATATTTTCAAGGGCTAGGATTCAAATGAATTCAAATAAAATTGCTAGGATTGAGTTAGTTCAAGGTTTTGAAGGCCATGGTTCAAGGAGGTTAATGTTGCATTGCACACTCCCAAAAATTATAAAAAAATACACATGAAGGAGAAATAGGTTTATTTACGTGTCGTTACCAACGGAATGGATACCTTAATGCACTTTTGCACAAAAGTGTCCAACAATTAGAAAATTATACAAAGTTGGGTTTATGGTTTAATTTAATTAAATAAATGTTATTGGTGTTCTAAAATTAATTAGAAGTACAGGAGGCTAAAATTAAGTGGGACAAAAGTGTCATGAATAAAGTAGTCTCAGAATAGAATATTATCCTAATTTGGGTTGCTCAAAATGGGTCAAGATTGTGTCTCTAATTTTGATTGGAACACACAAGAATACGAAGTTAGATTTATATAGAATTAAATATAGTCATTTGCGACGAATGTTGTGCGACTAAAATGAAGCACATCATGGCATAGTTATGAGTCACACAAGGATCAAAATAACAGTCTGGCACGTCTAGGACAAGGGTATAAAATTGGTTGGAAGACCATGGCAAGTGTAGCGCTCTAATTATCGAAACAATGATAAAGTACAACAATCAAATAAAATCACAACAATTTAAATATAATTAAATATCATACAATCATTTACACATTAATTATGAAAAGACGAAAATACCCCTAATCTGAAATGTGGGGGTGACAGCCTTGGACAGAGAATGACGAATGGTAGTTGGTAAGTCTCACCGTGTTCCTTTATATCGTATGGTGCACTGCCACACGAGTTAGGCTATTCATCATTTCCATAAAACTGATCCTAAGGCAAGACTAGAAAGATAACTTAATAGATGGTGCACGAAACCTTTATAACGTATTTGGATTTATCGAGCGGGCGAGAAGCCTTCCCACCAGTGCATTCATGTACTGATAACCCACCAGATTGCTTGCATGGTGCGTGAGAACCTCGTTCGGTGCGGATACCTCCTTCGTGCATGCTAAGGCATAGAGTTCACTCTGGAGCCTTGAAGCTTTGCGTCCGAAACTGAAGCACATATACACGACATAATGTTAGAACATCGCCTATGCATCATTCCATAAATGTGGCCACTTGGCATGCTTTTACTGTTTCAGCGAGAGAGAGAGAGAGAGAGAGAGAGAGAGAGAGGCTTGAGCGACTTATAATCTCGGTCTAGCACCGCTTGCAACACTTGTTCAATATCAATAGAGAGCTTATTTTACTTATATACTTGTCTTATTCAATGCTTCCGCTATTGACGACTATGTGAACTTGTTACCAATCACCTGTGCATTTATAATTCCGCTGCACTCGGACTATCTGTGCGACTCTGTGGCTTAGACATCTTACCGTCTGTTCGAACCTTGGCCTTGCACAGGTGCGACTATCGTTCGTGCGGCATCACGCCCAGATGGGTCAAGCGATCGTTCCGCGGGAGAGCTGGAGCGATGATTCACGCCCAGCGGGGACGGTCGATTACCTGTGGGAGATCGGGGCGTGACATAATGGTATCAGAGCATGGCTTTACGCCTTTGGATTTTGTTTCAATTTTCTTAGTTTCGAAAGCTCGTTCGTGGGTTATGTGCATACACTCTCTCGTTGACCCGATGGGATGTTCTAAACAATGTGTCTAAATACTTTTAAAAGTGTATATGAATGGTATGATTGCTTGTACAAAATTGTAATACGATGGCCTTTGTGTCGACCTGTGCTAGACTTTGTGGGATTAGACTCGTGCTAGTAATTTACAAGTATGTGCGAACCCGAATACCTATACGTGATTATCCAACTGGTTAGAGTACGAAATAGAATATCGTTCGAATGGTTGGCTATACACACAACTTTTTGGCTAAGTTGTGTAAGAGTATCATGCGCCAAGATCCTTTGGTGCAAGCTAGATTGTAAACGAGATTGGAATATCATTCAGATAAAGACAAGTCAGACTTAAAATGACAACCAATAGAAACATTATCAGATTTATCGCTTAGGCGAATATAGAGAATCATGCTTGGATTTTAAGAAATAGCTCGGACGGTATTTTGTGTCGGCAGATACAAATCAAATATTGTTTACTTGGATGACTATCAACAGAGATATATACGAGACTAGGATTTATCAGGCGATGCTTAGGTATCGTACATAAATTCTAAGGAACGACTTGGTGAATATGCTAGCGATTGATGCGAACAACGATTGAGGATTTAATTGGGTGACTCGATTCCTGAGTGGTGTATGGTTTATTTTAGAAATATTCAAAAATGGATTCATAGGTCTTATACGATAGTTGGGTTGAACAATTTGGGAAGTCTTGAACAAATAATAAGGCTTATATCGAATAGGGACTCAAAAAATAGAAAGCAATATCTTAGTTAAAGAAAACTTGTTGAAAACTTGAAGGATCATGCAAGCGATTCAGATTGAATCAAACGGAGTAAACTTGAATAAAATATCGCTTAAATAGAAGTTAGCTGAGAATGAATATTGTGGTTCGATGAAAGAGGTAAGCGATAATGGACTTGACCTAGAGTTTGGAAGAATGATCTTGAATATAGTTTGAAAAGATAACCTTCGAAATCAGTCCCTAGCGAGAACGATTATCCCGCGGGAGTGCCGGCGTGATAATTTTACGTACGACAGGGATAATCAATCTCACGGAAACATGTTCGATGATTATTCCAAATAAACTAGATGAATGAAACGTATCAAAAAGTGAATAGACTTTGGCTTGAATATTTGAACTTAGTTGCTTGAGAAATGCTAGAAGTAGACTATGGATTTATAAAATAGTAACATTGTAGTTGGATGATTTTGCTAGACGAATTATAATCACTGCATGGACGGACATGACTTGATGGGTTTTATATATAACTTGGATGGAGCAAAAGTAAAATATTAAGGTGTCTCGATCATTTCAAAGATAACTATAATATTCAAACAATATATGTTTGCAGGACTTGGATTGGATGATAGAGTCATTCAATAAGATCGACCCAGCATACACGCGATACGGTATAAGGAACGAGTAGAGGATTGTGTTCGAACGGATCTAATGGTACCGATTGCTACGCTTGAGATAGATTCGATAGTGCGATAGAACGTCTTGCGCTCTGGAAGTCTCGAGAATGAGACTTTTTCTGAGTGGTGTATAATGTAACCAACCGTTTCGTTCAAGCGGAAAGCCGATTCAAATGGCGCAAGTGCAACGATCCGACCCGCTTTGCTCAGCGAGAAGACTCTTTTGAGGTAAAGGATTTCCAGACTTGGACCTTCAGGAGTTCAGACTTAGACTTTCAAAGGCTCGCTCAGAGTATCGCTCGATCGAGGTGAATCATCGCTAAGGTGGGTGGCTACGATGAACTTGTCTTTGCTTAGCCAGCACACTTAAAATATGGACGATACATGCTAGTCGCTAGGTGAATCATCCCCTGCATGCTAATAAAAAATACAACGCACCTAGCTAAGGGAATAATCCCAACTTGTATTGCTTGTGTTAGAACATTAAAATGAAATATTGCTTATAACATTGACCCTCGCATGCTACCTTTGCCTTGTGCAACTAGACCCCTCTATGCCTCAAGTAGAACGATATATATATTCTTCGTAGTGCACTGTTCACTTATTCACACTGCACGTCCCTAGATCATATCGCTCAATATGTCCTTCACAGTTTCACTTATCGCTTTACCCATAGACCGTGCCAACATAAATGTCTATGCTTCATATAAATACATGCTTACTTACTTATAGTTTATACTCGTTGCCTCGTTTCAATGTTTGCCACACGAAATCATCCAACAATAAAGTGAACACTATCTTGCCTTGCATTCATCTAAGTTCCCCAGAAGACTATCGAATAGTCGTTCCGTGCAAGTATGAACCTAAAAATACTCGGGAACGTTAGGTCGCCAAGGCAGTTCCCGAACCAGGGAACTTACACCATATCAATAATCCAAGATATCCCAGCTCATAGAGCAATACTCGTCCCATATTAAATTAAATGGCTCGGGGAGTCGATACACATATTGTGAATAATCCTGCCTTGAACTTGTACCTGATATATATCCTGACTTGATCTTGTACCTGACCAAGGCCTGAAAGATTAGAGACTTGCATGGTCACGGACAACTTGGTGCACAAGGGAGATCTTCGGATCTCGTTCCGTGGACGGTCTCCGGGGCATCGGGGCCGATTCGACTGGTCCGAACTATGAACTATAGTTGCCTGCTATGAGTAGGATATGTGTGCAATACCCCATGTTCCTGCTTGCACACCATTTTGACTGAGACTACACCATCCTCTATGGCGTCGTGCCAGTGACCTCCTGTTCATATAGATAAGATATCCTCGCTTAGCGGTAATCCGCGTGCGAGTCATTGAATCACATCCAATAAACTGAAACACTTGAACGAATATAATTATAACACACTCGTACATATTTGAACACTTGAACATACTTTGCAACACTTCTGGATAACCTATATACTCGTGCACCCAAAACATAATCTCGCTCACAACACTTATGTTTGCACATGCTATTGCCCCTGGTTTTCATTATATATGCTCGCGCTTGATTTAACTTGGTTTGCCTTAGACAGGGAAGGACGAATGGTAAGTTGGTAAGTCTTATCGTTTCCTTTATATCGTACGGCGCACTGCCACACGAGTTAGGCTATTCATTATTGCCATAAAACTGATCCTAAGGCAAGACTAGAAAGATAACTTAATAGATGGTGCACAAAACTTTTATAACGTGTTTGGATTTGTCGAGTGGGCGAGAAGCCTCCCCACCAGTGCATTCAGGTATTGATAACCTACTAGATTGCTTGCAGGGTACGGGAGAACCTCGTTCGGTGTAGATGCCTCCTTCATCCTTGCTAAGGCATGGAGTTCACTCTAGAGCCTTGGAATGTTGCGTCCGAAACTGAAGCACATATACAAGACATAATGTTGGAACATACCCTATGCATCATTTCATAAATGTGGCCACTTGGCATGCTTTAACTGTTTCAGAGAGAGAGAGAGAGAGAATTGAGCGACTTATAATCTTGGCCTAACGCCGCTTGCAACACTTGTTCAATATCAATAAAGAGCTTATTTTACTGATATACTTGTGTTATTCAATGATTCAACTAATGACAACTCTGTGAACTTGCTACCAATCGCCTGTGCGTTTATAATTTCGCTGCACTCAGACTATCTGTGTGACTCTGTGGCTTAGATATCTTACCGCCTGTTCGGACCTTGGCCTTGCACGGGCGTGGCTATCGCTCGTACGGCATCACACCCAGATGGGTCAAGCGATCGTCTCGCGGGAGCGCTGGCGTAGTAATTTGCGCCAAGCGGGGACGTCCGATTACTTGCGGGAGATCGGGGCATGACATATTGTAAACCCCCTCGACCAAATTTAGGTCTACCTGGCTTAGATGGAGAGACTAGGGTTAGTTTGAAGCCATTTAGAATTAGAACATAGTATTTTAGATTAATGTGCACAATATTCGTATCACTTTGTTCACCTTACCGTTGCTTCGATATTTGGAGCGCTATACTAGCATTTACTTTCCAACAAATTTTACACACTTTTCCTAGACGTGCCAGCCTTCCATTCTGACCTTTGTGTAACTCATAAATACCTTCCCTTGTGCTTCATTTTAGTCGCACAATATTCGTTACAAACGTCCATTCTTAAATTCAAATAAATTCAACTTTGCATCCTTGTCCGTTCCAATCGAAATTGGAGACACAATCTCGACTAATTTTGTACAACCCAATTTATGATAATATTTATTCTGAGTCTACTACGTCCATGACACTTGTGTCCCACCCAATTTTAACCCTATGTATTTCCAATTAAATAAAGAGCACCACTTATACTAATTTTAATTAAATTGGTGAAAGGACCCAACCTAACCCAAAACTAGACCCAACACCAATCCAAACCCCCACTCACACCCTCAAGGTTCATACTAAACACCAAATACCCTTTTTATCCACTACATCACACCAAATATGGTGTTTCCCCTCATTCAATCCCAAAACCCCTTTTTTGTGCAATTTTCTAATTGTTGGGGACTTTTATACAAAAGTGCAGTGAGGTGTCCACCTTCCATTGGATCCAACACATGAAGAAACACCTCCCCTCTTCTTTGACCGGTAACATGCATTTTCCTATTATTTTGGAGGGTACAACACTCAAACCTCTCCCCCCTAGCCATCTTAGCCCTCCATCCACACACACACCATCCTAGCCATCAAATTCCCTTCATATAAAAGCCAACCCCATCCCAAGGAATACATGGCCGGCCCTAATCCCTAGGTAATCATCACCCACTTCTCCATCCAACATAAAAACTCATCCTCCATTATTTTTACATCACCACCATCAACCAATATCAAACCGAAACCCTAAACCAAACCCTTCTTCATCCTTCCCCCGACCTCCAACCGCTGGACCACCATCTCCCTGGCCATCCTACCGATCACCCCGACGATGAGCAGCCGTCGACTCTGGTCAGTTTCGACCCCGTCAGCACTGCCAACTTCCACCTTCATCACCTCCGACATCTCCATCATCCCCTCGCCGGATCACCCAACCACCTTCTCGACCGACTCCCCTTCATCCCCAGTCACCCCTACCGCCACCACAGACAACCACTGCCACCAGCATTACCATCTCCACCGCCAACATCATCCCCACCTCAACGTCACCGCCACTGTCATCACCATTACCACCGTCGTCCTCGTCACGATCACCATCAATAACACCATCATCATCATTACCTGAGCACCCCACAGCCACCACCCGACTCCCCCGACCACTTTCAGCCATCCACGACTTCATAGCAACCGCCTCTACATCCCACGACTTCTTCTCCCATCTCCATTCCATCATCGACCTCACGGCCATCCCCGACCTCACCCGCAACCAGCACGCCGGTCCATCGTTTCCACAGCACCTCCATCACCACAGATCACCACCATCTCCATCATCACTATCACCCACCACTTCATCATCATCATCACCATCACCATCAATACCTCTCCTCCTACGAGCATAGCCGCAGTCCGTCACCGCCACACGCCAGAGACCCCGACTTCTCCTTCATCTTTACCCCACC
This sequence comes from Iris macrosiphon, assembly GCA_036927795.1. Lineage (NCBI taxonomy): Eukaryota > Viridiplantae > Streptophyta > Magnoliopsida > Asparagales > Iridaceae > Iris > Iris macrosiphon. The sequence continues at coordinate 196,372,887 of JAYESA010000007.1, forward strand.
GTCACGGTCACCACCGCCCCGTCCTCGTCACAGCAACCTCGCCGGAGCACCGCCCCCTCCTCACCGTCTCGACTACACCCACTCATCCCATCATCACCACCAACAGCAATCACAGCCATCACCAGCAACCCACCACCCTGCCGCCGCCGCTGTCCTACGAACTGCTGCATTGACGCTGCTGCTGCCAGTGTTGCTGCTACCAGTGTACTGTGCACCCTTGGAGCACCTCCCCTCCCCTCGTCGGAGTCCGGCCATCCTCGAGCAGGGGGCCAATCACTCCCCCTCGGCCACGATCACTAAGGTTTACACGTACTCCTCCTCCTTGATTAATACATAAATAAATATTGATGTGTAAGCTTAACACCTAGTATTTAATTATGCATGTTTAAATTGTGATTGTTTATATGTGCATAGTGACTATTGTTAGTAATTATTTAATAGAAAACAGGTTAGTTTAGTATATTATTTGGTTGACCTAAGTGTTAGAATAAAACTGTCCCTCGTGCACTAATCTAATATCTAGGATATAAAATTAGTGTTATACGTTATTTATAATTGTAACGTATTTGGTGGTTAAATTATCTCGTTATGCACGGTACCTGAGGACATGACATACCCGTGAATGGAGACCTAGATGGTTACCCATATCAGACGTGTCCTAGAAATAAGTAGGATACCGGGTACCCATGTGTTAGAGGTGCGACTTAGCACCTACACTAATCATAGCTGTGACCGTGATTGTAACATGTGAGAATTGATACCATAGGACGACTTGTAAATACAGTGGGACTAGTAGACTAAGTGTACCCCTAACCCTTTGATCCGTGACTATTCAACCCTAGCCAACGAATTTAATTTGAACGTTTATTTGGTATTTGCATAACCCATGACGTTGCGTAAGTCGTACTTGTGTATGTGATTAGCATAGTGTAATCTAGTGATTAATATTTATTGTTATTTATTCGTAGGCATCCAAGACGATCCTACCTTGACTGCGGGTTCCGAATCCTTGCTTGTTCACATCGGAGTTCCAAGCAAGTATACCTTGCCTTGTTGTACTATTTAAATTCAGATATTATTTAGTTGCATATTTTATTATTTTAATATTTAACTGTGCGCGTCCGAGAAAGACTCGAGTGCAGTCAATAAATGCGTTAACGTTAGGACTAGTGTCTGACCTAGTGTCTAGTGGACCCACCTAAAGTTGTGGAGTTATCAATATGACTCTCCAGGCCTTAACACGTATTATTGTACGTCACAGAGTGAGTTCATGTAGGGACACGTGCTTCATGTTTGACTGGCCATCGGTGTGAGCAGCACGTGTGATTGTATTTAGCTTAGTTGTATATTTTCTTAGTGACTTGCATTATAGTACGAGATGTCCACGTCGTATTTATGACTTGTATATTGGCATTGGACGGGGAGGACAACTAGTAGGCGTATGGGACACCCACCTCCTTTATACAGATATTGCGTTCTTCGGAGCGATACAGACGTATATATATTTGCAGATACCTTATTCTTCGGAACGATTGGCGTTACATGTACAGATACCACGCTCCTCAGAGATGGACGTTATTATATTGCGGAGTGCCCTTGTTATGGGGGCATATATGGCATACACTAGCCAGTCACGGTGATTGGTGAATTACGTCAGCATATGTCTTGCCTACACTTCCCATACGCACTAAGTTGTCCTCAAATTATATTTCACTTAGCTGGTTAGTTCACCCTCGAGTTTTCACAATATTTACTTTATGGCATGTATTTTTGTATCTTGTTACGTCCCTCTGAGGACCTGGTTTCCTTCCAGGTTATTTGTGTAGTTTGCATGATGCTTGATCTAGTGGAGCGTGGACATCGTTGCAGGTATCTTTATATTTTCAGCTATTACAGTCATGTACGACTTTCTATTTTTGATTCTGCTTTTATAGCCTAGTGTTTATAGGCCTATGTTGTTCTTTTGGGCCTATTCGAACGGATGTATTATTGGATTGCAGACTGATGATGCGTATCGTTCTTTCTTGAGATTTATTTACCATAGATTAAGATTTAGTTTACTTGTTGCATGTTAGAATTAGATTATTAATTGGATCACTTGACCGTGGACAGCATAAGTGCGCTTCGTCGGGTCCATTAAATTGGAAAGCCCTACGAATTCGTACCAGCTGGCCATTGTCACGTGTCTGGTCCCGCGTGGTTTAGGACTGGGGCGTGACATGGTTTTAGTGGTGGCCCATGCAGGTCAGAGCATATCGTTTCGGTTACGATACTATACCGAACGAGCCTGCAACTTAGGATTATTGTTGAATAAGATCTCAATCCATAACTGACTTTAAAATTCCTCTTGTATTCGATTGACGCCCTTGAACTTCATTACTGTATTCGTTCATTTACCGTTGACATCGTTATTATTGTTTCTCATCCTCCTTATTTCGGAAAGATGGATGCTCGCGCTCGGTGATTTCCTCCAGGAGCAGATCCTCGTCAAGATAAAGATGGCATATTTGATAGGATGTTTGAGTAGATGGTTAACCATAGTAGAGAAGGTTGATAAGTTCTTTCTTGTTGCTAGAGCTAGTATAGACTGTTGGCATAAGAATTAGACATAGAAGTAGAGACTTAAAACTAGACCCTACCCTTACTTAAGGTAGCCGTGATTGGTAAGTATTAGAAGCTAGAAAGGTTGTTTGATTCTAAGACTCTTAAATAATTTGGAAAAGATATAGCTAGATACTAGGGTTAGTTGTAGCCTCATGATAATGATACAAGGAAGTAGTTATAGTCTTATGGTAGTGATACAAGAAACGACCTGATAAACTTGGCAAGACAGAATTTTAGACTCACATCTAGAAGAAGATTATTGGATACTAATAAAAATAGGGTAAGAAATAGCACTTTAGGAAGCAAACCATAGTGGTTAATCCTTACTTGCATTATGACTTACAGTACTAGACCTAGAATTTTTTTTACCCTTTAGATAATGATGATTATATAACTAAGCTAAAACAGATAGGTAGATTGCTAGACCCAATATTTGGATGATGAGATAACTTGAGTACTACATGGTAGCTTTCAAATTAGATTAGATGTACTTGACTTATTTCGGTTGTTAGTGTCTATTAGGCTCGTATTTTTACCATTGATAACTCGATTAGTTGAGCTAGTATCTGAAATAGAGCAATTAGATTGAAGGATGAGAGTATCGACAAATGTTATAGCCTTGAGTTGGATATCATGAACTACCTACAATGGATGGCCAGTTATAAACAAGTACCCATATAGTTTGGGTGAAGGGTACGCATGAAGTAAACTAGGAGAAACCTCAGGTTTGAGGTAAAAAGTTAGAGTGACAACAAGATGAGATTCGCGACAAGTACCTGACCTCGAGTTTCTTTTAAAATTTAGAGAAGGACCTGAACCGGAGACAAAGACGTAGGCTCGAGGTGATGACAGACTTTGAGATTGAGCTACAGTACCATCCGAGAAAAGACAACGTAGTAGCTGACACATTAAGCAGGAGGCCCAGGATATTCTTTTTGACTACCCAGCAACACCTATTGAGAGATCTGGAGAAGTTGGGTATAGAGGTCATCATGCCCGGAGCAGACGACTAGTTGTCGATATTTTCGGGTAAAATCGATATTGGTTGAGAGGATCAAGGCTGCCTTGCCAACAGATTCCAGATTCTAGAGGCTTCGACAGAGGATAAAGGCCGGGATGCAGACAGGATTATGCATACACGAGGATGGGGCTTTGAGATGTCATGCCCCGATCTCCCGCAGGCTATTTCGGCCGTTCCCGCTAGGCGGGAATCACCCTCGCCAGCGCTCCCGCGGAACGATCGCTTTGACCCATCCGGGCGTGATGCCGCACGAGCGTGAACCGCGCCCGTGCAAGGCCGTGATTCATTGGCTGGCGGTAAGAGTTCTAAGCCACAGAGTCGCACAGATTGTCCGAGTACAGCGGAGTCATGAACGCATAGCGATTCGGTAACAGGTTTACTGAGTCGACAATATAGCAGAAGCATTGAAACACAAGTTGAAGTAAAGCAAGCTCTTTTATTGATATAAACATGTGTTACAGGCGGCGTATAGCCGAGATTACAAGTCGCTCAAGCCTTTCTCTCTCTGAAACAGTAAAAGCGTGCCAAGTGGCTACAATTGTGGAATGATTGTAGAGTCGATGTTCAGGCGAGTTCGGGCTATGTTCACAACATTATGTCTTGTATATGTGCTTCAGTCCCGGATGCACCGTTGCAAGGCTTCAGAGGGAACTCCTGGCCTTGGCACGCACGTTGGAGGCATCCGTACCGAACGAGGTTCTCCCGTACCCTGCACACAAACTGGTGGATTATCAGTACATTGAATGCACTGGTGGGGAAGCTACTCGCCCGCTCGACAAATCCAAACACGTAATACAGGTTCCGTGCACAACTATTAAGTTATCTTTCTAGTTGCCTTAGGATCAGTTTCATGCAAATATTGAATAGCCTAACGTGTCGGGCAGTGCGCCGTGCAACATGAGAGGAAACACGGCGAGACTTACCAACTTACCATCTCCTTTCCTGTCCAAGGCAAACATTGAGGCAAATATTGTTAATTCAATCACGGCAAGTATAAGCATTCAGGAGGCAAGGCATATGCAAACACGAGGGTCATTTTAATATGATCGTTCAGGTGTTCAGTTGTTCTTGATGCGATGCAGTGACTCGCACGCGGATAGCCGCTAAGCGAGGATGACTTATCTATATGAACATGAGTCGCTGGCATAGCCATAAAGGACACTAGTCTTAAACGAGAATAGTTTGCAATAAAAGTACAGTGGGCACAACAAGCCATCTCGTTTAGTACAGTAGACTATACAGTAAGTTCAGCCATGGAGCGGATGGTATGCAGCGAAAGAACGGTGGGCGCTGCACAATATCTCGTCCAGTACAGTTGGCTGAAACAGTGGAGTTCCATCCGGATTGGAGCGGCCCCAGTGCCCCGGAGACCGTCCGTGGAACTATGCCTCATTTCCGAGTTGTCCGCGACATGCAGGTCAGGGTCTTTTCCAATTTCACGTGATACTCGAGTACTGTAGAACATGAGTACAGTGGTATAGTAGAACAGTAGTACAGTAGTGCACAATTACAGGAGATGCTTGAATCATGATTCTGTACAGTGATTACTGCCTTGATGCATTCCCTTGGTTCGGGGATTTGCCTTGGTGACCTAACGGTCCCGGATACTTGCAGGAACATTCTGGCACGGAACGACTACGTAGTAGTCTTTCGGGGTTTGGATGAAAATACGGTAACATTCAAGCAGACAAGCATGCGTTTCTAAGGGGCATAAGTAAACACGTTGCTCGGACCCGAAGGTAAGCCGAGAGATGAAACCGTTAAGGGTCTTAGCATGCGAGGGTCTGAACATATATAAGCAGTATTTCATTTCCATGTTCTAGCAAGCAATATGAGTTGGGATTATTCCCTTAGCTAGGTACGTTGGATTTATTAGCATGCATGGGGTAATTCACCTAGCGACTAGCATGAATATTCCAGATTTTATGTGTGCTGGCTAAGCAAAGACAAGTTCACCGTAGCCACCCACCTTAGCGATGATTCGCCTCGGTAGAGCGATACGTCTGAGCGAGCCTCTGAAAGCCTATGCCGGATTCCTGTAGGGACAAGTCTGGATATCCTTTGCTTCTTGATCGAGGCAAAGCAGGTCGGGACAGCTGCACGATTGCCGTTTGAAACGGCAGTCCGCTTGAGCGGAACGGGGTGTTACATCATACCCAACTTAGAAAAAGTCTCGTCCTCGAGACTTTACTAAGGACAAGCAGTATTCTAGGGTTGGGGCAATCCTAGACAAGTCGTTGTACTTGTTCATTTGGATATTCACTTGCACAAGCGTCAAAATCAGCATATCGCTCAGACTGGATAGTGCGCACTTTCGAAACGCGCTTCTAGCGTGAACACGTCAACCAGCTCAGTGATAGCGAAGTCTTAGCACTCGAGTTTCACCTTTTCTAAAGTCTTGGATGGTGCACTAGTTCAAGGCGTCCCTCGAATAGATGCATTCAACCAAACTTAGGGTTAGTGAAAATCGGACAAGATACTGCGATACTCTCAAGGGTTCGCACAGGTTGGCACAAAGGCCACTCGCAACACAGCAGCAGACAAGTAAGCATATCAATCAAAACGCATTTTGAAAGTATTTAGACTTATTGTTGGAACATCCCATCGAGGCATTGAGAGAGAGCGTGCACATAACCCACGAACGAGCTTTCGAAACAGAGATATCGAATCGAAGTCCAAAGGCGTAGAAGCCAGGCTCTGAAACCACTATGTCACGCCCCGATCTCCCGCAGGCTATTTCGGCCGTTCCCGCTAGGCGGGAATCACCCTCGCCAGAACTCCCGCGGAACGATCGCTTTGACCCATCCGGGCGTGATGCCGTACGAGCGTGAACCGCGCCCGTGCAAGGCCGTGATTCATTGGCTGGCGGTAAGAGTTCTAAGCCACAGAGTCGCACAGATTGTCCGAGTGCAGCGGAGTCATGAACGCATAGCGATTCGGTAACAGGTTCACTGAGTCGACAATATAGCGGAAGCATTGAAACACAAGTTGAAGTAAAGCAAGCTCTTTTATTGATATAAACATATGTTACAGGCGGCGTATAGCCGAGATTACAAGTCGCTCAAGCCTTTCTCTCTCTGAAACAGTAAAAGTGTGCCAAGTGGCTACAATTGTGGAATGATTGTAGAGTCGATATTCAGGCGAGTTCGGGCTATGTTCACAATATTATGTCTTGTATATGTGCTTCAGTCCCGGAAGCACCGTTGCAAGGCTTCAGAGGGAACTCCTGGCCTTGGCACCCACGTTGGAGACATCCGCACTGAACGAGGTTCTTCCGTACCCTGCACACAAACTGGTGGATTATCAGTACATTGAATGCACTGGTGGGGAAGCTACTCGCCCGCTCGACAAATCCAAACACGTAATACAGGTTCCGTACACAACTATTAAGTTGTCTTTCTAGTTGCCTTAGGATCAGTTTTATGCAAATATTGAATAGCCTAACGTGTCGGGCAGTACGCCGTGCAACATGAGAGGAAACACGGCGAGACTTACCAACTTACCATCTCCTTCCCTGTCCAAGGCAAACATTGAGGCAAACATTGTTAATTCAAGCACGGCAAGTATAAGCATTCAGGAGGCAAGGCATATGCAAACACGAGGGTCATTTTAATATGATCGTTCAGGTGTTCAGTTGTTCTTGATGCGATGCAGTGACTCGTACGCGGATAGCCGCTAAGCGAGGATGACTTATCTATATGAACATGAGTCGCTGGCATAGCCATAAAGGACACTAGTCTTAAACGAGAATAGTTTGCAACGAAAGTACAGTGGGCGCAACAAGCCATCTCGTTTAGTACAGTAGACTATACAGTAAGTTCAGCCATGGAGCGGATGGTATGCAGCGAAAGAACGGTGGGCGCTGCACACTATCTCGTCCAGTACAGTTGGCTGAAACAGTGGAGTTCCATCCGGATCGGAGCGGCCCCAGTGCCCCGGAGACCGTCCGTGGAACTATGCCTCGTTTCCGAGTTGTCCGCGACATGCAGGTCAGGGTCTTTTCCAATTTCACGTGATACTCGAGTATTGTAGAACAGGAGTATAGTGGTACAGTAGAACAGTAGTACAGTAGTACAGTAGTGCACAATCACAGGAGATGCTTGAATCATGATTCTGTACAGTGATTACTGTCTTGATGCATTTCCCTGGTTCGGGGATTTGCCTTGGTGACCTAACGGTCCCGGATACTTGCAGGAACATTCTGGCCCAGAACGACTACGTAGTAGTCTTCCGGGGTTTGGATGAAAACACGGTAACATTCAAGCAGACAAGCATGCGTTTCTAAGGGGCATAAGTAAACACGTTGCTCGGACCCGAAGGTAAGCCGAGAGATGAAACCGTTAAGGGTCTTAGCATGCGAGGGTCTGAACATATATAAGCAGTATTTCATTTCCATGTTCTAGCAAGCAATATGAGTTGGGATTATTCCCTTAGCTAGGTGCGTTGGATTTATTAGCATGCATGGGGTAATTCACCTAGCGACTAGCATGAATATTCAAGATTTTATGTGTGCTGGCTAAGCAAAGACAAGTTCACCGTAGCCACCCACCTTAGCGATGATTCGCCTCGGTAGAGCGATACGTCTGAGCGTGCCTCTGAAAGCCTATGCCGGATTCCTGTAGGGACAAGTCTGGATATCCTTTGCTTCTTGATCGAGGCAAAGCAGGTCGGGACAGCTGCACGATTGCCGTTTGAAATGGCAGTCCGCTTGAGCGGAACGGGGTATTACATGAGATATGGAGATCGTCTCTATGTTCCAAATGGAGAACTTCGTCACGAGATGATGTCGGAGGTGCACAGTTCAGCATACTCTATTCATCCATGAGGCACAAAGATGTATAAAGACCTGAGGCAGTATGATTGGTGGCATGGAATGAAGAGGGAGATAGCCCGCTTTATGGCAAAATGCTTGGTGTGTCAGCAGGTCAAGGCAGAACATCAGCGGTCTGCAAGTTTACTTAATCCACTCACGATACCTGATTGGAGATAAGAGCACATCTGTAAACCCCCTCAAAATATTTCTATAGATAGTCTGGTATGGGATGGAAAATTTTGGTTTAGCAGCATTTGATTGAGGTTTAGAGTAAGGTGGCAGATGTCTGTTTATTTTAATTGAACCCTTGGCGCGCCCTACCATTGTTGAATTATTCGGAGCCCAACATCAGCCCGTAAATTCCAACAGACTGTTGTATTTTTGACTTGACCCGCCAATTTAGGCGCTGGACTTTTTCGTCACTCAAAATCAAATCCGTTGTGCCCTAAATTAATTGCACAACTTCCCGTATCCAAATCCCATATTTAAATCCCGTGTTGGACACCTGTGTCGTTGCCATCAATTTTGAGACACCAACTTAACCCGTTGAGCCAGACTAACTAAAGGGTCCAAGACTGACTCCAAGCCTATACCATTTTTGACCTTTGTGTCACTCCCAAATTGAGACCCCAAGTGCCCCCATTTAATTTAAAAGCGCGGGACATTTTTATTCTAATTAAATCGGGGATACCAACTTTGATTAATCCCATTTTAATCCCATTTTAATTCCCATTTAATTCCAATGCCCATTTAATTAAGTCCATGCCAAACACACAACACCCCCTCACCCTACAAAATACCAAACACCAATACCCCCACAATTTTCCCATCATTTCATGTGATTGTGCAATTACCCAAACTTAAGGGGCTAAATTGCAAATATTGTGATATGTGGCACACCCTTATTGGTCAAGGCCAAATGGAGAGGCCACCCTCTTCTTTGACCGTGGTCAACATCCCTCCTCCCCTTCTTTTTTATGAAGAAACCAATTTCATTCATGTGAAATCTCAACCCCACATTTGAAATGAGTAAATCCCCACCCTCCAATCCTCTCACCCCTTCCTATAAAATGTCTACATCACATCCCTCTTCCCCATTCCGGCCCTAATCCCCAAAAACCTAGGAAACGTCATCCCCCTCTCTCTCTCCTCCCTTCTCCACATTGAAATCCGAGCCCCCTCCATAATTCTTTCTTTTTCTTCTTCTTCTTCTTCTTCTTCTTCTTCTTCCTGGAGAACCCAACTCCGGCCAAGCCAAGCCCCCTCCGGCCGGCCCTTACCCGCTCCGGTCTGCTCCATCTCCCCCGGGTACAACCGCCTCCTTCCAGCCTCGAGCCGACACTCCATCCCCTCGATCTCCGGCCTGCTGTCCCCGATCCGGCGGCCAACCAATCTACTCCGACTTCAACGCCTCGAGCCACTCCTCTCGACCACACTCGTCTCTCCGAGCTCCGACGGCCGAGCATCTCTGCTCCGGCGGCTCCTTCACTTCTCTGCATTCCCCGCGGCCACGAGCTCCGGAGATGAACCATTCCCCCTCCGGCAGTCGAACTGCCATAGCCGCACCACCACCTGCCGTAGCTACCACCACGAAGTGCCATGGCCATCAACCACTACCCTGCTGATCACCACCACCACGAACCACCACCTCAACCCAACCACTCTACTGCCACCACCACCTCCAGTTTATTCTCCGGCCATCACCCCCTCTGGCCAGCGAGCCTCGTCAAGGTATCGACTCCGTCCCCCTCTCTATGTTTATATTTATATGGTCTTGCATTAGCTAGGGTTTGTGTATCATGTTGGTGAAATTGTAGTGTTGATGATGAGCATGGGATAATGACTTGAGATTAGGGTTTAATGTATTTTTAGGGTTTATGAAGATGTAGTATAGTGTAGTGTATTTTTGAGCATGTATTAATGTAGGTTTAGGTTTTGTGTTTGCATAAGAAATTATAAAATGATAAAGGATTTTTCATGGGAGTTTAGGGTTCAATTTTAACTAGATGTTCTGAATATTATACATGGTGGGAAAAAATGCTAAATTAATTAATGAAGGTTTAAAAATGATTTGAATAAGGACATGGAATATATATATATACATGATGGATGGATTTGAGGCATAAATAATGAAGTAGGGATTTAAATCGCCAAATAAGATTTTTAGGTATCATCCTAATTAAATATAAATTGATTATTGTGGGAACAGATTTAATTTATTGAGAAATAAGATTCTGATAATTGAACATTGATGAACACTGAGGAGCACGTGTTTGATTGTGAACTAGTGTGTAGTATAAAACCATTAATCGATAATTTGGGGACTGGAAATTAATGATGGGTTAAATTAGAGTAGTACTTTTGTGATTTGGTAACGATGATATGAGACGAAAGGTTAATAATCATTAATTGTGTTTTTGAGGATGGTTTGATGATATGGTACAGATGACTAGTTGATTTGATGTATCGTACCAATAGTCAACTGTGGTCAACCCTCTAGCGTCTTGTCCCTGTGAGTTGTAGCTGAGACTGAGCATATGTATAGATGTGTGTCACACCCCTGTTTGTCGTGTGATAGATTATTGATTGGGTTTGTATCTCATCTCTAGGTACTACGGGACCTGAGGACTTGGACGTGGTACCGGATCCCCGTCATCAGCAGCCGGACGCAGGCAAGTGTACCTTGCCACCCTATATTTCAGATTACAGATATTTATTGTTTCTTTATGTACATTGTGCGCATATTTTTGTTTACGATCGATACTTCGCGTCCGGATCACAACCGGGTGCAGACGTTCGTCGTAACGTCTTAGAATGAATGTTGGATGTTCGTAATACCTCGATGTATGTACCTGAGTATATCGATACCCCAGGACACTCATACACTGTGATCGTGCCAGATTCCTGTAGCCTGATACTGACATCATGACCAGAGACTGGGACGACCTTAGGGTCGCGTCTGTTGAGTTATTTCTGTGTGTCGAGACTGTTAGATAGAGGTCCAGGTTCAGCGTACCATCGTTGACCGCTTGGGAAGGGGAAGACAGTTACTAGATATTTGGGCTCCTCTGCACGCGCTTATATATGTATATATAGTATTTCTGTAGTGATCCTTTATCTAGTGTAGTTGTATCACCCGTATGACTCTTTGCCCGGAGCTGTGGTACGTTCCGTGTGTTTTCGTGTCCGGAGCTACGATTTTATTTTGGATAGCCCACGCGTCGAACATTGTCTTTAAACTGTGTCTCACTTGTTTGGTTATGATAGAGTATCCTGTCGTTGCACTTGTACTTTCTATTATACTTGGCATACTGTATTTTTGTACCTTGTTACGTCCCTCTGAGGACCTGGTTCCCTTCCAGGTTTAGGCGACGAGGATTACCCAGAGGAGTATGGTCCGGGTACGTATCCAGCAGCAGGACCCACTGCCGAGGACGAGGTCATTCAAGAGGACTTCGCCTGATCACTGGTAGTGACTCTTTCCTTGGGACGGTATTACTATCTAGTTATCTGATGCCGTCCCAAGTTATCTTATTGCTTACTTTCATTCTAGTATTTTGTACTAGCGGGTTTGTTCCCGTGCGACTACTTTAGTATTTGTACTTGATACTATATATCGTGACATTTCCTTTCTGCACATTAGTTGATGTGATTACCTCTATGTGCTCTTATATCTGTTGCCTGTGGATGAGATTTAGATTGACTATTTATGTGTTATGTGTTGGGTTATTCATTGTACTTTACAGCTTAGGTGCACTCCGACGGGCCCTTTTGATTGGGATGCCCGCCGAAGTGTGCTGCTGGCCATTGCCACGTGACTCGGTTCCTTATCTTTGGAACCGGAGTGTGACAACATTACTATGGACTTCGTTACGAGATTTCCGAGGAGTCCCAGTGGTCGTAATGCGGTATGGGTGATCGTGGATCGACTCACCAAGACCGCTTACTTTTTACCTTTCAGAGTTGGACAGTCTACGGAGGTCTTCTTTCAAGTAATAAAATACAGGTTTAGGTCACACGCTGACTCATTGGTCAGTTGGTAGAGGATTACCACTAGACTCTTAGATTATATATTGACACGTGAGTATGGGGTATAAATGGAAGATAGAAGTCTGACAGTAATGGTAGATGAATGTTGTGGATTATATATAAACTGCTTAGGGATAGAGATTTAGACTTTTGACTAATAGGACATGAGCTTGCTGAACCTAATCCTTAGTAGTAGGTGGTTATATGGGAACATGTTTTCAATTTACCCTAGCAGGTGAATTTTCAATTTTTAGGATTGGTATTCTTATTATTATTGGTTACATTTTATTTTAGGGTATTTAGAATGATTGAATAAATATTTATTACATAATTTCTATATATTCTTATTACTATGTATTGAGTAGAGACCTATGTGGTATTTTATTACGTATACTTCTACTAGGAATTGTTTGAGTTGAGCTTCTAGATTAGGTATGACTAACTAGCTAGATTAGACTTGTTGCTGCTAAGAACGATTGTAAGAAGTTAGGATGCAGGATTTCAATATGGATATTATAGGATGATGATATTATACCTATGAAAGAGTATTGAGATATTAACCGTCCTAGTTGTAGAAGAAGGTTAGGACAGTGTTTGAGGTGCAGATCGAACCAACATTAGGCTCAGGAGTATTTCCATTGTGCCTATAGAGCCCAACAGATAGTACAAAGGCCAGCTTCACTAGTCCTAGGTATGTCCGTAGCATTACTTGATAATTTATAGTTTATTATGTGTTTAATTTAATTTTTAGGACATAATTCTTATAAGTTGGGTAGATTGTAAACCCCCTCGACCAAATTTAGGTCTACCTGGCTTAGATAGAGAGACTAGGGTTAGTTTGAAGCCATTTAGAATTATAACATAGTATTTTAGATTAATGTGCATAATATTCATATCATTCTGTGAACCTTACCGTTGCTTCGATATTTGGAGCGCTACACTAGCATTTGCTTTCCAACAAATTTTATACACTTTTCTTAGACATGCCAGCCTTCTATTCTGATCTTTGTGTAACTCATAAATACCTTCCCTTGTGCTTCATTTTAGTCACACAATATTCGTTACAAACGTCCATTCTTAAATTCAAATAAATCCAACTTTGCATCCTTGTCTGTTCCAATCGAAATTGGAGACACAACCTCTACCCATTTTGTACAACCCAATTTATGATAATATTTATTCTGAGTCTACTACGTCCATGACACTTGTGTCCCACCCAATTTTAATCCTATATATTTTTAATTAATTAAAGAGCACCACTTACACTAATTTTAATTAAATTGGTGTAAGGACCCAACCTAACCCAAAACTAGACCCAACACCAATCCAAACCCCCACTCACACCCTCAAGGTTCATACTAAACACCAAACACCCTTTTTATCCACTACATCACACCAAACATGGTATTTTTTCTCATTTAATCCAAAACCCCCTTTTTGTGCAATTTTCTAATTATTGGGGACTTTTATGCAAAAGTGCAGTAAGGTGTCCACCTTCCATTGGACCCAACACATGAAGAAACACCTCCCCTCTTCTTTGACCGGTCACATGCATTTTCCTATTATTTTGGAGTGTACAACACTCAAACCTCTCCCTCCTAGCCATCCTAGCTCTCCATACACACACACACACACACCATCCTAGCCATCAAATTCCCTTCATGTAAAAGCCAACCCCATCCCAAGGAATACATGGCCGGCCCTAATCCCTAGGTAATCATCACCCTCTTCTCCATCCTACATAAAAACTTATCCTCCATTATTTTTACATCACCACCATCAACCAACATCAAACCGAAACCCTAAACCAAACCCTTCTTCATCCTTCCCCCGACCTCCAACCGCCGGACCACCATCTCCCCGGCCATCCCGCCGATCACCCCGACGACGAGAAGCCGTCGACTCCGGTAAGTTTTGACCCCGACAATACTGCCAACCTCCACCTTCATCACCTCCGACATCTCCATCATCCCCTCGCCGGATCACCCAACCACCTTTTCGACCGACTCCCCTTCATCCCCAGTCATCCCCACCGCCACCACAGACAACCACCACCACCACAGATAACCACCGCCACCACAGACAACCACCGCCACCGGCATCACCATCTCCACCGCTAACATCATCCCCACCTCAACGTTACCGCCACCGCCACCGTCATCACTATTACCACCGTCATCCTCGTCACGATCACCATCAACAACACCATCATCATCATCATCATCACCTGAACACCCCGCAGCCACCACCCGACTCCCCCGACCACCTTCTGCCACCCACGACTTCACAGGAACCGCCTATACATTCCATGACTTCTCCTCCCATCTCCATTCCATCATCGACCTCACGGCCATCCCCGACCTCACCCGCAACCAGCACGCCTGTCCATCGTTTCCACAGCACCTCCATTACCACAGATCACCACCGTCTCCGTTATCACCATCACCCACCACTTCATCATCATCATCACCATCACCATCAATACCTTTCCTTCTCCTAGCATAGCCGCAGTCCGTCACCGCCACACGCTGGAGACCCCGACTTCTCCTTCATTTTTACCCCACCGTCACGATCACTACCGCCCCGTCCTCGTCACAGCAACCTCGCCGGAGCACCGCCCCCTCCTCACCTTCTTGACTACACCCATTCATCACATCATCACCATAATCAGCAATCACAGCCACCACCAGCAACCCAACACCCTGCCGCCGTCGCTGCCGTTGCGAGCTGCTGCTGCCAGTGTTGTTGCTGCTAGTGTATTGTGCACCCGCCGGAGCACCTCCCCTCCCCTCCCCTCCCCTCGCCAGAGTCCGGCCATCCTCGAGCAGTGATCCGATCACCCCCTCTCGGCCATGATCACTAAGGTTTACACGTACTCCTCCTCCTTAATTAATACATAAATAAATATTGATGTGTAAGCTTAATACCTAGTGTTTAATTATACGTGTTTAAATTGTGATTGTTTATATGTGCATAGTGACTATTGTTAGTAATTATTTAATAGAAAACTGGTTAGTTTAGTATATTATTTGGTTGACCTAAGTGTTAGACTAAAACTGTCCCTCGTGCACTAATCTAATATCTAGGACATGAATTAGTGTTATACGCTATTTATAATTGTAACGTATTTGGTGGTTAAATTATCTCGTTGTGTACGGTACCTGAGGACATGACGTACCCGTGCATGGAGACCTAGATGGTTACCCATATCAGACGTGTCCTATGTGTTAGGATACCGGGTACCCATGTGTTAGAGGTGCGACTTAGCACCTACACTAATCATAGCTGTGACCGTGATTGTAACATATGAGAATTGATACCATAGGATGACTTGTAAATGCAGTGGGACTAGTAGACTAAGTGTACCCCTAACTCTTTGATCCGTGACTAGTCAACCCTAGCCAACATATTTAATTTGAACGTTTATTTGGTATCTGCGTAACCCATGACGTTGCGTAAGTCATACTTTGTACGTGATTAGCATAGTATAATCTAGTGATTAATATTTATTGTTATTTATTCGTAGGCATCCAAGACGATCCTACCTTGACTGCGGGTTTCGGATCCTTGCTTGTTCACATCAGGGTTCCAGGCAAGTATACCTTGCCTTGTTGTACTATTTAAATTCAGATATTATTTAGTTGTATATTTTATTATTTTAATTTTAACTGTGTGCGGCCGAGAAAGACTCGGGTGCAGTCAACGAAGGCGTTGACGTTAGGACTTGTGTCTGACCTAGTGTCTAGTGGACCCACCTAAAGTTGTGGAGTTATCAATATGACTCCCCAGGCCTTGACACGTATCATTGCACGTCACAGAGTGAGTTCATGTAGGAACGCGTGCTTCATGCTTGACTGGCCATCGGTGTGAGCAGCACGTGTGACGATATTTAGCTCAGTTATATATTTTCTTAGTGACTTGCATTATAGTACGAGATGTCCACGTCGTATTCACGACTTGTACATTGGCATTGGACGGGGAGGACCACTAGTAGGCATATGGGATACCCACCTCCTTTATACAGATATCGCGTTCTTGGGAGCGATACAGACGTATATATATTTGCAAATACCTCATTCTTCAGAACGATGGGCGTTACATGTACAGATACCACGCTCCTCAGAGCTGGACGTTATTATATTACAGAGTGCCCTTGTTATGGGGGCATATGTGACATATACTAGCCAGTCACGGTGATTGGTGAATTACGTCAGCATATGTCTAGCCTACACTTCCCATACGCACTAATTTATCCTCAAATTATATTTCACTTAGCTGGTTAGTTCACCCTCGAGTTTTTACAATATTTACTTTATGGCATATATTTTTGTATCTTGTTACGTCCCTCTGAGGACCTGGTTCCCTTCCAGGTTATTTATGCAGTTTGTATGATGCTTGATCTAGTAGAGCGTGGACATCGTTGCAGGTATCTTTATATTTTCAGCTATTACAGTAATGTACTACTTTTCATTTTTGATTCTGCTTTTATAGCCTAGTGTTTATAGGCCTATGTTGTTCTTTTGGGCCTATTCGAACGGATGTATTATTGGGCTGCAGACTGATGATGCGTATCGTTCTTTCTTGAGATTTATTTTCCATGGATTGAGATTTAGTTTACTTGTTGCATGTTAGAATTAGATTATTAATTGGATCGCTTGACCGTGGATAGCGTAAGTGCGCTTCGTCGGGTCCATTAAATTGGAAAGCCCTACAGAGTCGTACCAGCTGGCCATTGCCATGTGTCTGGTCCCGCATATTTTGGGACTGGGGCATGACACATATTATGTGGGTTGGTTCAAGTCATGAGAACCCTTGGTTCAACCCTCAACCCTACCATATATAACCCAATATTTTCTTTCTCTCTCTTCACTTATTCATTTCTTTCTCTATCTTTAGTCTTCTCTCCCCTTTTCCATAGGCAAGTATACCTTGCATGAAAAATGGAAAAACCCTCCATATTTTTGGTTTATTATTTTTGTTGTGTGTTTCTAAGCACTTTTAATACTTGGAGTTTTCTGTTTTGATGAGTGGATTCGAGTAGATCTAGATTTGAAGCTTAAGGTTTTTATGGGTTTTTTGTATTTTTTCTTGGTTTTGATTTATTAAAATGTGGTATTTTAAAAAACTAGTTTTTGTGGGTGATTGAGCTCTTTATTTCGAGCATTTTGGCTTTTGGTTTGTCACGCCCTGATTTTCGTAAGGGCTGATCGTCCTCGCTTAGCGCCTTGCAGAACTGATCGTCCTCGTATGGGCGTGATGCCGTGCAAGCCTGAGTTGCGCTTACACAAGGCCAAAGCTTTGAACAAGGGCAAGTAAGCTGTTCAAGACGAAAGCAACGGCACAATATTGCAGAAAAGTAAAGAACACAATGGCATAAGAAAATAAGCTCTTTATTGATATTCAAAAGTGTTACAAGCGGCGCTTGGCCAAGATTACAAATTGCTCAAGCACATTCTAAAATACAATGACGTTATTCCATACATTACATTCCTTTATACAAAAATAGCTTAAAGCATTTCGATACGGCTCAAGGTATCGACTCTAGATTTTTGGGTCCTGGGGATGAGGCACGACTATCGCTTCCTCGTACTATCTAGTACCTACGAACACATAAACTGGTGGGGGGTCAACACTTTTGGAAAAGTACTGGTGAGTATAAGCAAAGAACATAAGCAACACTCCTTGAAACCAATACTAAGTAAGCATGTGGCAAAATATTATATTACTAGTGATCTTGCTACTTTTACCTAGGTTTATTTCATGCAGCGTAGTGTTAGAGTTAGTTTACTTCTTTCAAAAATATAGCTTTGAAAATAGTTTGCTTATTCAAACATTCAAGCATTTAGTAGGGCAGTGTTCTATCGTGCAGTGCACAACATGTATCGTACACCATATTTACTAACTCTTTAGGAACACAAGTTATTTCTAGTGGACTGATTATCTCAATTAAGACAAAGTGCATCTAGTGGACTTATTCAATTCCGTTCAAGGCAACAACATATTTAAGTAAATATATGCATCTCATTTGTATTTATGAAAAGGAACAAAATGAATTCGAATGATCACTTTAAATCAGTGATCCTTACCCACAGCCGAACGGTTGTCCCTGCAGCAGACATATAAGTTAGCAACCAATTTTCATATACATAAAGGTTCTATTTTCTGTCCGTCTCTGCATGAAACAGTTAGGTATGCAAGAAAGCTAATCTAGCTTGCGCCCTAACTATATGATGGTGTCACTACCATATTTCTAGAATAGGGACTTTATTGTCATTTACCATATTTATTTTATTGTGTTAATATGTTGCATGATATATAATATACATATTATATTGTGTTCATTAATGCATGGGTTAGTGGACTAGACCTAAAAACCCACTAGATAAATCCTATCCTATTTAATTAGCAATTAGTTTAATACCTCAAATAAATTACTAAACCCCTCATTAATTAGTTCTTCATGACAAGCCATGAAGGGCAAAATATACCTTATGCATTAGAAACCCTAACCCTAGCCCTATAAAATAAGAGGGAGCCTCCCTCAAGCCACTCATCATTCAAGAGAAAAATCCTAAAAATAGCCTCAAGTAGAAACCCTCTTTCCTTCCACAAAATTTCAGAATTTCTAGCCCTAGATCCATCATTCTTCCCTCATTCAAGGAGACCTAGAGGCTTGGGCACAAGGAGACTTGGAGAAGGAGAAGCTACATTGGGAATCCATCTCCCAATAGGTAAAAATTTAGAAACCCTCATTTTAATTCTGTTTTAATTATTTTGTTTGGCCATTAGAAGCCCACCCATGGTTTAAGAACACCCTCAAGGAGAGAGAATTAGTTCCTATGGTTCCATAGTATTTTCTCATGAGTTTTGTTCATAGTTTTGGTTTTTGGTTGTAACATTCCCAAATTTCGTAGCCCTAATTATACATATATGTATTTATGCATATTTACATCATATACGTAAAGGTTTAATTGTATTGGGAGAATTTATGCATGAGGATTTGTAATGTATCATGAAATTCCCAGATTTGCCCACTAGGTGTTTGTAGAAATGCTTAATAGGAAGAATACCTATTTATATGACCTATTTTTTATGCATTAGTATATATATATATATATATATATATATATATATATATATATATATATATATATATGAATGTGTATACATGTACGCATATGTATTATGTATATGTTTTGATGGGGATTACTACATGGGAAGTCGGGTTTTCCACTGACTGTGCAGTGGTGTATCATCATTGGGGGAAATCGGGTTCCTCGCCAAGAGCTTTCAAGGGAGATTCAAGTGGGTTTCATTGTGCATTAGTTTTTTCTCGTGCAGAACCTGTGCACATGTGTGTACAAGTTGAGGGCAGTATCGGGTTATGGTGTATCAGCAGTTGGTTAGCTAATGAGCTTAGTGGTATCAGTGAGTTCCTGATCGTGTGAGAGTGTGTGTACCTGTGATGGAGAGAAGGAGATTTAAGGTTGTGTGTTTGAGGGTGAGAGCAACTGAATAGCAGTGGCAGTTGAGTGAGGGTAGTGTGTGAGCTGTGGTTTAAGGTATCAGTAGTTGGAAAGTGAGTGTATCAGTCGTGTGCTGATGTGAGTGTGTGAGTGTATCAGTGTCAATATGAGGGTGTCAATATGAGGGTGCTGTATTCCAGTGTAGTGTGTATTTGTGTTTGAGTTACACAGTGCATTGCTCAAGTGTACGTGCGAGCTGTACATGTGTGTATGTGTAGTGGCTAATTGCAACAAGTGATAGAAGAGGGAAGAGGAGACCTAACTCTGCACAACAAGTTAGTTCCCTGTTCAGCAATATGATTCACTGCAGTAGGAGCACAGCTATGTGTAGGTATGTTATGTAGATGTCTTGTATTGTTTATAGATGAGTATCAGAGTTTTGTACTGGGAGTGCACTAAAACTATATGTATCAGTGAGCTCTAGACACTGTGGATGAGTGAACTGGATGGAACATGTGAAGTGCTGAGGTCTTCACACATGCGTATGTGGTATTGAGACACATTGGTATCGGATGAAAGGAGAGCACTGACAGCAACATGGGGGAAATTAAGCCTGTATCAGATTTAGAAAGGAAGGGTGTCAGTTCATCTGTGTGGATGCATGTGTGTGTGAGCTTTATATTAAAGGGGGTACTCTGGTTCCAGGTCGCATTGGTGCAGTGGGTGATAGCAGTACCCATGTGGTATCAGTTTGGGTATCACTACCAAGATTAGGAGACTGAATCTGTGTGCATTAAAATGCACCAGGTAGGTCTCAGAGCAGTCAAGCCTTGGGGGAGATTAGTATCAGTAATAAGTAGGATGCATCCTTTGTGTACCTTGTAGTATCAGCTCAAGTGTTGAGGTAGCTGAGCTACCTAGATGTGGGGTGATACCTAAGAGTATCAGGTTGAGTGTTATCTAACTGTGACAGCAAGGTAGAGTAGGAGTACCAGGTGCACTGCTCCAACCATCAGTAGCAGTATAGGATGTTGAAGGGCTAGGTAAGATCTCGGGTAATGAGTCATGTGGGGACTGATAATTGGAGTATCAGTGAGCTGATATTAACCTGTGTATTAGTCGTGGATCGAGCAAATGCCAGTGTGTGCGTTTAGGTTGAAATCATTAGTTGAGGGTTGCAAGTAATTAACAGTGAGAGACAGGTACCAGTCACTTGCAAGGGAGGTTAGTATGAGTGCTATATATTTGGGAGTCGGTAAGGACTAGTGTATCTAATGCATTAGAGTATCAGTAGAAGAGGGTGAGAGTCCTCGAATACCAGTGGGTACCTTGCATAGCAGTCTAGTAGTAGTCTAGTATAAGGATAGATGTATTAATTAGGAACTAGTAATATTTAGTGTAAACTAAGTATTATGACTTAGCTAGTACCTATGAACACTAAGGTAAGGCTATAGCAGTGAGGTTAAGTTGAGGTATTAACCAATATTGTTAGATATTAACTAATAGGGCTAGTAAACCTTTACTAACTAGTATAAGATTAATTTGACTAGTATATCCTAGTGTGGACCTAGAAGTGGCATAGAAACTTCATCCTTAGCTAGTTACACATGTTATCTTCTCATATCACTCTTTAACACTATTATTCTATATTTAGTTCTGTGTGACTCAAGTTTGGACATCGATCTCACTCATTTTCCAGGACCACAGGCGAGTACATTTTCTGACAGTTTTCATTATGTTTATTATTCTATGATTCTAGTTGTATAGTATACTTGATTCTGATACTGTGGATATACGGATTAGTATCATAGATACCTGTTATGAGGAGTTGTAACCTCTGTATCCTGAAATTCTTGCTTAAATGTTGTTAATAGGTTAATTTGGGGCTATTGGAATTTTTCCATAATTTTTGGTTAATTAAAAACTAGTAACAGTAATTTTTTAGTGCTTTTAAGAATTTATTTTAGTGTCAAACATAATGAAAAATGTTTCAAACTTTTATTTTAGGTTCTAAATAATCAAATATATTTTTTAGAATTTTTTGGGAATGTTCTGATTATTTTTAGCATTTATTTTGAGTTAATTAGGAAAAACTGAATTAAAAACTATTTTTTTGAAAAAGAAAATCCATAAAAGTAATTATTCTGCCCAGTCTGCCAACAGGAGCTCACCCGTCAGCCTCCTGCAGCAAACTGGGTGGGGCCCACCTGTCCGCGACCGTAGGCGTGGGTGCGGGTGCAACTGAGCCGACCTCGAGCCGAGCTGAGCCGAGCCGAGTCCTAATCCGACTCGGACTCAGCCGAGCCAAGCCGGGTTGAACCCTGGCCGTTTGATCCAAGCGGGTAACAACGGATGGCTTCCACGTGGCGCACTCCGAGCCGCGGCTACACTCTCTCTCCTATATATATATAGTATTTAGTTTATAATTTCTAGGGTTTTCTTTTAGCCGATTTTGGAGAATTGTCATCTAGTGTTTCCTTCATCTTCCAGAAGTCATTACTCATAGTTCCGGACTCCAAACATGGCCCAATTTTTTGCGTTAGAACCGTATTGAGGTTAGTTTTCTGAATATGTAAATGATTTCACAAAATTCTGAATATTAAATTCTAGAAAATTCGTAGAGCACAGCATGTATGAAAATAAATGTGTCTTAGTGTTTTCGCGATTTTGGGAGAACCAGGAATTAGAATCATTAACCGTCTAAAGTTTCGGAAAGCTAATGTCAAGATAATTGACATATATTGTCAGGATTTAATACAAAATATTTTGTTGTTGTTAATTCTGTAGAACTTCTAGGTTAACAATCAACCACCGTTGCCCAATGCGATTTTGTATGTGCAATAATTTCCAAACGAATTTGAATCCGGATGAGCCATAAATCCTAGTATATTTGTGATGCTGAAATCTACAGGAAACCATGCACAAAAGTCAAGTTTGCATCGGTTGACTTTTAGGTCAAAAGAATGCCTCGATTTGCATGCCATGAGTCTCGAGTTGATAAAATTTAGTTTCTTTGGACAAAACTTAGGAATTAATCTAAAAATCAGAATAATAAAATTAAAATAGAATTTTAGAGTTATTTTTTAGAATTAAATAAATTAAATAAAATATCTTTTGACATGGTAAATTCGTAATACATAGGCTATTTGGACTTTGATTTGGATTCTGACTTGTACCAGCTAAGGACCATAGGCGAGTATATTCTCTGATAGTTTCCATTATTTGATATTTTTTATGATGCATGTTTATAGTATTATTTTACCTGATTTCTGATACGATGGATACACGGATTGGTATTGTATGGATTCATTTTCGTGAGATACATATTTTTAGGCCTATTGACTTTTTTCTAGACTAATGAATTACTGGACTAATATATTTTCTGGCATGTTGACATCTTCTGGACTATTGAGATTATTCATGTCTGGACTTGGATCCATGAGTACTAGTCGGGCGACGAAATACCTCGGAGACGTGTGAACTACCCTTTCCATCCCATGGTCTTTCTGGAATAATAGCAGCTACACACAACACTTGTGGTTTGCCGGATATTACCCTCCAGCCGTTCACATGTCAACTTGGTATTTCAAAACACTAGTTAGATGCAGTCATTCTGGATTAATCTATACTTGCTGATTGTACACTTGCATGACAGGTTTCCTAGTTCACATATCTGTCTGTCTTTACATGCTTCTCTGTTCTTCTTTCTTGTCTTTTATTTTTTTTATTTAACTGTTCCTCTATGATGTACCTTATTCCATTATTATATGCTCATAAAGTATTTTATAACTATTTACTGTTTATAGTACTTGTCAATTAACTGAAACTGCTATTGGGTTGTACTCGTTCCATCCTGACTGGGTAAACATTTTTAGGTGACTTGCTATCTTGCTCATTAAATTTTGTTGGAGATCGAGATATTTTTGGAGGCCGATATTAGAATTTAGATAGTTTAGCAACTTCTTTGGATTTGATGTTTAGCGTATTTGTTCCTGAGTTATAATTTAATTATAAATTGAGAATCTTGTAAAACTATGTAAATATTGTGAATGAGCAATAGATTTGAATTTGTGATTAAATATTATCTATTTGGATTGATGGGCCATTGTTATCATAGGCAGAGTACTACCGCCAATGCTGCAGCGTAGGCTGGGCTTGGGCACGTACTCATATCCGAAAAGCGGGTGCGGATCGTGACAAGTTTTTTATGGTGGCCCATGCAGGTCAGTCTTCACAAGTTGTGCGATGTCATGGTTAGTACTTCAACTTAGTAGTACTAGCTGTGAGCCTGCGACTAGGAGGTGCTCATTCACAATTAGGATTGATTTGAATTTAGGAGAATGGCTAGGACTAGGTATACAATTGGAAGGCCTTATTTCAATTTTATTGCTTGGGTAGTTAAGGTGTTACATAGGCTACGTGATTAAAATAGATATACATGTTGAACTTTTAGGTAAACTCTAGTAGATGAATTTGAGAAAATTAAGTGTTTACATATTATGGTATTTTGATAAGTAGGAGTGACCAAATATGGGGGTAGAATTCTCGATTGACGAATTATTTCTTTAGGGTTAATCAATTGTTGAAGCTAAGAATTATTATTATTATTATTCTGTGCTCTGAGATTTAAATTTCTATCTAGTTCGATGATTATGATTTTCTTGCTAAAATAAGGTTAAATTCTTGTTTTAGAAAAAAAATAGTTTTTAACGTAAATGATGATAAAGATAAGAAGTTGGAGATTTATTGAATTTAGATTTTTGAAGATTGATATAGTGGATTTAAGTTTAAGTTTGAATATTTTAAATTTTGAAGATTTGATTTAAAATTTCAGAGTATTGGTTATTTAATTTATGATTTTGAGGAATTCCAAAGGATTAACATTAGAGCTATTAGCATACAAGATATGGATTTAAACTTTATATTTTGAAAATTTGAAATTAAATTTTAAGTTTTCAGATATTTGAGGAGTTGAGATTTTATGGATTTATAATTTTTGAAGAATAAAGACCAATTCAAAAAAATATAGTTAAGTTATAAAGATTTCTGGAAGTGATTAAAATTTTATTTTATTAATTGAATTTCTAATTTTTAGGAAAGTATGATACATTTTATTTAATTTTTCGAAGAGTTAAAATTTGAGGATTTAATTTTTAAGGATAAAATTATAAGGTAGGTAGAAGTTGTCATATTTGATTATTGAATTTTTTTTGAGGATAATGTTGAAAGTTTTTAAAATTTAGGATAATCTCGAAATTTTTTGAGATATAATTCAAGGAACTCAAGGATAATGCTGAGAATTGAGTGTTAGGAGTTCAATATAATATTGAGATTTAGTTTATGGGTTGGGTTAGACCAAAAGAATAACAATACAAAGATTGATTTTATAACTTGTTGAATTCGACTTTTAAGGACTTAATTTGAATTCAAAATTTAAATTTGTTCGAGAGATAAGATTGATGGAGTAAATTTGGAATTCAAATTTTGAGGATGAGACTTTGAATTTTTTTTAAATATTTCATGAAATATAAATTAGTAGGATTTACTTTGAAGATTGGATTAACTTTTAAATTTTTTAGGATTGCATCGTTAATCGATATTTATTCAGGTCAAGCTTCGCAAGTTGTGCGATGTCGTGGTAGTGCGACGACTTAGTTGTACTACCACGAGCCTGCGATAGGATATAGGACATAGGACACTAGGATGGGAGAGGGATACTCAATCACAATTTTTTGAGAGATTCCTGGGACGACCCTTGAGAATCTTATTATAAATTCTAATTCAAATCGTTTTCCTTGTTTTCGTCCGTTCTCACTTGTTGTTATTAAATCTGATTCTTGGTGATCGGTTGTTAAATTTAATTTTTGGTGTCGTTGTTGAGTTTGATTTTATATCAAGATAAATTTTATGGACTAAATTACGGTATCATCTAATGACATATGTTGATGAGAACATTGAGAAAGGTGAAACGTCTGCTTTGGTTATGGAGCCTAGAGTTTATCGCAGCCATATTAGCTGTCATGGCAGAAACATAGGAACCTGACTTCGGATGTACATATCTTAGTTATGAAATTTAGAATTTCTCTCAGCCATACCGGTTGGCGTGGTGAGGGTTCTAGATGACATGATTATAGAGTTGCATACCTTAGTTATGGAACCTATCGTTTATCGCAGCTATGCTTACTGGCGTGGCGAGGATTCTGAGTGTCATAATTTCGGACAGACGTGTATGATTATCAGGTTGTATCTTAAATTGGTTCTTAAAGTATCATCTTAATACTTATCCACTCCTGTTACTGTAGGATTTGTTCCATCATTCTCTAGCTTAGAAGTAGAGCCTTGATGTGAATAGATATGAGTGTATCAGTATATGACTAGTGATAGGTATATCACCTGATATTGAGGCCAGTGATGTATTGGAAGCAATAGGTGAAAGAAGTGTCTAAAAATTATGGGCATGATGTACATTGGGTGTTGAGTGTCAGTATGATAGTTCATGAAAGTGGAAGCCCGAGTATTAGAAATTCTAATGGACTGTGATGGGTTGAGAAATATCAAGATTGATCATGGAAGATATGTAGTATATCACTGATTAGTGTAGCAGTCTGTAAAAGGTTTAAGGGAAAATATATATACATCAATCGAGATTTGGAACCATATGCCTGCCTTTGAGAGTGAAGTAAAACATGTGTATTATAGAAAGTGCAAGTGATCATAAGTTCTAGTGAGTGTGATGAGGTAATCTAATGATGAAGCTAGTGTCCTAGAACATTAAGGGCATATGTTGTGTAGTGAGGAAACTAGTGTTACTATATCAAGAGTGCTAGTGTTTATATATCAGGGGTTAGTTGAGTAATATGCTTGTAACACTAAGTACCTTGTGTGATAATATTAAATTGGTGTATCAGTTAATATGGATAGAAAATTATTTGGAAGTAATAGTGTAAGTAATCCAAATAGTAGCGAGGACAAAACAAATTATGGCTATGGGGACAAATCAAATTATTGAGAGAAATGACTACAATTTGAGATTCTAATTTTTAAGGATGGAATTAAATATATTTTTTTCAAGATTGAATTTAATTTTTAAGTTTAGATATGAGATTAAATTTGAAGGATTTAATTATTAATTTTTGAAGATAGTTATAAATGAGATTTAAATTTTAAAAAAAATAATGTTAGTTATAAATAAGATTTAAATTTTAAGCAAATAATGTTAGATTGTATTTAAGAATTATGACTTGTAAAACTGATTTAAGAGAAAAATGCTATTGGATTTTAAATTTTGAAGATCAATTCAAATTTCGAATATTTACTTTAAAAATTTTAAGTTGTGAGAATGAAGTTAATTTTTAAGGACTTTGTTAAATAACAATAGTGGTTTGATTTTATGATTATAGTAGTGGGTTGACTTCATGATTATGTTGCTTAAATTTTGATGGTGGCAGAAAAAAAATTAAGGATTTTAAATTTTGAGGATAAATATTAATTTAAATAAAGAGTTGAGAATTTAATATGGCAGCATTGACGATTTTGTTAAATCACAGATTTTTATGAAGATTATGATATGATTGGATTTGTCATTAAATTTTGAGAAATTTAAGAAGATTATCATTATATTTATTTAACTACAAGATATAAATTTAAAGTTTATATTTTGAATATTGCATATGAAGATTTTGTAAGTATTATATTGTTTGAGAATGATGTGGAAAAAGAATCGAGGAGTAAGATCATTAATGGATTAGTGTTTGAATTCAAATTTTTGGGATGAGAATTTAAATTTTATAAATATGCATTGATTGGATTCAAATTAGAGGAGTAAGATCATTAATGGATTAGTGTTTGAATTCAAATTTTTTGGATGAGATTTTTAAATTTTATAAATATGCATTGATTGGATTTCAATTAGAGGATTGAATATTAAATTTTTTGAGTATTTAGTTATTAAATTAAAATTTTGGAGGAGATTGTGATAAGAATGGAATTTGATTTTAAATTGAAGATTTTCAGGAATATGATATTTATATAATTTTGAAAAATTTGTGAAATAACAATATGGATTTACTTCATGATTATATGGTTTGATGAAATTAAATTTTGATGGTAAAAAAAAAAAAAACTATTGAGGATTTTAAATTTCGAGGGAGAAATTTTTTAATGTGGGTAGACTTGTAACCTCCGTATCCTGAAATTCTTACTTAAATGTTGTTATTAGGTTAATTTGGGGCTATTGAAATTTTTCCATAATTTTTGGTTAATTAAAAACTAGTAACAGTAATTTTTTTAGTGCTTTTAAGAATTTATTTTAGTGTCAAATATAATTAAAAATGTCCAAACTTTTATTTTAGGTTCTAAATAATCAAATATACTTTCTAAATTTTTTTTGGGAATTGTTGATTATATTTAGCATTTATTTTGAGTTAATTAGGAAAAACTGAATTAAAAACTATTTTTCTGAAAAAGAAAACCCATAAAAGTAATTATTCTGCCCAGTCTGCCAACAAGAGCCCACCCGTCAGCCTCCCGAAGCAAAGTGGGTGGGGCCCGCCTGTCCGGGACCGTAGGCGTGGGTGCGGGTGCAACCGAGCCGACCTCGAGCCGAGTGAGCCGAGCCGAGTCCTAATCCGACTCAGACTCAGCCGAGCCAAGCCGAGTTGAACCCTGGCCGTTTGATCCGAGCGGGTAGTAGTGGATGGCTGCCACGTGGCGCACTCCAAGCCGCGGCTGTGCTCTCTCTCCTATATATATATATATATATATATAGTATTTAGTTTATAATTTCTAGGGTTTTCTTTTAGCCGATTTTGGAAAATTGTCATCTAGTGTTTCCTTCATCTTCCAGAAGTCATTACTCATAGCTCCGGACTCCAAACATGGCCCAATTTATTGTGTTAGAACTGTATTGAGGTTTCTGAATATATAAATGGTTTTATGAAATTCTTAATATTAAATTCTGGAAAATTCGTAGAGTACAGCATGTGTGAAAATAGATGTGTCTCGGTGTTTTCACAATTTTGGGAGAATCAGGAATCAGAATCATGAACCGTTTAAAGTTTCAGAAAGCTAATGTCGAGATAATTGACATATATTTTTCTTAAGATTTAATACAAAATATTTCATTGCTGTTAATTCTGTAGAACTTTTAGGTTAACAATCAACCACCGTTGCCCAATGCAATTTTGTATGTGCAATAATTTCCAAACAAATTTGAATCCAGATGAGCCATAAATTCCAGTATATTTGTGATGCTAAAATCTACAGGAAACTATGCACAAAAGTCAATTTTGCATCGATAGACTTTTAGGTCAACAGAACGTCTCAATTTGCGTGCCATGAGTCTCGAGTTGATAAATTTCTGTTTCTTTAGACAAAACTTAGGAATTAACCTAAAAATCAGAATAATAAAATTAAAATAAGATTTTAGAGTAATTTTTTTAGAATTAAATAAATTAAAATGAAATATCTTTTGACATGGTAAATTCGTAATACATAGGCTATTTGGACTTTGACTTGGATTCCTACTCGTACCAGCTAAGGACCACAGGCGAGTATATTCTCTGATAGTTTCCATTATTTGATATTTTCTATGATGCATATTTATAGTATTGTTTTACCTGATTTCTGACATGATGGATACACAGATTGGTATTGTATGGATTCATTTTCGTAAGATACATATTTTCAGGCCTATTGACTTTTTTCTAGACTAATGAATTATATTACTGGACTAATATATTTTCTGGCCTGTTGACATCTTCTGGACTATTGAGATTATTCGTGTCTGGACTTGGATCCATGAGTACTAGTCGGGCGGGGAAATACCTAGGAGACGTATGAACTACCCTTTCCATCCCATGGTCTTTCTGGAATAATAGCAGCTACACACGACACGTGTGGTTTGTCGGATATTATCCCCAAGCCATTCACATGTGTAAACACCCAAATTTTTTCAGAAATTGAAAAATAAATTTTTAGGATTCTCTGTGAATTTTTAAATAATTAAAATAAATGTTTTTCTGAAATTAAGTATTTTTGAGTATTAAATTAAATATTAAAATATTATGAAAATTATATTTTTGAGTGTAAAATAAATAATTAGCCACAGTGTAATTTTTTGAAATTTATTGAACCAAAAAACTATTTTTAAACACCTAAAAATATTATTTTTAATTAAACTAGAATAAACCGGATTAAACCAACCTGAACTGAACCGAACCCAAATCCTAGTGGGTCGGATCTAAACCGACCCGACCCGCCAACCTGACCCGCCAACCCGACCCGCTAACCCGTACCCGACCAGACCCGATTACCCAATTATACAGTAACCGTAGAGAACCTCGATCCTTTCGACTCTGCCGCCCCATCATCTTCCGCCGGCCATCCGCCGCCCCACCGACCCGTCAACTCCCATAACCGCCGCCGCCGCGACCCTTCGGTCCACCTCCCCCAACCGCCGTATCCTCCCTATATAAACCCGACGAACCACCACCACAATCACCATCATCCTCCACCAGTACCGCTACTACGCCACCTCCGCCGCTTCTCCTCCATTCCCGACGGTGACGACCCGACCGCTGCTACTCCAGCAACTCCTCCTGCCGACCTCGACCCTCCGACGACAACCCTCCGCCGCCGCCAGCAACGACCACCAGCAGCCACAGCGCCGCCGCCGACCAGCCGAGCACCGCCGCGACGCCACGTGCATGTGTAGTTCAGTCAATTCAGACTCCTTGTTCCGGTGAGTCTTTCTTTCTCCTCGTTGCGTTGATTTTTGAACGGCTTGTTGTGACATGTTCACTACGTGACCCTCTCGAAACCCTTACAAATAGACTGGGGTATCGTGTCCTGCATCGATCGCAAACCACGACGCAAAAACAGGAAAATATATCCCAATTTTGGATTTCGGAAACTGCCCCGAACTCACAAGTTCATGGCCGAATTAATCCCAACCTGTTTAATAATTCTGAAATGAACTTGAACAGTAAATTAGATAATATAACTAAGTTTGAAATCCTGTAATTAGTTTATTTTATTGTGCTGTAATTTGTGTTTTATTTGCGGATAAAGTTGACCAAAAACTTGGTTTTCAGAACCCGAATTCTTCCGAAATTGGGTGCGTTCTGCTAAACGAGGTGACTTTATCGTGTGCAAATTTTATCGAAAGGTGCGCATCGTTAATACGGACGTGTGGAATTTCGCAGAAGTTGATTTGGATGTGCGTGCACACCGGAATCAACACGTATCCGTCAAAATTGTCTCGTATCGGGCCTGTTCTAAAACTTGTTGTAACTTCGTGTGTGCTTGTCGTTTCACAATGAAACTTGTGCCATCGGATTCGTAGCGTTATGCTGGTCCTGTGACCCAAGTTTGGTTCGATTCTGAGAACGTTGACAAAACCCCATATCGTGGCCCCACAGCTCCACTTGATGGACGATTTTGTGATCGGCTCATCGGAATCTGGTTCTGGATATTCCGTTGGATTGGTATCGTCGTTATGGACTTGTAGACACTAAGTTTGACGAATTTAGAGAACTCTGTCTCTGGCATATTTTACGATGCGAAGTAGGCCACATGTGGACCCCACTTTGACCAAAAACTGTCAATTTTGTCCCTGTGTCCAAATTAGACTTATGGATACACAATCCTAGCTATTTTATATCTTCTAAGAGTGATAGTAATATTTATTTCAGTATCCGGAGGCATACCTGAAGATCTCGCTGTGATCGGAGCAATTGGAGGAATTCAAACCCCAGGCAAGTGTACCTTGCCATACTTGCAGTACTTGCTTCATATTAATTCTTGATTTATGTTTATGATATATCTGCTTAACCTAGGACCGTGAGATGTTGCTTAGCATCCGAATAATATTCGGTTGTCGATGCCGTACACGAAGTCGTGTAAACGTCACTTAGAGAGTTGATATTACGATCCTATATTTTTGTGCTTGCTTTATCAAGTACGTCATACCATAGGACACTTGACACTATTCATGTGTCAGAATCTTCCTGAGTTATTCATGGTGATTCTGTATAGGTTACATGATTTGTGACATAGATCTTATATATGCATATCTATCATTATGACTCGCTGCATTAGTTAGAGGTCATGATCTTGCGTGTTATGGACATGAGACGTGAGGTTACATTGGGTGGGGAGAGTCTTACCTTACTAAAGGCTGATTATATATATATATATATATATATATATATATATATATATATATATATATATATATATATATATATATATATTCTGGAAGTGCCTTAGAGTCTGGCCAGAGCTTTGGCACAAGTACTAGCCCTTCGAGATATAAATGCTGCTATGGGTTTCTCCGACACAGAGCCTATAGTAGTTTCAGCCTGAGTATGATTAATGCTCTCATTTGCATATCACATAGCTGGTTACATAGTTTGCCCTGCTAATATATTTTTATACTGCATTGATTTGGCTTGAGTTATTCTTGTACCTTGCTATGTCCCCTGAGGACCTGGATCCGGATTATGTTCCCAGGTTTAGCAGAGGAGATCTACCCCGAGATATACGAGACAGGAGCAGACGCTGGAGCAGTACCAATACCAGAGGACGAGGTGATACCAGAAGACTTCTCCTGAGTATTTTATTACTCAGTTATTTCTGTTCTTGATACTTTATTTTCTGTCTCGTGGATTAATGTATTAAACTTATTATCGGGTTGTTCCCCGAGATATTACATTGAGACTTGTTGGATATATTTTATTTTGATTATTCTGATATTGATTATGTTTATCTTCTGTGGATGAGATTAGAATTAGACTGTGACATATATCATAGACCTATTATATTGTAGTTTTACAGCTTAAGTATACTCTAATGGGTCCATTAAATTGGGTCTGCCCATTGGAGTATGCTGCTGCCATTGCCACGTGTCTAGTCCCTCGGTATTTTGGGACTGGGGCGTGACATAGTTTTTGTTGTGGCCCATACAGGTTGTCGACTAAGGTTTGAGCATTAAGGTCTTCGACTAAGGTCTACGACTATATTGCTTCAGTTTCAACTAAGGAACTGAGCAAGCCTGCGATAAAGATAGAATAAGTTATAGGATCTCATCCACTTGATTGATACGTTCTTGACTTCTATATCGACTTCAAAAATAAATTTTTGACTTGCATCCTGCCTTGATTCCTCTGTGCGCTTCTCATAGTTTACTTTGGATGCAGAGTGATGGACCCACAAGCCGAAGATGAGACATCTGCAGGAACACGATAAGTTGCAGTTGTCACCTACGACGATAAAGTGACACCAGTAGGTGGAGGTCAATCAACTCAACAAAGCAATCAAGCAGGTCAACATACCTCAAGATTTTGGCAAGACGATATTCCACCTCCGCCTTAGTTTACTCCACCGATGCCTATATTTCCATAAGGGCAGCCTATAGATGGTCAGCAGATATTCCAAATAATCTACATAATGATGCAAGCCCAACAGCAGATTCAACAAGAGGCTCAATATCACGAAGCAAAGAATCTGAGAAACAGTATAGTGACCGCACTGGAGCAGGCAAACCTATCAGCTAGACAGCCATCAACGGGATCTATCATCGATTTTTGCCAGCTGAAGCCCCGCACCTTTTCTGGCAAGGAGGAGCCCACTAAAATTCATGAGTGGCTCACAAACACTCAACACCAATTAGAAGCAGCTGAGCTTCCAAGGGAACGTTGGATGACTGCCGTCCGGATGTAGTTGAAGGGAAATGCACATCACTGGTGGCTATCTGAGGAGAGACGACTCAGACCAGACCGAGTCACTTGGGAAGAGTTCTCTAGACTCTTTCAGGAGATGTACATTCCATCTATTGCTCGATCAAAACTTCGGGACAAGTTAAATCGCCTTACTCAAGACAATATGACAGTGGAAGAGTACAATGCGGAGTTCATCGGTCTGAGTCACTTCGCCCCTACCTTGATCCCGACAGAATAGGAGAAGGCTGAGAAGTTCTTCGACGGACTAAACTTTGAGCTATAAAGATTGATCGGATCCATTTTACCTACTTCATACACAGACGTCCTTGCTGCAGCTCAACGTATGGAGCACGTCACCAGGAGAGAATCTAGCCTTAAGCGGCCATTCACGTCAGCACCAGCCAGAGCACCACATGGAGAAGCTGCAAAGAGACTATAAACCCCCTCGACCAATTTAGAACCATTTTAATTTAGATTGTAAGACTAGGATTAATTTGGTTACAAGTAGGATTAATGTACAACAATTATGTGACTTAATACACCTCGCCGTTGCTTTGATGTTTGGAGTGCTACACTAGTAGTTACCCTCAAACTAATTAAATATACATCTCCTAGATATGCCAAACTACCCATCTGACCCTCGTGTCTCACCAATTTTTAGTTTCCTTGTGTCTCCAATCCATTAAGAACGTCGCGCGTATTGTTTTTAATTAATCTAAATTAGGGGCCAATTTTTACCCAAAGCAAGACCTAACCGAACACCTGTACACCATTTTATGTGGACCAGTCCCATCCCCAGGGGTCCAGACCGACCCAAAACCTGAGGTTAGCCCATATAACTCCCTCCTATATAAATACACACTTGTTCCTAATGAAACCCTAAAATCTTAACACCTAGCAACCCTAGCCGCGCTTTCCCCCTTCAAACCCGAGCAACCCCTATCCCTCCTCCGACTTAACAAACACCCCACCACCACCTCAAGTCGCCACTCCTACTGCCACGACCGTCGCCTGCACCCCACCTAACCACCGGACCCTCCCCTCAGGCCGCCTGCAACCGCCGCCATCGACCTCCCATCAAAACCCGACCTCCCATCAAAACCCGATTGCCCCGGCCCCCGGTCACCGCCTCCAGCACCCCCGACCACCACTGTCAGGTGGAGCACCACCTTCTCCGCAACCTGACAGCCACCCCCTCACCGCCCTCAGGCTGCACCGCCGCTGCTGCACCTACTGCCGTTGCTGCCACCGCCGCTGGTACCTTGCTGGCCGCCGACCGGAGCCGTCCCCTCGCCGGAGTACGCACCCTCGACGAGCACAGGCCCCTCTCCAGTCATCCACGTCTAGGTAACCATCTAAATTCCCCTCTTCTTCATGATATTATCGTATAGTTGCATAGCGTTGTGTCGCCGTGTCGTGTCATTTCATGGACACGAGGTAGTTAATTCGAAACCCTAATTGTAAATGTGCGTATGCTTAATCAGATTACATAATTATTAATAAGTTAGTAATTATAACTAGCAAAGGCCCTAATAGCAGGACTTGTTATTAAAGACTCGTAATTCATCAATAAAACCTAGACATTGACAAGTATGCTTAATATGGGAAATAAGGACTAGTAATTATACTAGACGTAATATAGTTTCATAAAACCATAAACGTAGTAATTATTGTCTCAAGGCACACGATAACCGAGGACAGAACACGTGTACACCCTAGCAACGTGCACACGTGACGCTGTATTCGATCAGCCGTGAACTTGCGACAATACCTAAGAGCAACGTCATAGTTATATATGTATTGTTTAGTGTTTGATGACAATATTTGCTATATTATATTATGTTTAGGGTCATTGGACCAGACATGAGATACGGTAGGAGCAGGCTATTGGCTTTCACAGCTTGAGGACCCAGGCAAGATACCTTGCCATATTTACTATCTAATTTAATTATGCACATGTTGTATGATATCTTATTACTTTATTTTCATATGACTGTGCGCGTCAGAGATTGACTCGGGTGCAGTCGACGGATGCGTCGATGATTAGTGTACTTGACCTAGTCATTAGTAGACTCACCCATTGGGAGGATACTCTGATATCTTTCGAGACCTGACACTCTTATATATTTCATAGTGACAAATTCATATTGGGATGCGGGTTCGCGTACTCGACTAGCTATCGGTGCGTGTGACATGCATCACGGTTAGTACGTAACTCAGGGTTATTTTATTCGTAGAGACTGGCATATAGATACGTGGTATGCACGTCGAGTATTCGACTAGTGTATCTACATTGGGAGGGGAGGACAGCTAGTAGGCGTATGGGATACACACATTGGACTCCGTCGTATCCGGAGGAGCCACGGATCCAATGACTCCCTTTATTGCAGACACCGCGCTCTTCGGAGTGATACGGACGCATATATATTGCAGATACCTCATTCTTCGGAATGATGGACGTTACAGATATCACGCTCTTCGGAGTGTTAGACGTTATGCCTACGCCTACCCATACGTACCAAAGTTGTTCTCACATTGCATTCACTTAGATGGTTAGCACACCCTTTATTGTATTTATTTTATTCAGTATTTATATATGGCATGCTTCTATGTATCTTGTTACATCCCTCTGAGGACCTGGTACCTTTCCAGATTTGGACGAGGCATATTACCCCACAGTGTACGGCCCATGAAAGGAGACTAGGTACGCTACAGCGGAGGAGCTAGAGGTGTTACCGTCAGAGTTTTCGTGATCAGTTGGTAGGCCTTCTGCCTAAGATTGGGAGCATCATTATCTAGTCAGCCGATGCCCTAGTCATTACTCTTTTATCTATTATTTCAGTACTTTTATTTCGTCATAGTAGTGGGTTTGTCCCCACCAGACATTCTTGGTTGTACTATGATATATTGAGACTGGCGTTTATCTTCCAGTACTTATTATTAGTACATTCTTGCTGTTATATTGTGGATGAGATTAGATTACCTGCTGTTGATTTATATGGGACATGTTAGTATTTAGGACAGCGTAGCACTTTTCGTTAGGATCCATTAAATTGGGATATCCTCGGAGACGTGACAGCTGGCTATTGCCACGTGGCCTGGTCCCATGTATTCTTGGGACTGGGGCGTGACATGGTTTTAGTGGTGGTCCATACAGGTCGACTTATTCGCTTGTGGTATGGTAACATGCCTTGCGAGCCTACAATAGGATAGAAATTACTAGGTATCATCCACTTTGATTGCGTCTTTGAACTTCCTTCGTGTTACTTCTAAATATCTGCATCCTGTTTATTTGATTCCGTACTCTTTTAATGGAGTCCTACCTCTTGCAGCAAGGTGAACTTGCGTAGTGGACGAGGTGCACCCAGTGCTGTGGTGCCAACCGACACCACCCAAAGAGAGGAGGTACCCCAAGGGCTACCAGGAGGGCAACCACCATTACAGGCCCCGCTGATACATTGGCACGAGACTTCTCAGGGCAATCTTACACAACAGCCCGAGGGATAGACTTCCCAGACGATCCCCACGCAGCATTTTGAGGGCTAGACTTTGGGAGCTACACCAATGCCGCAGACCGAGAGGCCGATATCTGAGGAGACACCTACCGCACATCCAGAGGTTCCGTTACCACCACCTCCAACTTATCCACCTCAGATGCCACAATTAGATGGACATCCACAGATGTTTCAGTTCTTCCAGACTATGATGCAAGCACAGTGGCATCAGACCGAGACGTTGAGATAGAGTTTGATGACATTACTAGAGAGGACACCTGTCACAGCACCAGTACCAGCACCTCCACCAGCTCAGACAGGTGGTACTGTATGATGGTTCCGACAGATGGGACCAGATACTTTTTCGGGCAACGATACTGCAGAGGAGATCTCCGATTGGATCGCCAACACAGAGATGCTACTAGAGGCTTTACAACTGCATCCAGACCTTTGGATGACCGCAGTGAGGGCCCAACTAAAAGGCAACGCCCATTACTGGTGGGATTCCATTGAGCACAGTATAGGCAAGAACCAGACTTAGGAACAGTTCTTAGAGTACTTCAATGTGAAGTATTTCCTGGCTACAATCAGAAATGTCCTGTACTCCCAGTTCCTACATCTTGAACAAAAGAATATGACCGTTGACGCATATGACGCGGAGTTTAGCCGTCTTAGCAGATTTGGTGCCGTCCTGATACCCAATGACCTAGACAAGGCTCAGAGATTCCATCACGGCCTCACTTTTGAGCTACAGAGGTATACCACCATACATGCGAGGATTTCTTACGAGGAGGTTCTCTCAGAGGCGAGGATCCAGGAGGCCATCGGCAGAGAAGCTAGACGTTCCAGCACGACCACACCAGCCAGAGCCCAGCCCGGAGCAGGAGGACCGATCCGTCGTCCTGGAGCGCAGACACAACAGAGGGTAGCACCATACCCACAACTGGAGCTTCCGACTTGTCACCATTATGGCAAGAAGGGACACGTCGTTAGAGATTTTTGAAACAAGCTAGGATTATGCATGATATATGGAGCAAGTTAGCACCTTGCTCGAGACTGCCCACAGCGCAGAGATGTAGCACCCCAGATCGGACAGAGGCCAGCAGCACCAGTTCCGAGGATACTACCCCCACCAGGAGGTCAGCGTCCACCAGTACCAGGAGGATTTCAGAGGGGACCACCTTGGGCCCCACAGCAGGCACAGTTTGATCGAGCCCAACAGCAGACCGGAGGGCAGAGGCACGGACAGGCCTTTGCACTAGCAGCTACTAAGGAGAAAACAGAAGGAAAAGCTATCATAGGTACCATTTTAGTTGCATCATTACCTGCAACTGCATTGTTTGATTCTGGTGCTACGCTATCATTTATATCTAGTAGATTCATAGCAATGCATAGAGTAGCGACTTTTCCCTTACCTAAGAGTTGGAAGATTCTTACCGGAGGAGGTATAGTGCCGGTTACCAGCACTATTAGAACATGTTCGGTAGTCGTATGTGGTAGAGAGATGAGAGCGCGATTCTTGGTATTACCCATACCGTACTTTGATGTTGTGCTAGGCATGGACTGGTTAAGCCAGTATAATGCCGTACTGGACTGCCGGAAGGGTATCGTCACTTTTAGACCGCCAGATCAACCGGAGTTCGAGTACAGACGAGGGACCATCGAGCAAGGAGTAGGACAGATAGTTGGAGCTTACATGGCTATGGAAATGGTACCCCCACCAATAGTTGCAGAATTTGAGGATGTTTTTCCTGAAGAATTGCCCGGCTTACCGCCAGATAGAGACCTGGAGATCACTATTGAGCTAGTACCCGGAGCGGCACCGGTATCTTCTAATGTATACCGATTGGCGAAGAAGGAACTAGATGAGCTGAAGTTACAATTAGAGGAGTTGCAGAGCAAGGGATTTATCCATCCTAGTGCATCACCATAGGGAGCACCAGTGTTGTTTGTACCTAAGAAGGATAGAACAGTACGTATGTGCATCGATTACAGAGCCCTTAATGCTTTGACCATCAAGAACAAGTACCCCCTGCCGCGGATTGATGATTTATTCGACCAATTGACAGGAGCAGTGGTGTTCACAAAGATCGACTTGAGATCTGGTTATCATCAAGTGAAGGTGCGAAGAGAAGATATTCAAAAGACAGCATTCAGGACTCGTTATGGTCACTACGAGTTCTTAGTGATGCCTTTTGGATTGACGAATGCACTTGCTGTATTTATGAACTTGATAAACAGAGTGTTCCACCAATACTTAGACCAGTTCATGGTAGTCTTCATCGACGACATCTTGGTGTATTCGAAGAGCCACGAGGAGCACGAAGAGCACTTGAGACTAGTGTTAAAGACGCTGAGGAGAGAGAGGCTTTATGCCAAGTTGAGCAAGTATGAGTTTCTCCTAGATCGTGTCACTTTCCTAGGATACGTTATCTCAGAAGATGGTATTTCAGTAGTTCCGGTGAAGATTTTATCAGTAGAGACATGGCCAACCCCTACCAATGTCTCAGAAGTGAGAAGTTTCCTAGGACTTGCCGGATATTACTGGAGGTTCATGGCGAACTTCGCGAAGATCGCAGAACCGATGACCCGCTTGACCCGTAAGGAGCAGGAGTTCACCTGGACAGAGGAGTGTCAGACAGCGTTCGATGAGCTGAAGAAGCATTTGACTACAGCACCTATCTTGACCATACCATCTGGAACCGGAGGATTCGTAATCTATAGCGATGCATCCGGGAAGGGATTAGGATGTGTCTTGATGCAGCGTGGAAAGGTTGTGGCCTATGCCTCTAGACAGTTAAGGATCCATGAGAAGAACTCATGACTTAGAGCTTGCCGCAGTGATCTTTACTTTGAAGCTTTGGAGACACTACCTATATGGAGAAAGAGTAGAGATATTCACTGATCATAAAAGCCTAAAGTACGTCTACACCCAGAAGGACCTTAACCAGAGGCAGAGACGTTGGTTCGAGGTGATGACAAACTTCGAGATTGAGCTACAGTACCATCCGGGAAATGCCAACGTAGTAGCTGACGCGTTGAGCAGAAGACCTATGGCATTTTTCTTGACTACCCAGCAACATCTGTTGAGAGATCTAGAGCAGATGGGTATAGATGTCGTTATGCCCGGAGTAGACGGACAATTGTCGAGTTTTCAGTTGCAATCGACATTAGTGGAGAGGATCAAGGCTGCTTTGTCGACAGATGCTAGATTCTAGAGGCTTCGACAGATGACAGAGGCTGGAATACAGACAGGACTGCGTATACATGAAGACGAAACTTTAAGATGTGGAGATCGTCTCTATGTTCCAAATGGAGAACTTCAACAGGAGTTCATGTCAGTGGCACACAATTCAACCTACTCTATTCATCCAGGAGGCACGAAGATGTACAGAGACTTGAGACAGTACTACTGGTGGCATGGAATAAAGAGAGAGATAGCTCGCTTTGTGGCGAAGTGCCTGGTGTGCCAGCAAGTCAAGGCTGAGCATCAGAGATCTGCAGGATTACTTCAACCGCTTTCGATACCTGATTAAAAATGGGAGCACATCACTATGGACTTTGTTACGGGCTTTCCGAGGAGTCCTAGTGGTCGTAATGCAGTATGGGTAATCGTAGATAGACTCACGAAGTCTGCTCACTTTTTACCATTCAGAGTTGGGCAATCTACAGAGGTACTAGCAGATATGTACATGAGGGAGATTGTGCGACTATATGGAGTGCCAGTTAGTATAGTGTCTGACAGGGATACGAGGTTTACATCTTACTTTTGACGCAGTATGCAAGAGAGTCTCGGTACTCGCCTGAAGTTTAGCACATCGTATCACCCACAGACAGATGGCCAGTCAGAGCGCACCATTCAGACATTGGAAGACATGTTAAGAGCATGCATACTCAATTTTGGGGGATCTTGGGAGGACTATTTGTATTTGGTCAAATTTTCCTACAACAATAGCTATCAAGCGAGCATTTAGATGGCTCCCTATGAAGCAATGTATGGAAGAAAGTGTCGTTCCCCAGTGTGTTCGAGCGATATAGGCAAGAGACAGATCCTAGGGCCAGAGTTAGTTTTTCGTACAGTGGAGAAGGTGAAGAAGATCCAAGGGCACCTACGAGCAGCACAGGACAGACAGAAGCATTGGGCAAATGCACAACGACGACCCCTAGAGTTTCAGGTTAGAGATCATGTATTTATAAAGATCTCACCTACTCGAGGGACTATCAGATTTGGAGGCAGAGGAAAGCTGAGTTCGAGGTACATCGGACCATTCGATGTGCTAGAACGCATCGGAGAGGTTGCTTACAGATTAGCCTTACCACAGACCTTGGAAGGAGTGCATGACGTCTTCTATGTATCTCAGCTAAGAAGGTACATGCCAGATCCGAGTCATGTGCTTGACCATTCAGAGATTACAGTCGGCCCGAGCTTATCATACCAAGAGGAGCCTGTTGAGATTCTGGACAGAGGTGAGAAGGTATTGCGAGGTCAGACTATCCCCCTAGTTCGTGTGGCATGGAGGCATCACGCACCAGGCGAGTCGACCCGGGAATGTGAGAAGGATATTCGACAACGCTATCCCCACCTCTTCGAAGGCCTAGGTATGTAGTAGCATTTTTAATTTCAGTCAATAGTTCTTACCATACGTATATTTTAATTTCGAGGACGAAATACTCTAAGGAGGGTAGATTGTAAACCCCCTCGACCAATTTAGGACATTTTAATTTAGATTGTAAGACTAGGATTAATTTGGTTACAATTAGGATTAATGTACAACAATTATGTGACTTAATACACCTCGCCGTTGCTTTGATGTTTGGAGTGCTACACTAGTAGTTACCCTCAAACTAGTTAAATATACATCTCCTAGACATGCCAGACTACCCATCTGACCCTCGTGTCTCACCAATTTTTAATTTCCTTGTGTCTCCAATCCATTAAGAATGTCGCGCGTATTATTTTTAATTAATCTAAATTAGAGGCCAATTTTCACCCAAAGCAAGACCTAACCGAACACCTGTACACCCTTTCATGTGGACCAGTCCCATCCTCAGGGGTCCAGACCGGCCCAAAACCCGAGGTTAGCCCATATAACTCCCTCCTATATAAATACACACTTGTTCCTAATGAAACCCTAAAATCTTAACACCTAGCAACCCTAGCCGAGCTTTCCCCCTTCAAACCCGAGCAATCCCTATCCCTCCTCCGACTTCACAAACACCCCACCACTACCTCAAGTCGCCACTCCCACTGCCACGACTGCCGCATGCACCCCACTTAACCACCAGACCCTCCCCTCAGGCCGCCTGCAACCGCCGCCATCGACCTCCCATCAAAACCCGACCTTCCATCAAACCCGACTGCCCCGGGCCCCGGTCACTGCCTCCAGCACCCCCGACCACCACTGTCAGGCGGAGCACCACCTTCCCCGCAACCTAACATCCACCCCCGCACCGCCCTCAGCCCGCACCGCCGCTGCTGCACCTACTGCAGTTGCTGCCACCGCCGCTGCTACCTTGCT
Organism: Iris macrosiphon; assembly: GCA_036927795.1. NCBI lineage: Eukaryota > Viridiplantae > Streptophyta > Magnoliopsida > Asparagales > Iridaceae > Iris > Iris macrosiphon. Next base: position 196,415,554 of record JAYESA010000007.1, read on the forward strand.
GGCCGCCGACCGGAGCCGTCCCCTCGTCGGAGTACGCACCCTCGACGAGTACATGCCCCTCTCCAGTCAGCCACGTCTAGGTAACCATATAAATTCCCCTCTTCTTCATGATATCGTCGTATAGTTGTGTAGCGTTGTGTCGTGTCATTTCATGGACACGAGGTAGTTAATTCGAAACCCTAATTGTAAATGTGCGTATGCTTAATTAGATTACATAATGATTAATAAGTTAGTAATTAATAACTAGCAAAGGCCCTAATAGCAGGACTTGTTATTAAAGACTCATAATTTATCAATAAAACCTAGACATCGACAAGTATGCTTAATATGGGAAATAAGGACCAGTAATTATACTAGACGTAATGTAGTTTCGTGAAACCATAAACGTAGTTGTAAACCCCCTCGACCAGATTCCAGTATTTTAGGAATATTTTTCAGCAATTTAGGATTTGCTGCAATATTTTAATTTATTATCCTAGTGACTTGTGCACCTGTCCATCACCTAATTATTTGGAGCTTTACCTTGACTATTATCCCCGAACGAAGTCCACATACCTCTCCTAGACATGCTAGTCTACTATCATGCACTTTGTGCAACTCCCAGATACTCAGTTTTGAGCCTCGTATGAGACGCACAAATAGCGTTACAAACGTCCGTATTTAATTCCTATTTAAATTCCCAGATCTGTACCCATCCCTGTTCCAACAGACATTAGAGGCCCAACATGCACCTGTTTGCCTAGACAAAAATACGTTATTTTTCTATACTGAGTATACTACATTTAGTGTATTGACACCGCAAGAAAATTATGGCCCTACCTGCCTCTAAATAATTAGAGAACACCGTGCGCAGTATTTATTAATTAATTAAATATGATGGCCCGTATTATCCCCAAAACCAGGCCCAGTCCCTACCCAGACTCACCCCTACCCCCTCAGGACCCTCACACAGCAATTTCCCTCAGTTCTGTGCATTTTGGCAATTTCAGGAATCGGGTGTTTTTCCCAGATAATTTCGTAATTGCGCAATTTCCCAAAATAAGACCTTTGCGCAATTTATAAAATTACAGGAACTTTTCTGCAAAATATAGTACGAGGTGTCACCCCCTGATTGGCCGGTGAACGTGCATCGTCCATTCCAAAAGGAGTCCAGATTCGATGTATTTGCATAAAGTAAATATCATAAACATGAAATTACCTAATTACCCCCAATTTTAAATTCTAATAAAAGAAGAAAATCCCTAACCCTAGCCCTAACCCAGCCGCAGCTCCCCTAGCCGCCGGCAACCCCCCCGGCCGGAGCCACTCAGCCCCCCCCCGCCCGCGGTGAGCTCTTTCTCCCCCCCCGCGGCGAAGCTACCACCCCCCCTCTCCGGAGCGGCGAGTCGACCCTCTCCCAGCCCCTCCTCCTCTTCTCCTCCACCCCGAGCCCTTCTTCCCTCTTCTTCCTCCGCCTGACGACCCCCACAACTCCGCCACCACCGCCACCCTCATCACTCGCCACCACCACCCTCCATCACCAGCATCTCCTCCTCCTCCTCCTCTTTTCCTTCTCGACCTCCTCCTCCTATTCTCCTCCTCCACCCCCACGACTCCGACACCACCGCCACCCCCATCACCGACGACACCACCATCATCATCACCGCCTCCTCTCTCCTCAGCCCTCTTCTCCTCCGAGCTCTCTCTTCCTCCTACACTTTCCCCTCTTCCCCGGTCGGAGCCCCGACCATCGCCACCCCATCTCAACCCCCGACCCGACGCCTCCTCCTCCTCCTCCACTCGGCCACTCCCCGTCCGACCAGCGCCATTCGCCTGCCCTCTCCCCTTTCCCCAGCCGCAGCTTTTCCCCATCCTCCTCGACGAGGTCGACACAACGGCGACGACCCAGCTCCTCCGTCGACGAGCCGACGACCCCGGAGCCCTGGCCGCAGCAGCTTCGGACCACCCCGCGATGACTCCAACTCGAGCAGAACCGGACACAGCAGCTGGACACGGCCCGGACACGTCCAGGACACAAATCCTGTGTCGAATCGACACACGGACACGTGCAATTCAGTTTCCACGGAGCCCTGTTCAGGTAACCCGTTCTATCTCCTCGTAGTTCCGTTTTTAATTCCGCCAGTTGTGACACGTAGGCTACGTAACCCTCTCGGTGCCCGTGCAACCCGCTTGGTGCATCGCGTCCTGTGGTGATCGCGGCACGCGATCCAAAAACAGGAAAAATAATGACCCGATTCATCCCGGAACTGAGTACGCTCCGCCAAACGGGACGACTTGGTCGCACGCGGTCTTTACCGAAATATGTGCGCCGTTGATACGGACGTGCGAAATTTTGCAGAAGTTGATTTGGATGTGCGTGCACACCAGAATCAACGCGTATCCGCGGACAACGTCCCGTATCCGCTTGTTCTGGAACACGCTGCAACTTTGTGTACACACGTCGGATCGAGACGAAACTTGCGCCATCGGACTCGTAGCAATACGCTGGTCCTGTGATCCAAGTTTGGTTTGATTCTGAGAACGTTGACAAAATCCCGTATCGTGGGCCCCACAGGCTCCACTTGACGGGCGTTTTTGTGACCGGCTCATCGAAATCCAATTCTGGAAGTTCCATTGGGTTCGTAACATCGTTCTGGACTTGTTGACACTAAGTTTGGCAAATTTGGAGACCTTTGACCCTGATACATTTTTCGGTGCAAAGCAGTCCACATGTGGACCCCGCTTTGACCAGAAACTGTCATTTTTGCCCCTGTGTCCAAATTGGACTTAAGGACAGGCATTTCTAGCTATTTGATATTTTCTGAGACTGTTAGTGATGTTTATTTCAGCATCCGGAGACGTTTATTCTGAGGCCATAGTTTCTGACACTTGGTATTTGACATCTGGATATTACATTTACAGCTCTCTTGCCAGGCAAGTATACCTTGCCTTGTTGTACTATTTAATTTCAGTTATTGATAGTTATATGTTTATTTATTATATAAATGTGCGCGTCCGAGAACACTCGGGTGCAGTCAACGAAGGCGTTGACGGTTAGGATTGTATCTGACCTAGTGTCTAGTAGACCCACCTAAATTGTGGAGTTATTGGTATGACTTCCCAGGCCTTGATACGTATCATTACACGTCACAGAGTGAGTTCATGTAGGGAAGCGTGCCTCATATTTGACTGGCCATCGGTGTGAGCAACACGTGTAACGGTATTTAGCTTAGTTGTTATTTCTATGGAGACTTGCATCATTATACGAGATGTCCACATCATTTTCATGACTTGTATATCCATTGGGCGGGGAAGACATCTAGTAGGCGTATGGGACACCCCACCCCTCTGAGTCTTTTATCCTTCGTACCTTGCTCCTCGGAGATGGTCGATTGCAGAGTGCCCTTGAGTCAGGGGGCATATGACACATATACTAGCCATTCCGACGATTGGTAAATTACGTCAGTATATGTCTAGCCTACACTTTCCCATGCGTACTACAAGGTCTTTAAATTGCATTCACTTAGATGGTTAGCATACCCCCTTCATTTACTCAGTATTTACATTATGGCATGCTTCTATGTATCTTGTTATGTCCCTCTGAGGACCTGGTCCCTTTCCAGGTGTAGATGTTCCTGAGTATTCGTGGGAACGCAGATCCGGACAGGCTACTTATTTTCCGAGGAGGCCTTCTCTTCGAGCCTCGTGATTGTCAGATGTGTTCTTATATGGTGTATATCTGGTTCCTTTTATATTCTATTTCGGCAGTGGATTTGTTTCCATCCGACTGTCATTCTTTAGATACTTTGTAGTGAGATCTAGTTACCTGGTTATTGGTTATTCCTGTATATGTGATTTTTGTGGATGAGATTTAGATATTACCCTGTGACTTGTGATTAATTATACCACTGGTGAATTATTGTTTATCATACAGCGTACGCACGTATATATGGTTTCCATATATTGGAGTTGTCATATATACGGGCGGCTGACATGGTTACGTATCCTAGTCCTACGTATTTTGGGACCGGGGCATGACAGTAGTAATTATTGTCTCAAGGCACACGATAACCGAGGATAGAACACGTGTACACCCTAGCTACGTGCACACGTGACGCTGTATTCTATCAGCCGTGAACTTGCGACAATACATAAGAGCAACGCCATAGTTATATATGTATTGTTTAGTGTCTGATGACAATATTTGCTATATTATATTGTGTTTAGGGTCATTGGACCAGACAAGAGATACGGCAGGAGCAGGCTATTGGCTTTCACAGCTTGAGGACCCAGGCAAGATACCTTGCCATATTTACTGTCTAATTTAATTATGCACATATTGTATGATATCTTATTGCTTTATTTTTATATGACTGTGCGCGTCCGAGATTGACTAGGGTACAGTCGACGGATGCATCGATGATTAGTGTACTTGACCTAGTCATTAGTAGACTCACCCATTGGGAGGATACTCTGATATCTTCTGAGACCTGACACTCTTACACGTTTCACAGTAACAAATTTATATTGGGATACGGGTTCGCGTACTCGACTAGCTATTGGTGCGTGTGACATGCATCACGGTTAGTACGTAACTCAGGGTTATTTTATTCGTAGAGACTGGCATATAGATACGTGGTATGCACGTCGAGTATTCGACTAGTGTATCTACATTGGGCGGGGAGGACAGCTAGTAGGCGTATGGGATACACACATTGAACTCCGTCGTATCCGGAGGAGCCACGGATCCAATGACTCCCTTTATTGCGGACACCGCGCTCTTCGGAGCGATACGGACGTATATATATTGCAGATACCTCATTCTTCGGAATGATGGACGTTACAGATACCACGCTCTTCGGAGTGTTGGACGTTATGCCTACGCCTACCCATACGTACCAAAGTTGTTCTCATATTGCATTCACTTAGATGGTTAGCACACCCTTTATTGTATTTATTTTATTTATTATTTATATATGGCATGCTTCTATGTATCTTGTTACGTCCCTCTGAGGACCTGGTACCTTTCCAGATTTGGACGAGGCATATTACCCCACAGTGTACGGCCCAGGATATGAGACTAGGTACGCTACAGCGGAGGAGCTAGAGGTGTTACCGTCAGAGTTTTCGTGATCAGTTGGTAGGCCTTCTGACTAGGATTGGGAGCATCATTATCTAGTCAGCCGATGCCCTAGTCATTACTCTTTTATCTATCATTTCAGTACTTTTATTTCGTCATAGTAGTGGGTTTGTCCCCACCAGACATTCTTGGTTGTACTATGATATATTGAGACTGGCGTTTATCTTCCAGCACTTATTATTAGTACATTCTTGCTGTTATATTGTGGATGAGATTAGATTACCTGCTGTTGATTTATATGGGAAATGTTAGTATTTAGGACAGCGTAGCACTCTTCGTTAGGATCCATTAAATTGGGATATCCTCGGAGATGTGACAGCTGGCTATTGCCACGTGGCCTGGTCCCGTGTATTCTTGGGACTGGGGCGTGACAGAGACCTCCCATGCACCAAGCACCATAGAGAGCTATATCACAATCCATAATCCTTCCTACTTGTCACTACTGTGGTAAGGTAGGCTATATTGAGAGGGAGTGTAGACTTAAATTGGGACTATGTTTAGCTTGTAGATCCAGTCAGCATTCAGTGAGGGATTGCCCTGACCGTCGAGAAGGAGCACCAATGGTAAACCGACAAGCTTTACCAGCACCAGAAGGATATCAGCTGAGGCCACCCTTGGCACCACAAGCAGCATTCTTCCAGCAGGCCCAACAACATCAGAGGGCACCACTGCAAGGACGTGGACAGGCTTTTGCGAATACAGTGGAGGACGCACAGACTCGAGGAATAGCGAATGCAAGTAAGATTTAAGTTTTATCATAGCTATCTATTCCTAGTAATGATTTAGCACGTACCTGTTAATTCCATTCCCTAGTCTAAGCCTAGTATTATGAACTTGTTAGTACTTGATACCCAAGTTTTTCTAAGCTGTAGTTGATCCTTGCTCTAACCAAATTTTTTTACTCTTGAATTACTTATCTCTTATTGCCTAGGGAAATATTTTTATTCCTACCCTACGAGTTCTGCTTAACCCTCACCCTTCCTCTCGATTTCTTCTTATTCATGATTCTTATTCCCTTGTGTCTTGCTACAAATATATCTTGCAACCGTGTCATCTCTTTTGACCAGTTATGTTTTATTTTCTTAATTGCGAGGACGCAGTTATTTTAAGGAGGGTAGATTGTAAACATCTAAATTTTTTAGAAATTAAAAAATAAATTTTTAGGATTTTCTATAAATTTTTAAATAATTAAAATAAATGTTTTTCAAGAATTAAGTATTTTTGTGTATTAAATTAAATATTAAAATATTATAAAAATTATATTTTTGACTGTAAAATAAATAATTAGTCATAGTATAATTTTTCTGGAATTTATTGGACCCAAAAACTATTTTTAAACACCTAAAAATATAGTTTTTAATTAAACCAGAATAAACCGGATTAAACCAACCTGAACCGAACAGAACCCAAATCCTAGTGGGTCGGATCTAAACCGACCCGACCCGCCAACCAGACCCGCTAACCCGTACCCGACCCGACCCGATTACCCAATTCTACAGTAACCGTAGAGAACCCCGATCGTTTCGACTCTGCCGCCCCATCGTCTTCCGCCGGCCGTCCGCCTCCCTGCCGACACGTCAACTCCCATAACCGCCACCGTCGTGACCCTCCGGTCCACCTCCCCCAACCGCCGTACCCTCCCTATATAAACCCGACGAACCACCACCACCATCATCCTCCACCAGTACCGCCACTCCGCCGCCTCCGCCGCTTCTCCGCCATTCCCGACGGCGACGACCCGACCGCTGCTACTCCGGCGACTCCTTCGACCGACCTCGACCCTCTGACGACAACCCTCCGCCGCCGCCAACAACGACCACCAGCAGCCACAGCATCCACAGCACCGCCGCCGACCGGCCGAGCACCGCCGCGATGCCACATGCACGTGTAGTTCAGTCGATTCTGACTCCTTCTTCCGGTGAGTCTTTCTCTCTCCTCATCGTGTTGATTTTTGAATGGCTTATTGTGACATGTTCGCTACGTGACCCTCTCAAAACCTGTGCAATTAGACTGGGGTAACGTGTCCTGTATCGATCGCAAACCACGACGCAAAAACAGAAAAATATGTCCCAATTTTGGATTTCGGAAACTGTCCTGAACTCACAAGTTCATGGCCGAATTAATCCCAACCTGTTTAATAATTCTGAAATTAACTTGAACAGTAAATTAGATAATATAACCAAGTTTGAAATCCTGTAATTAGTTTATTTTATTGTGCTGTAATTTGTATTTTATTTGCGGGTAAAGTTGACCAAAAACTTGGTTTTCAGAACCCAAATTCTCCCGAAACTTGGTGCGTTCCGCTAAACGAGGTAACTTTATCGTGTGCAAATTTTACCGAAAGGTGCGCATCGTTAATACGGACGTGTGAAATTTTGCAGAAGTTGATTTGGATGTGCGTGCACACCGGAATCAACACGTATCCGTCAAAATTGTCTCCTATCGGGCCTGTTCTAAAACTTGTTGTAACTTCGTGTGTGCTTGTCGTTTCACAATGAAACTTGTGCCATCGGATTCGTAGCGTTATGCTGGTCCTGTGACCCAAGTTTGGTTCGATTTTGAGAACGTTGACAAAACCCCGTATCGTGGCCCCACAGCTCCACTTGATGGACGATTTTGTGATCGGCTCATCGAAATCTGGTTCTGGATATTCCGTTAGGTTGGTATCGTCGTTATGGACTTGTAGACACTAAGTTTGACGAATTTAGAGAACTTTGTCTCTGGCATATTTTACGGTGCGAAGTAGGCCACATGTGGACCCCATTTTGACCAGAAATTGTCAATTTTGTTCCTGTGTCCAAATTAGACTTATGGATACACAATCCTAGCTATTTTATATCTTCTAAAAGTGATAGTAATGTTTATTTCAGTATCCGAAGGCATACCTGAAGATCTCGCTGTGACCGGAGCAATTGGAGGAATTCAAACCCCAGGCAAGTGTACCTTGCCATACTTGCAGTACTTGCTTCATATTAATTCTTGATTTATGTTTATGATATATCTGCTTAACCTAGGACCGTGAGATGTTGCTTAGCATCCGAATAATATTCGGTTGTCGACGCCGTACGCGGAGTCGTGTAAACATCACCTAGAGAGTTGATATTACGATCCTATATTTTTGTGCTTGCTTTATCAAGTACGTCATACCATAGGATACTTGACACTATTCATGTGTCAGAATCTTCCTGAGTTATTCATGGTGATTCTGTATAGGTTACATGATTTGTGACATAGATCTTATATATGCATATCTATCATTATGACTCGCTGCATTAGTTAGAGGTCATGATCTTGCGTGTTATGGACATGAGACGTGAGGTTACATTGGGTGGAGAGAGTCTTACCTTACTAAAGGCTGATTATATATATATATATATATATATATATATATATATATATATATATATATATATATATATATATATATATATTCTGGAAGTGCCTTAGAGTCTGACCAGAGCTTTGGCACAAGTACTAGCCCTTCGAGATATAAATGCTGCTATGGGTTTCTCTGACACAGAGCCTATAGTAGTTTCAGCCTGAGTATGATTAATGCTCTCATTTGCATATCACATAGCTGGTTACATAGTTTGCCCTACTGATATATTTTTATACTGCATTGATTTGGCTTGAGTTATTCTTGTACCTTGCTATGTCCCCTGAGGACCTGGATCCGGATTATGTCCCCAGGTTTAGCAGAGGAGATCCACCCCGAGATATACGAGACAGGAGCAGACGCTGGAGAAGTACCAATACCAGAGGACGAGGTGATACCAGAAGACTTATCCTGAGTATTTTATTACTCAGTTATTTCTGTTCTTGATACTTTATTTTCTGTCTCGTGGATTAATGTATTAAACTTATTATCGGGTTGTTCCCCGAGATATTACATTGAGACTTGTTGGGTATATTTTATTTTGATTATTCTGATATTGATTATGTTTATCTTCTGTGGATGAGATTAGAATTAGACTGTGACATATATCATAGACCTATTATATTATTGTTTTACAGCTTAAGTATACTTTAATGGGTCCATTAAATTGGATCTGCCCATTGGAGTGTGCTGCTGCCATTGTCACGTGTCTAGTCCCTCGGTATTTTGGGACTGGGGCGTGACATGGTTTTTGTTGTGGCCCATACAGGTTGTCGACTAAGGTTTGAGCATTAAGGTCTTCGACTAAGGTCTACGACTATATTGCTTCAGTTTCAACTAAGGAACTGAGTAAGCCTGCGATAAAGATAGAATAAGTTATAGGATCTCATCCACTTGATTGATACGTTCTTGACCTCTATATCGACTTCAAAAATAAATTTTTGACTTGCATCCTGCCTTGATTCCTCTGTGCGCTTCTCATAGTTTACTTTGGATGCAGAGTGATGGACCCACAAGCCGAAGATGAGACATCTGCAGGAACACGACAAGTTGCAGTTGTCACCTACGACGATGAAGTGACACCAGTAGGTGGAGGTCAATCAACTCAACAAAGCAATCAAGCAGGTCAACATACCTCAAGATTTTGGCAAGACGATATTCCACCTCCGCCGTAGTTTACTCCACCGATGCCTATATTTCCATAAGGGCAGCCTATAGATGGTCAGCAGATGTTCCAAATGATCTACATAATAATGCAAGCCCAACAGTAGATTCAACAAGAGGCTCAATATCACGAGGCAGAGAATCTGAGAAACAGTATAGTGACCGCACTGGAGCAGGCAAACCCATCAGCTAGACAGCCATCAACGGGATCTATCATCGATTTTCGCCAGCTGAAGCCCCGCACCTTTTCTGGCAAGGAGGAGCCCACTGAAATTCATGAGTGGCTCACAAACACTCAACACCAATTAGAAGCAGCTGAGCTTCCAAGAGAACGTTGGATGACTGCCGTCCTGATATAGTTGAAGGGAAATGCACATCACTGGTGGCTATCTGAGGAGAGACGACTCAGACCAGACCGAGTCACTTGGGAAGAGTTCTCTAGACTCTTTCAGGAGATGTACATTCCATCTATTGCTCGATTAAAACTTTGGGACAAGTTAAATCGCCTTACTCAAGACAATATGACAGTGGAAGAGTACAATACGGAGTTCATCCGTCTGAGTCACTTCGCCCCTACCCTGATCCCGATAGAAGAGAAGAAGGCTGAGAAGTTCTTCGACGGACTAAACTTTGAGCTATAAAGATTGATCGGATCCATTTTACCTACTTCATGCACAGACGTCCTTGCTGCAGCTCGACGTATGGAGCGCGTCACCAGGAGAGAATCTAGCCTTAAGCGGCCATTCACGTCAGCACCAGCCAGAGCACCACATGGAGTAGCTGCAAAGAGACTATACCCAGGGGTCCAGACCAACCCAAAACCTGAGGTTAGCCCATATAACTCCCTCCTATATAAATACACACTTTTTCCTAATGAAACCCTAAAATCTTAACACCTAGCAACCCTAGCCGAGCTTTCCCCCTTCAAACCCGAGCAACCCCTATCCCTCCTCCGACTTCACAAATACCTCACCACCACCTCAAGTCGCCACTCCCATTGCCACGACCGTCGCCTGCACCCCACCTAACCACCGGACCCTCCCCTCAGGCCGCCTGCAACCGCCGCCATCGACCTCCCATCAAAACCCGACCTCCCATCAAAACCCGATTGCCCCGGCCCCCGGTCACCGCCTCCAGCACCCCCGACCACCACTGTCAGGTGGAGCACCACCTTCCCCGCAACCTGATAGCCACCCCCGCACCTCCCTCAGCCCGCACCGCCGCTGCCAAGGCTGCTGCTGCCGCTGCTGCACCTACTGCAGTTGCTGCCACCGCCACTGCTACCTTGCTGGCCGCCGACCGGAGTCGTCCCCTCGCCGGAGTACGCACCCTCGATGAGCACAGGCCCCTCTCCAGTCAGCCACGTCTAGGTAACCATCTAAATTCCCCTCTTCTTCATGATATTATCGTATAGTTGCATAGCGTTGTGTAGTCGTGTCGTGTCATTTCATGGACACGAGGTAGTTAATTCGAAACCCTAATTGTAAATATGTGTATGCTTAATCAGATTACATAATTATTAATAAGTTAGTAATTATAACTAGCAAAGGCCCTAATAGCAGGACTTGTTATTAAAGACTCGTAATTCATCAATAAAACCTAGACATCGACAAGTATGCTTAATATGGGAAATAAGGACCAGTAATTATACTAGACGTAATGTAGTTTCATGAAATCATAAACGTAGTAATTATTGTCTCAAGGCACACGATAACCGAGGACAGAACACGTGTACACCCTAGCTACGTGCACACGTGACGCTGTATTCGATCAGTCGTGAACTTGCGACAATACCTAAGAGCAACGTCATAGTTATATATGTATTGTTTAGTGTCTGATGACAATATTTGCTATATTATATTGTGTTTAGGGTCATTGGACCAGACATGAGATACGGTAGGAGCAGGCTATTGGCTTTCACAGCTTGAGGACCCAGGCAAGATACCTTGCCATATTTACTGTCTAATTTAATTATGCACATGTTGTATGATATCTTATTACTTTATTTTCATATGACTGTGCGCGTCAGAGATTGACTCGGGTACAGTCGACGGATGCGTCGATGATTAGTGTACTTGACCTAGTCATTAGTAGACTCACCCATTGGGAGGATACTTTGATATCTTCCGAGACCTGACACTCTTACATATTTTACAGTGACAAATTCATATTGGGATGCGGGTTCGTGTACTCGACTAGCTATCGGTGCGTGTGACATCCATCACGGTTAGTACGTAACTCAGGGTTATTTTATTCGTAGAGACTGGCATATAGATACATGGTATGCACGTCGAGTATTCGACTAGTGTATCTACATTAGGAGGGGAGGACCGCTAGTAGGCATATGGGATACACACATTGGACTCCGTCGTATCCGGAGGAGCCACGGATCCAATGACTCCCTTTATTGCAGACACCGTGCTCTTCGGAGTGATACGAACGTATATATATTGCAGATACCTCATTCTTCGGAATGATGGACGTTACAGATACCACGCTCTTCGGAGTGTTGGACGTTATGCCTACGTCTACCCATACGTACCAAAGTTGTTCTCACATTGCATTCACTTAGATGGTTAACACACCCTTTATTGTATTTATTTTATTCAGTATTTATATATGGCATGCTTCTATGTATCTTGTTACGTCCCTCTAAGGACCTGGTACCTTTCCAGATTTGGACGAGGCATATTACCCTATAGTGTACGGCCCATGACATGAGACTAGGTACGCTACAGCGGAGGAGCTAGAGGTGTTACCGTCAGAGTTTTCGTGATCAGTTGGTAGGTCTTCTGCCTAGGATTGGGAGCATCATTATCTAGTCAGCCGATGCCCTAGTCATTACTCTTTTATCTATCATTTCAGTACTTTTATTTCGTCATAGTAGTGGGTTTGTCCCCACCAGACATTCTTGGTTGTACTATGATATATTGAGACTGGCGTTTATCTTCCAGTACTTATTATTAGTATATTCTTGCTGTTATATTGTGGATGAGATTAGATTACCTGCTGTTGATTTATATGGGACATGTTAGTATTTAGGATAGCGTAGCACTTTTCGTTAGGATCCATTAAATTGGGATATCCTCGGAGACGTGACAGCTGGCTATTGCCACGTGGCCTGGTCCCGTGTATTCTTGGGACTGGGGCGTGACATGGTTTTAGTGGTGGTCCATGCAGGTCGACTTATTCGCTTGTGGTATGGTAACATGCCTAGCGAGCCTACAATAGGATAGAAATTACTAGGTCTCATCCACTTTGATTGCGTCTTTGAACTTCCTTCGTGTTACTTCTAAATATCTGCATCCTGTTTATTTGATTCCGTACTCTTTTAATGGAGTCCTACCTCTTGCAGCAAGGTGAACTTGCGTAGTGGACGAGGTGCACCCAGTGCTGTGGTGCCAACCGACACCACCCAAAGAGAGGAGGTACCCCAAGGGCTACCAGGAGGGCAACCACCATTACAGGCCCCGCTGATACATTGGCACGAGACTTCTCAGGGCGATCTTACACAGCAGCCCGAGGGATAGACTTCCCAGACGATCCCCACGCAGCATTTTGAGGGCCAGACTTTGGGAGCTACACCAATGCCGCAGACCGAGAGGCCGACATCTGAGGAGACACCTACCGCACATCCAGAGGTTCCGTTACCACCACCTCCAACTTATCCATCTCAGATGCCACAATTAGATGGACATCCACAGATGTTTCAGTTCTTCCAGACTATGATGCAAGCACAGTGGCATCAGACCGAGACGTTGAGACAGAGTTTGATGATAGTACTAGAGAGGACACTTGTCACAGCACCAGTACCAGCACCTCCACCAGCTCAGACAGGTGGTACTGTACGATGGTTCCGACAGATGGGACCAGATACTTTTTCAGGCAACGAGACTGCAGAGGAGATCTCCGATTGGATCGCCAACACAGAGATGCTACTAGAGGCTTCACAACTGCATCCAGACCTTTGGATGACCGCAGAGAGGGCCCAACTAAAAGGCAACGCCCATCACTGGTGGGATTCCATTGAGCGCAGTGTAGGCAAGAACCAGACTTAGAAACAGTTCTTAGAGTACTTCAATGCGAAGTATTTCCTGGCTACAATCAGAAATGTCCTGTACTCCCAGTTCCTACATCTTGAACAAGAGAATATGACCATTGACGCATATGACGCGGAGTTTAGCCGTCTTAGCAGATTTGGTGCCGTCCTGATACCCAATGACCTAGACAAGGCTCAGAGATTCCATCACGGCCTCACTTTCGAGCTACAGAGGAATACCACCACATATGCGAGGATTTCTTACGAGGAGGTTCTCTCAGAGGCGAGGATCCAGGAGGCCATCGGCAGAGAAGCTAGACGTTCCAGCACGACCACACCAGCCAGAGCCCAGCCCGGAGTAGGAGGACCGATCTGTCGTCCTGGAGCGCAGACACAACAGAGGGTAGCACCATACCCACAACTGGAGCTTCCGACTTGTCACCATTGTGGCAAGAAGGGACACGTCGTTAGAGATTTCCGAAAGAAGCTAGGATTATGCATGATATATGGAGCAAGTCAGCACCTTGCCCGAGACTGCCCACAGCGCAGAGATGCAGCACCCCAGACCGGACAGAGGCCAGCAGCACCAGTTCCGAGGATACTACCCCCATTTGGAGGTCAGCGTCCACCAGTACTAGGAGGATTTCAGAGGGGACCACCTTGGGCCCCACAGCAGGCACAGTTTGATCGAGCCCAACAGCAGACCGGAGGGCAGAGGCACGGACAGGCCTTTGCACTAGCAGCTACTGAGAAGAAAATAGAAGGAAAAGCTATCATAGGTACCATTTTAGTTGCATCATTACCTGCAACTGCATTGTTTGATTCTGGTGCTACGCTATCATTTATATCTAGTAGATTCGTAGCAATGCATAGAGTAGCGATTTCCCCCTTACCTAAGAGTTGGAAGATTCTTACCGGAGGAGGTATAGTGCCGGTTACCAGCACTATTAGAACATGTTCGGTAGTCGTATATGGTAGAGAGATAAGAGCGCGATTCTTGGTATTACCCATGCCGTACTTTGATGTTGTGCTAGGCACGGACTGGTTAAGCCAGTATAATGCCGTACTGGACTGTCGGAAGGGTATCATCACTTTTAGACCGCCAGATCAACCGGAGTTCGAGTACAGACGAGGGACCATCGAGCAAGGAGTAGGACAGATAGTTGGAGCTTACATGGCTATGGAAATGGTACCCCCACCAATAGTTACAGAATTTGAGGATGTTTTTCCTGAAGAATTGCCTGACTTACCGCCAGATAGAGACGTGGAGATCACTATTGAGCTAGTACCCGGAGCGGCACCGGTATCTTCTAATGTATACCGATCGGCGAAGAAGGAACTAGATGAGCTGAAGCTACAATTAGAGGAGTTACAGAGCAAGGGATTTATCCATCCTAGTGCATCACCATGGGGAGCACCAGTATTGTTTGTACCTAAGAAGGATGGAACAGTACGTATGTACATCGATTACAGAGCCCTTAATGCTTTGACCATCAAGAACAAGTACCCCCTGCCGCGGATTGATGATTTATTCGACCAGTTGACACGAGCAGTGGTGTTCACAAAGATCGACTTGAGATCGGGTTATCATCAAGTGAAGGTGCGAAGAGAAGACATTCAAAAGACAGCATTCAGGACTCGTTATGGTCACTACGAGTTCTTAGTGATGCCTTTTGGATTGATGAATGCACTTGCTGTATTTATGAACTTGATGAACAGAGTGTTCCACCAATACTTAGACCAGTTCATGGTAGTCTTCATCGACGACATCTTGGTGTATTCGAAGAGCCACGAGGAGCACGAAGAGCACTTGAGACTAGTGTTAAAGACGCTGAGGAGAGAGAGGCTTTATGCCAAGTTGAGCAAGTGTGAGTTTCTCCTAGATCGTGTCACTTTCCTAGGATACGTTATCTCAGAAGATGGTATTTCAGTAGATCCGGTGAAGATTTTATCAGTAGAGACATGGCCAACCCCTACCAATATCTCAGAAGTGAGAAGTTTCCTAGGACTTGCCGGATATTACTGGAGGTTCATGGCGAACTTCGCGAAGATCGTAGAACCGATGACCCGCTTGACCCGTAAGGAGCAGGAGTTTACCTGGACAAAGGAGTGTCAGACAACGTTCGATGAGCTGAAGAAATATTTGACTACAGCACCTATCTTGACCATACCATTTGGAACCGGAGGATTCGTGATCTATAGAGATGCATCCGGGAAGGGATTAGGATGTGTCTTGATGCAGCATGGAAAGGTTGTGGCCTATGCCTCTAGACAGTTAAGGACCCATGAGAAGAACTATCCTACTCACGACTTAGAGCTTGTCGAGTGATCTTTGCTTTGAAGCTTTGGAGACACTACCTATATGGAGAAAGAGTAGAGATATTCACTGATCATAAAAGCCTAAAGTACGTCTACACCCAGAAGGACCTTAACCAGAGGCAGAGACGTTGGTTCGAGGTGATGACAAACTTCGAGATTGAGCTACAGTACCATCCGGGAAAGGCCAACGTAG
The DNA here is from genome assembly GCA_036927795.1 of Iris macrosiphon. Taxonomy (NCBI): domain Eukaryota; kingdom Viridiplantae; phylum Streptophyta; class Magnoliopsida; order Asparagales; family Iridaceae; genus Iris; species Iris macrosiphon. Next base: position 196,431,764 of record JAYESA010000007.1, read on the forward strand.
TAGCTGACGCGTTGAGCAGAAGACCTATGGCATTTTTCTTGACTACCCAGCAACATCTGTTGAGAGATCTAGAGCAGATGGGTATAGATGTCGTTATGCCCGGAGTAGACGGACAATTGTCGAGTTTTCAGTTGCAATCGACATTAGTGGAGAGGATCAAGGCTGCTTTGTCGACAGATGCCAGATTCTAGAGGCTTCGACAGATGACAGAGGCTGGAATACAGACAGGACTGCGTATACATGAAGACGAAACTTTGAGATGTGGAGATCGTCTCTATGTTTAAAATGGAGAACTTCGACAGGAGTTGATGTCAGAGGCACATAATTCAACCTACTCTATTCATCCAGGAGGCACAAAGATGTACAGAGACTTGAGACAGTACTACTGGTGGCATAGAATAAAGAGAGAGATAGCTCGCTTTGTGGCGAAGTGCCTGGTGTGCCAGCAAGTCAAGGCTGAGCATCAGAGATCTGCAGGATTACTTCAACCGCTTCCGATACCTGATTAAAAATGGTAGCACATCACTATGGACTTTGTTACGGGCTTTCCGAGGAGTCCTAGTGGTCGCAATGCAGTATGGGTAATCGTAGATAGACTCACGAAGTCTGCTCACTTTTTACCTTTCAGAGTTGGGCAATCTATAGAGGTACTAGTAGATATGTACATGAGGGAGATTATGCGACTATATGGAGTGCCAGTTAGTATAGTGTCTGACAGGGATACGAGGTTTATATCTTACTTTTGGCGCAGTATGCAAGAGAGTCTCGGTACTCGCCTGAAGTTTAGCACATCGTATCACCCACAGACAGATGGCCAGTCAGAGCGCACCATTCAGACATTGGAAGACATGTTAAGAGCATGCATGCTGGATTTTGGGGGATCTTGGGAGGACTATTTGCATTTGGTCGAATTTTCCTACAACAATAGCTATCAAGCGAGTATTTAGATGGCTCCCTATGAAGCATTGTATGGAAGAAAGTGTCGTTCCCCAGTGTGTTGGAGCGATATAGGCAAGAGACAGATCCTAGGGCCAGAGTTAGTTTTTCGTACAGTGGAGAAGGTGAAGAAGATCCAAGGGCACCTACGAGCAGCACAGGACAGACAGAAGCATTGGGCAAATGCACAACGACGACCCCTAGAGTTTCAGGTTGGAGATCATGTATTTATAAAGATCTCACCTACTCGAGGGACTATCAGATTTGGAGGCAGAGGAAAGCTGAGTTCGAGGTAGATCGGACCATTCGATGTGCTAGAACGCATCGGAGAGGTTGCTTACAGATTAGCCTTGCCACAGACCTTGGAAGGAGTGCATGACATCTTCCATGTATCTCAGCTAAGAAGGTACATGCCAGATCCGAGTCATGTGCTTGACCATTCAGAGATTATAGTCGGCCCGAGCTTATCATACCAAGAGTAGCCTGTTGAGATTCTGGACAGAAGTGAGAAGGTATTGCGAGGTTAGACTATCCCCCTAGTTCGTGTCGCATGGAGGCATCACGCACCAGGCGAGTCAACCCGGGAATGTGAGGAGGATATTCGACAGCGCTATCCCCACCTCTTCGAAGGCCTAGGTATGTAGTAGCATTTTTAATTTCAGTCAATAGTTCTTACCATACGTATATTTTAATTTCGAGGACGAAATGCTCTAAAAAGGGTAGATTGTAAACCCCCTCGACCAATTTAGGACCATTTTAATTTAGATTGTAAGACTAGGATTAATTTGGTTACAATTAGGATTAATGTACAACAATTATGTGACTTAATACACCTCACCGTTGCTTTGATGTTTGGAGTGCTACACTAGTAGTTACCCTCAAACTAGTTAAATATACATCTCCTAGACATGCCAGACTACCCATCTGACCCTCGTGTCTCACCAATTTTTAATTTCCTTGTGTCTCCAATCCATTAAGAATGCCGCGCGTATTATTTTTAATTAATCTAAATTAGAGGCCAATTTTCACCCAAAGCAAGACCTAACCGAACACCTGTACACCCTTTCACGTGGACCAGTCCCATCCCCAGGGGTCCAGACCGGCCCAAAACCCGAGGTTAGCCCATATAACTCCCTCCTATATAAATACACACTTGTTCCTAATGAAACCCTAAAATCTTAACACCTAGCAACCCTAGCCGAGCTTTCCCCCTTCAAACCCGAGCAACCCCTATCCCTCCTCCGACTTCACAAACACCCCACCACCACCTCAAGTCGCCACTCCCACTGCCACAACCGCCGCCTGCACCCCACTTAACCACCAGACCCTCCCCTCAGGCCGCCTGCAACCGCCGTCATCGACCTCCCATCAAAACCCGACCTTCCATCAAACTCGACTGCCCCGCCCATCGGTTACCGCCTCCAGCACCCCCGACCACCACTGTCAGGCGGAGCACCACCTTCCCCGCAACCTAACAGCCACCCCCGCACCGCCCTCAGCCCGCACCGCCGCTGCTGCACCTACTGCAGTTGCTGCCACCGCCGCTGCTACCTTGCTGGCCGCCGACCGGAGTCGTCCCCTCGCCGGAGTACGCACCCTCGACGAGTACATGCCCCTCTCCAGTCAGCCACGTCTAGGTAACCATATAAATTCCCCTCTTCTTCATGATATCGTCGTATAGTTGCGTAGCGTTGTGTCGTTGTGTCGTGTCATTTCATGGACACGAGGTAGTTAATTCGAAACCCTAATTGTAAATGTGCGTATTCTTAATTAGATTACATAATGATTAATAAGTTAGTAATTAATAACTAGCAAAGGCCCTAATAGCAGGACTTGTTATTAAAGACTCGTAATTTATCAATAAAACCTAGACATCGACAAGTATGCTTAATATGGGAAATAAGGACCAGTAATTATACTAGACGTAATGTAGTTTCGTGAAACCATAAACGTAGTTGTAAACCCCCTCGACCAGATTCCAGTATTTTAGGAATATTTTTCAGCAATTTAGGATTTGCTGCAATATTTAAATTTATTATCCTAGTGACTTGTGCACCTGTCCATCACCTAATTATTTGGAGCTTTACCTTGACTATTATCTCCGAACGAAGTCCCCATACCTCTCCTAGACATGCTAGTCTACAATCCTGCACTTTGTGCAACTCCCAGATACTCAGTTTTGAGCCTCGTATGAGACGCACAAATAGCGTTACAAACATCCGTATTTAATTCTTATTTAAATTTCCAGATCTGTACCCATCCCTGTTCCAACAGACATTAGAGGCCCAACATGCACCTGTTTGCCCAGAGAAAAATACGTTATTTTTCTACACTGAGTATACTGCATTTAGTGTATTGACACCGCAAGAAAATTATGGCCCTACCTGCCTCTAAATAATTAGAGAACACCGTGCGCAGTATTTATTAATTAATTAAATACGATGGCCCGTATTACCCCCAAAACCATGCCCAGTCCCTGCCCAGACTCACCCCTACCCCCTCAGGACCCTCACACAGCAATTTCCCTCAGTTCTGTGCATTTTGGCAATTTCAGGAATCGGGTATTTTCCCCAGACAATTTCGTAATTGTGCAATTTCCCAAAATAGGACCTTTGCGCAATTTATGAAATTATAGGGACTTTTCTGCAAAATACAGTGCGAGGTGTCACCCCCTGATTGGCCGGTGAATGTGCACCGTCCATTCCAAAAGGAGTCCAGATTCGATGTATTTGCATAAAGTAAATATCCTAAACACGAAATTAAATTTTGATGGTAAAAAAAAAAAATATTGAGGATTTTAAATTTCGAGGGAGAAATTTTTTAAGGTGGGTAGACTTGTAACCTCCGTATCCTGAAATTCTTACTTAAATGTTGTTATTAGGTTAATTTGGGGCTATTGGAATTTTTTCATAATTTTTGGTTAATTAAAAACTAGTAATAGTAATTTTTTTAGTGCTTTTAAGAATTTATTTTAGTGTCAAACATAATTAAAAATGTCCAAACTTTTATTTTAGGTTCTAAATAATCAAATATATTTTCTAAATTTTTTTTGGGAATTGTTGATTATATTTAGCATTTATTTTGAGTTAATTAGGAAAAACTGAATTAAAAACTATTTTTCTGAAAAAGAAAACCCATAAAAGTAATTATTCTGCCCAGTCTGCCAACAAGAGCCCACCCGTCAGCCTCCCGAAGCAAAGTGGGTGGGGCCCGCCTGTCCGCGATCGTAGGCGTGGGTGCGGGTGCAACCGAGCCGACCTCGAGCCGAGTTGAGCCGAGCCGAGTCCTAATCCGACTCAGACTCAGCCGAGCCAAGCCGAGTTGAACCCTGGCCGTTTGATCCGAGCGGGTAGTAGCGGATGGCTGCCACATGGCGCACTCCAAGCCGCGGCTATGCTCTCTCTCCTATATATATATATAGTATTTAATTTATAATTTCTAGGGTTTTCTTTTAGCCGATTTTGGGAAATTGTCATCTAGTGTTTCCTTCATCTTCCAGAAGTCATTACTCATAGCTTCGGACTCCAAACATGGCCCAATTTTTTGTGTTAGAACTGTATTGAGGTTAATTTTCTGAATATATAAATGGTTTTATGAAATTCTTAATATTAAATTCTGGAAAATCTGTAGAGTACAGTATGTCTGAAAATAGATGTGTCTCGGTGTTTTCACAATTTCGGGAGAATCAGGAATCAGAATCATGAACCGTTTAAAGTTTTAGAAAGCTAATGTCGAGATAATTGACATATGTTTTTCTCAAGATTTAATATAAAATATTTCATTGATGTTAATTCTGTAGAACTTTTAGGTTAACAATCAACCACCGTTGCCCAATACAATTTTGTATGTGCAATAATTTCCAAAAAAATTTGAATCCGGATGAGCCATAAATTCCAGTATATTTGTGATGCTAAAATCTACAGGAAACCATGTACAAAAGTCAATTTTGCATCGGTAGACTTTTAGGTCAACAGAACGTCTCAATTTGCGTGCCATGAGTCTCGAGTTGATAAATTTCTGTTTCTTTGGACAAAACTTAGGAATTAACCTAAAAATCAGAATAATAAAATTAAAATAAGATTTTATAGTAATTTTTTCAGAATTAAATAAATTAAAATAAAATATCTTTTGACATGGTAAATTCGTAATACATAGGCTATTTGGACTTTGACTTGGATTCCTACTCGTACCAGCTAAGGACCACATGCGAGTATATTCTCTGATAGTTTCCATTATTTGATATTTTCTATGATGCATATTTATAGTATTGTTTTACCTGATTTCGGACACGATGGATACACAGATTGGTATTGTATGGATTCATTTTCGTAAGATACATATTTTCAGGCCTATTGACTTTTTTCTAGACTAATGAATTATATTACTGAACTAATATATTTTCTGGCCTGTTGACATCTTCTGGACTATTGAGATTATTCGTGTCTGGACTTGGATCCATGAGTACTAGTCGGGCGGAGAAATACCTAGGAGACGTATGAACTACCCTTTCCATCCCATGGTCTTTTTGGAATAATAGCAGCTACACACGACACATGTGGTTTGTCGGATATTACCCCCTAGCCATTCACATGTGTAAACACACAAATTTTTTCAGAAATTGAAAAATAAATTTTTAGGATTTTCTGTGAATTTTTAAATAATTAAAATAAATGTTTTTATGAAATTAAGTATTTTTGAGTATTAAATTAAATATTAAAATATTATAAAAATTATATTTTTGAGTGTAAAATAAATAATTAGCCACAGTGTAATTTTCTAAAATTTATTGAACCCAAAAACTATTTTTAAACACCTAAAAACATTGTTTTTAATTAAACTAGAATAAACCGGATTAAACCAACCTGAACTGAACCGAACCCAAATCCTAGTGGGTCGGATCTAAACCGACCCGACCCGCCAACCCGACCCGCCAACCCGACCCGCTAACCCGTACCCGACCCGACCAGACCCGATTACCCAATTATACAGTAACCGTAGAGAACCTCGATCCTTTCGACTCTGCCGCCCCATCATCTTCCGCCGGCCATCCGCCGCCCCACCGACCCGTCAACTCCCATAACCGCCGCTGCCGCGACCCTTCGGTCCACCTCCCCCAACCGCCGTATCCTCCCTATATAAACCCGACGAACCACCACCACCATCACCATCATCCTCCACCAGTACCGCTACTACGCCACCTCCGCCGCTTCTCCTCCATTCCCGACGGCGATGACCCGACCGCTGCTACTCCAGCAACTCCTCCTGCCGACCTCGACCCTCCGACGACAACCCTCCGCCGCCGCCAGCAACGACCACCAGCAGCCACAGCAGCCACAGCGCCGCCGCCGACCAGCCGAGCACCGCCGCGATGCCACGTGCATGTGTAGTTCAGTCGATTCGGACTCCTTGTTCCGGTGAGTCTTTCTTTCTCCTCGTTGCATTGATTTTTGAACGGCTTGTTACGACATGTTCACTACGTGACCCTCTCGAAACCCGTACAAATAGACTGGGGTATCGTGTCCTGCATCGATCGCAAACCACGACGCAAAAATAGGAAAATATATCCCAATTTTGGATTTCGGAAACTGCCCCGAACTCACAAGTTCATGGCCGAATTAATCCCAACCTGTTTAATAATTCTGAAATTAACTTGAACAGTAAGTTAGATAATATAACCAAGTTTCAAACTCAATAATTAGTTTATTTTATTGTGCTGTAATTTATGTTTTATTCGCGGGTAAAGTTGACCAAAAATTTAGTTTTCAGAACCCAAATTCTCTCAAAACTAGGTACGTCCCGCTAAACGAGGCAACTTCGTCATGTGCAAATTTTACCGAAAGGTGTGCATCGTTAATAAGGACGTGTGAGATTTTGCAAAAGTTGATTTGGATGTGCGTGTACACCGGAATCAACGCGTATCCGTCGAAATTGCCCCGTATCGGGCCTATTCTGAAACTCATTGTAACTTCGTGTGTGCTTGTTGTTTCGCAATGAAACTTATGCTATCAGATTTGTAGCATTATGCTGGTCCTGTGACCCAAGTTTGGTTCGATTCTGAGAACGTTGACAAAATCCCGTATCGTGGGCCCTACGACTCCACTTGACTGGCAATTTTGTGATCGGCACATCAAAATTCAGTTCTGGATATTCCGTTAGGTTCGTATCGTCTTTCTGGACTTATAGACACTAAGTTTGACGAATTTGGAGAACTTTGTCTCTGGCATATTTTACGGTGCGAAGTAGGCCACATGTGGACCCTTCTTTGACCAGAAACTGTCAATTTTGCTCCAATGTCCAAATTGGACTTATGGATAGGCAATCCTAGATATTTTATATCTTCTGAGAGTGATAGTAATATTTATTTCAGCATCCTGGGGCGTACCTGAAGATCTCGCTGTGACCGAAGCAATTGAAGAAATTCAAACCCCAGGCAAGTGTACCTTGCCATACTTGCTTCATATTAATTCTTGATTTATGTTTATGATATATCTGCTTAACCTAGGACCGTGAGATGTTGCTTAGCGTCCGAATAATATTCGGTTGTCGACGCCATACGCGGATTCGTGTAAACGTTACTTAGAGAGTTGATATTACGATCCTATATTTATCAAGTACATCATACCATAGGACACTTGACACTATTCATGTGTCAGAATCTTCCTGAGTTATTCATGGTGATTCTGTATTGGTTACAGGATTCGTGATATAGATCTTATATATATGCATATCTATCATTATGACTCGCTGTATTAGTTAGAGGTCATGATCTTGCGTGTTATGGACAAAAGACGTGAGGTTACATTGGGTGGGGAGAGTCTTACCATACTAAAGGCTGATTATGTTTTATATATATATATATATATATATATATATATATATATATATATATATATATATATATATATATATATATATATATATATATATATATATATATATATTCTGGAAGTGCCTTAGACTCTGACCAGAGCTTTGGCACAAGTACTGGCCCTTCGAGATATAAATGCTGCTATGGGTTTTTCCGACACAGAGCCTATAGTAGTTTCAGCCTGAGTATGATTAATGCTCTCATTTGCATATCACATAGCTGGTTACATAGTTTGCCCTGCTGATATATTTTTATACTGTATTTATTTGGTTTGAGTTATTCTTGTACCTTGCTATGTCCCCTGAGGACCTGGATCCAGATTATGTCCCCAGGTTTAGTAGAGGAGATCTACCCCAAGATAAATGGAACAGGAGCAGACGCTGGAGCAGTACCAATACCATAGGATGAGGTGATACCAGAAGACTTCTCCTGAGTATTTTATTACTCAGTTATTTCTGTTCTTGATACTTTATTTCCTGTCTCGTGGATTAATGTATTAAACTCATTATCGGGTTGTTCCCCGAGATATTACATTGAGACTTGTTGGATATATTTTATTTTGATTATTCTGATATTGATTGTGTTTATCTTCTGTGGTTGAGATTAGGATTAGACTGTGACATATATCGTAGACCTATTATATTATTGTTTTACAGCTTATGTATACTCTAATGGGTCCATTAAATTGGGTTTGCCCATATGAGTGTGCTGCTGGCCATTGCCACGTGTCTAGTCCCTCGGTATTTTGGGACTGGGGCGTGACAACATGTCAACTTGATATTTCAAAACACTAGTTGGATGCAGTCATTCTGGATTAATCTATACTTGCTGATTGTACAATTGCATAATAGGTTTTATAGTTCACATATTTGTCTGCCTTTACATGCTTTTCTGTTCTTTTTTCTTGTCTTTCATTATTTCTTTATTTAACTGTTCCTCTATGATGTACCTTATTCCATTATTATATGCTCATCAAGTATTTCATAACTATTTACTGTTCATAGTACTTGTCAATTAACTGGAACTGCTATTGTGTTGTACTCGTTCTATCCTGACTGGGTAAACATTTTTAGGTGACTTGCTATCTTGCTTATTGGATTTTGTTGGAGATCGAGATGTTTTTGGAGGCCAATATTAGAATTTAGATAGTTTAGCAACTTATTTGGATTTAATATTTAGCATGTTTGTTCCCGAGTTGTAATTTAATTATAAATTGAGAATCTTCTAAAACTATGTAAATATTGTGAATGAGCAATAGATTTGAATTTGTGATTAAATATTATCTATTTGGATTGATGGACCATTGTTATCATAGACCTCGTACTACCGCCGATACTGCGGCGTAGGCTGGGCTTGGGTACCTACTCGTATCCGAAAAGCGGGTGCGGGTCGTGACAGAAGTCATGATTGGAATCAATCGTACTAGCTGTGGACGGGGAGATATTAGCAGATTATGTGATCATACCCCACTTTACATGCATGATAGCTCACCCCACGCATCACGTAGGGTGTAGCCTGACCATTTATATGCCTCATAGCCTGTTATATATGATAGCCTGACTATTGTTAGCATCATAGCTAACCAGATTGTTAGCCTGACCTCACATGTATTATAGCCAATCATATATAACAAGCCTGATATTGTCCCAAGCCGATCACATAATGAACTGATATTTCAAACACTTAGCTAGAGATTCTATTTCTTTATTCCTGTTCACTTGTTCTCGCATTCACTTATATCTGTTCATTGCTAGTTTGTACTATTGCTGATTATATATATCTATCCAGTATTATATATTTCCAGTTTTTCTTTATCTTGTATTTTCTTACACTGTATTATAGTTTTGTCAATATAAATGAAACTGCTATTTAGTGCTTGTACTTCGCTCCAATCCTGACCGGATAATATTTTTCAGAGGACCTTGAGGACTTCTGTCCTACTCACTATGGCCCAGGTGTAGAGGAAGACTACGTACCAGAGATTCTAGAGGAGTCACTCTCCTTAGAGGAGACACCACCTGCAGTCGTGTAGACAGTTATACCTATGTATTATTTGTTCTAAAACTTGAGACTTGGATTATACTTATGTTGAGACTATTGTTTAGACTATCTATGTTGGACAGCTAGACTCTAGATTACTGTTGTATTTTGGTTGTTGTGCTTGGCTTATGTCAGTACTTCCTTATCTTTATATTTTATCGTGCCACTTATTTCCTATAGTCTTTGTGATTGAGTATATTATGAATTGTTGATCAATGTATTATTCATTGTCCTCCTTATGGAGTTGAGATCATTGACAGGTTATGAGTTATGTTTGGTAGTCTTAAGACCTAGACAATATTCTACCGCCGATGCTGCGGCGTAGGCTGGATGTACCCATGGCTCATGTCAAGCGAATCAGCATGCCTCTAGAATCCAGCAAGATAACATTCCACCATCGACGCAATTTACTCCACCAATGCCCGTATTCCCACAAGGGCAGGCTATGGATGGGCAGCAGATGTTTCAAATGATCTATGCAATAATGCAAGCTTAACAAGAGGCTTTAAGTCACAGCCTAGTATAGAAGCATGAAAAATATGCTGGATAGCTCTACGCAACATGGTGATACAGGGCAGCATAAGCAGGGGACCTCAGAGCCATCAAGAGTGCAACGGAGCTTTTCTGCTGAACATAGCGTAAAATATAATGCTCAAACGACCATCCGCGTAATATGCAGTACGTCCGGGCTGCTTCATCGCCTATATGGCGTAAAACTCATCCGCTTTCAATGCAGCATTAAAGCGTACGAGGAACGCTTCGTCTTCTTCGAAATGAACCTGTCAAATCACGCAGTGAACCTGACGTCTGACTCCTGACAAAGAGTACTGCACGGCTACCCAGACGACGGCTGGAATAATGACAGACCTCTCAGGACACGCTCCTGCATTCAATGCAATGTATGATGGCGGATCTCTGCATTTAATACAGAAGATTTGATTAATATTACCGAACCGTCATTTAGTGATATCCCCTTTGCGTAAACTGCTTTTACGCGTACAAGGGGATACGCTGCATTATTTTACACAGGCAAACGTGAACTGTTTACGCTCTGCGGAAGACAAACAGACTGCCACGTCAAAAGCTGCTCTTCGTACAGGGCTCGAGGCATGTCTCTGCACCTAATGCTCAGAACGGTGGCAGGCCGTCAGAATACGCCTCTGCAATTAATGCACAAGATGATGGCGAATCTCTGCATTTAATGCGAGAGATTTGATTATATCTCCAAGAGCCGTAATTCCGGCTAAGACATCCACATCATCACTCTGGCACGTTACGCAGCGGCTTCTACGCCCATTCAGCTCCTGTGCCCACTCGACTTCTATGCCTCCTCAGCTTCTATGCTCATTCGGCTTCTACGCCATCAGGTTTCTACGCCTACCCGGCTCCTATGCCTACTTGGCTTCTATGCCATGGTGACAGACATTGGCTTCTACGCCAACCTCTTCTACACAAGGGATACCTACCTACGTGGCTTCTACGCCGTGATCTTTGCAGCAGTTATACTCGTTTTGTCCCCTAGCTGGACCCGCGTCACACGTTCACTCAAAAGATCATCTATACGCAGGCATTGGTTATTTTAACCGTTGTGTAAAAGGGTGCTATACTTTCCACTCCTCGGTTCCTACACCAACTGAGTGGTCACTGTCACTAAAACTCCATAAATAGAGACCTCTATCAACAGAGGGCAAGGTCGGCAAATTCAGGAGAGGAGAGGTCGAAGAGTCTTTGAGAGAGAGAAGAATCCAGAGCTCAGGCAAGGTATAGCGATCAACGACTTCGGCATCGTGCATCCATCCTCCTTAGCAACCTCCGAAGCTGCTTTCCGTCTTCCATGGCACTTCTTCACCATCGTGTGGTCCAAGGGCTAAAGTGACCGACTGCAGATCAGACGCCTATAGCAATATTTACCCAGATTTATAAATTGTACTCCCACATCCTCGTATAGGATTAAATTGTATAAGTTTGTTTTTAAACCAAAGAAAGCGGGTTTCGCATAAACCCCGTCTTGAATACATTTTATTCTTTCGTTTAAAACCACAAACAAGATGGCGACTCTGCTGGGGACCTCTTTCTCTTCTGATGAGGAAGCGATTGCACAACACGATGCGGTATCCGTGGGATCCGTGAAGAAGACACTGGTCGTCCAGTTCGACCAGTCTGCCTACGAAGACATGCTTCGGACAGGGGGTAGCTCTCACTCTCTCTCTCTGTACAAGACAACAGGAAGCTGCGCAAGGTCTGGATGCCCAAGACATCCACTACCATTCCTGTCGACTCTTCGATCTCTCCGACCAACAAGGTTGTAGCATTGCTTCCTCCGCGCCTTGCACGTAAAATTCAGTCGCCTGTCTCTGACAGGGCCGACAAAACTTCTGGCAAGGCCTCAGCGCCAACCCAGAAGTATACTCCACGCCTTGCGCGTGAGAATCTGTCTCCCGTCCTCGGCGGAACAGACGAAACTTCAGAAAATGCCTCAGCGCTAGTCCAGAAGCCTGCACCGCACTCTGCGCATAGAAATCAGTCTCCCGTCCTCAGCGGAATAGACAAAACTTCTGGCAATGTCTCAGCGCCAACCCAGAAGTATACACCACGCCTCGCGCCTGCGAATCAGTCTCCTGTCCTTAGCAGAATAGACAAAACTTCTAGCAATGCCTTAGGGCTAGCCCGGAAGTCCACTTCGTGCTCTGCACGCAAAACTGCATCTGCCCTCCACGGAGAGACAGATGATCCCTGTAATCTACGCAAGGGAAAGCAGCTAGCGGACTGCTCAAATTCCTAGCCTCTACGCCAACAAGGGAGAAATCTGCCCGTCCTCCGGATTACGCGAGGAACTGATGGCCGACTAAGGGCCTCCTCTGCTCTACGCAAGCCGGAGCATAGCGCCAAATTACGCCAAGAGGAGCCCCTCGGCGTAAAGAAGGCTCAATTTGCGGAAAGGCACCCTCCTCGGGGATTATCCGCTGACCAGATAGCCAACCTGTTGTATACGAGTGGCACAGGGAGAACTCCGGTTCTCAACATCCGTATGCCCACTGCGGTGAACAGAAGGAACAAGCAATCTTCTTCTTTTATAAATCCTCCTGACCTGCGTACATATCTGATCCAGAAACGCAAGGATAGGGGATCTTCCAGCATGTCTATTACACCTCCTAGCGAGCACCATTGTAATAGTCATAGGATTGTGGTTAATTGTTGCTGTTCTGAAGCAAGACGGTCGGTTTTCGACCGGTTAAGCTACTCTCCGTCTTCCCAAGAAGGAGAACCCATACATGCATCGGTGAATATGGCTTCGTACATACCTAGAGGACGATCGAGCTCAAGACGTCATCCCTCTAGAACTCCAAGCCGAAGGAGATTCAACCAGCTCCTTAGAAACACTGAAGCTGGGGTGTTCCAAAATACCCATTCGAAGTCACGGCAGCCGGCTTCGTACTCGTCTGATTCCGACGCTGGGGGTCGCCAGTCTCCCGAATCAGATGCTGAAAGTATAGAGTCGACTTCTACAGCGACCTATACTAATCCTTCAATGACACCCAGGGAGATGGGAGTTTATGCCATTGGAGATGAACGCGAGGAAGCTTCGCCATCAGGGAGCGCTGAATAACGCATCACTGTGCTGGAGACGTCTCTGAAACAAATACAATCCATAATAGAGAACATGCACCAGATGATGCTAACCCAGCACGCAGCTACTATGGCTCAAGCATCGGTCCCTCCAACTCAGATACGTGAGGGGGTAGACTTACCACCATCCAACACAATCCAAGAGCCTGCTCCAGATCAGGAATCAGCAGGTCCTCCTCTTCCTCACTCGAAGAATGCATTACCTCCTATTGGGGTCGCGATACAACCGACTCCGCACCACTCCGTGGTCTCGCTGCCGGCTGACAATCCAATACAAGCAGTACGGGAGTTGAAAGCCCAATTTGATGCCTTGAAGCACAAGGATCAGTTCAAAAAGTTGGGAATCAATCAGCCTTAGCCAGCTATCTGGGAAGAGGTCCCTTTTCTCTGAGATACAAGCCACAGACCATGGCTTTGTTCGAAGGAAAAATGTCACCAAGTCAGTACATGAACTACTTCAGTATGATGACGGTGCTATTACAAGGGAATGACGCCCTTCTCACCCGGGTGTTCAAAGGCTGTCTCTCGGGAGTAGCTTATCAGTGGTACCGCAGCCTGGCGGACAACTGCATATCATCCTTCGAAGACTTCAAGGCTTTGTTCTTCATACGATTCTATGAGGGAGGGATGGACATGTCTATGTCCTCTCTCATCGAAGTAAAGCAGAAGGAAAAGGAGAATGTTCGCACCTTCATCGAGCATTTTCGTCAGGCCACTTTGCAAATGCCTTCCGGGGTTCCAGACTCGGCATTGGTGGACATTTGCAGGAAGAACCTTCTTTCTGTTATCTCGGTGTTCACAGGACCATATCAGTTCCATGATTGGCCCTCATTTATCATCTCAGCGAAAGCCGCCGAAGACAACAGTCGGAAGGCGCGTGACAATGGCATCATGATCTCTGCCTCCGACAGAGGCAAGAGGTCATCTTCCAACAGCGACCATCCTCGCAGTTCCAAAGGGAAAGAGGCTCTGACGATCAACATGGCCAGGCAAAAGACTACGGCGACCACACAGACGAGACCCGGGACTTCCAGGCCAGTTGAAGTCTACTCTTTCGACGACGACGATATTCCGAGCATATTCGAGTGTCTCGTCAAGATCGGCAAGATCACCCTTCCGAAGCAGAGGCGGCCCCAAGAAGCCAGCAGTACTAGCAACCCTAAGTACTGCATCTTCTACAGATACGTACACCACCCGACAAAGGCATATTACACACTGAAAGGGAAGATCCAGGAGCTGGTCGATGCCAAGGCCATCACTTTGCACAATAACGAGAAGACGGTCACGGCCAACATGATCTTTCTGCAATTTGGCAATCTGCCTCCCCAAGAGGTCCCGGACGGTGTTACACCTATTTCCCGGACAACGATGAACATCGTCAATCTCCCTCCAGCTAGGGGTCAAAATCCTGACCTGGTGCCCCTAACCACCCGGCGGGGCGAGATTATGTGGGTTCATCCAGGTTTGGTGTCGGAGCTCGAGAAAGAGACTAATGCTACTAAGGCTAAGTCTGGAAAGAGCTCCAAATGCAAACCATGCCATACGGTTGTGACTTTTTCGACATCAGACGAAGACGAGGTATTGGCTGCGACCCGTTCAGGGAAAGCTTACCTCAAAGACTATGGAGCGAGTCAGGAAGATGCACCGGCAGACACTTCAGCTGCCAAGCCGTCGTACCAGAGACCGGTCCTTCGAGACTAACTTTGGCGGACAAGGGGAAGCAGAAAGAAGTACGTTTCGACAAACCTTTAAAAAATATTCAAAATAAAGGTCTCGAAAAGCCGTACAACTTCAACATCCTGGCCCAACTGGCTAATATACCAGCCAGGTTGTCCATCTTCGAGCTACTCAGACTCTCCCAAGACACTCGTCTAGCCCTGAGTGAAGCGCTAATGCAGGCGGAAGCATACTTGACCCAGCTCAAGTCCCCTGACGAAGAACCAGTGGCGTGCCCTCAATGCCACAGTGTGATGGAGGTGGTCCCGAACATCACTTTCACTCAAGACGACATGCTGTTAAAACATAACAGGCATGACAGACCCCTCTATTACACCGGATACATCGGTTCCATGGAGGTCGACCGGATTCACATAGATCCGGGATCGTCAATTAACATCATTCCTTATAGTCTGCTCAGACCACTGAGGATCCCCACCAGCGAATTGGCTTCCACCACCACCACAATCGTGGGTTTCAACGCTCGAAGAAGCAAGCCAATGGGGAAAATTCGTCTGAGGATCCAAATCGGTGACCTCAGATCGGTGGCTACATGCTATGTCATCGATTCAGAGGTATCCTATAACATTCTGCTCGGCAGACCATGGATCCACGACCACAACATCGTTCCTTCGACTCTACATCAATGCTTCAAATATGTAGATACTCATAGAACAGTACAAACGGAGGTTGCTGACCTAAACCCGTTTAAGGGAGTAGAATCCTACTACTTCGATGCCGTATTGTACTCTCAAGACCACACTGAAGAAGTGTCAGGCAAAGCAGAGAAGGAATCCCACCGGGAGTCAGAACAGCCCTCTGCCGAATAACCACTCTCGATCAG
Organism: Iris macrosiphon; assembly: GCA_036927795.1. NCBI lineage: Eukaryota > Viridiplantae > Streptophyta > Magnoliopsida > Asparagales > Iridaceae > Iris > Iris macrosiphon. The sequence continues at coordinate 196,447,795 of JAYESA010000007.1, forward strand.
AGTGAAGGGGCAAACTACTCGTCCAAAAGCCCTGGAGCCTATGACTATCCACCTGAACAAAACCAGGTCAGGAGGAGGAGGTCGCCCTCTGGTGATCACTTTGAACCAGAAACCTTAACCCTTGGTCATCAATCTTCGGCACGACAGGCAGCCGACCGATGTAAATGCAACCAGGCATGCGGTTTCTGACGATAATAAAGGATCTCTTTCCCAGTATATCGACACTCAAATTCCAAAATAGGAATCCTCTCCCCATGACGATATAGAGCCTATAGCACAGAAATTCTTGACAGCTATAGATTCCTATCATCCATACGTGTGGGAAGTAGCGTCATCATCCAATGTCGTCACAACATATGGACCACACGAGGATTCTATCTTCATTGTTCCGCCTGCCCGCAGTAGTCAGCATTCAATAGTCTTCGACCGAATGCGCAACAAACCGACTGTACAAGAAGATTCCTTCGATGACGATGCTGGTGTGCAAGTTCATAGGTACAGCCCGCAAGCTTTGAAGATCATGCAAAGCATGGGTTACGACTGGAAGCTGGAACCAGGTCTCAACTACGGGAAAGGCAGACGGATGCCGCTGCTCGGCAATCCCCGTTATCAACAAACTCGTTTCGGGCTAGGGTATGCCGCCTCCCTTGCAACTTTCAAGTCGGACGAGGATATCTTTTCCTCTTTTCAAGACGGCTCGTTGCGCTCCGACTCATCCGAGGCTCTCGAACGAACATTATCAGTGAATATGGTAGTGGCAGATTCCTTCGAAGCAGACGAACCAGAATCCGAGCCGTTTGAGGATGACTCTTGGGCTCAACAAATGGATACACAATGAGAGTTCCGCTTCGAGCAGAGAGAACCTTCCACTGAAGATGAAGTTATCCAGATCAATGTTGGGGATAAACTTTCACCAAAGCCGATATTTATCAGTAACGATCTTTCCCCAGCTGAAAGGGAAGAAGTTATTCAACTGATAAAAGAATACATCGACGTCTTTGCGTGGAATTATGAGGACATGCCAGGCCTTGATCCAAAGGTGGCTACCCATAAACTCAACATATTGCCCGCTTCAAAGCTAGTGAAACAGCACCAACGCCGGTTCCGCCCGGATATGATGGATGCCATTGAAGCTGAAGTCAAGAAGTTGATAGCCTGTGGTTTCATCCGGGAGGAACAACATCCCGACTGGGTCGCCAATGTTGTCCCGGTCATGAATAAAAATAGGAAAGTACGCGTCTGCATCGATTACCGAGATCTGAATGCAACCTGCCCCAAGGACGAGTTTTCTCTTCCCATCACAGACGTCATGATTGACAATATATGCAGTTTTGAACATATGTCTTTCATGGACGGCTTTTCAGGATATAATCAAATTAAGATGCATCTTGAAGACGAGAAGCATACTGCCTTTCGGACACCACTGGGGGTATATTGCTATACGGTCATGCCCTTCGGATTGAAGAACACCGAGGCTACGTACCAACGGGCTATGAGTAACATATTCCACAAGCATTTACGCAAGACGGTGGAATGTTACGTAGACGATATAGCTGTCAAAAGTTGCCTCAAGGACAATCACATCCAAGACTTGAAGACGGTGTTTGAGCTGATGCGCCAACATCAACTCAAGATGAATCCTACAAAGTCTTTTCTGGGTGTATCTAGTGGCAAATTCCTGGGATTTATCATTACCGCCAAGGGCATACGAGTGGACCCTAATAAAGTCAAGGCCATCTTAGAAATGCGACCACCCCATAATCTGAGGGAACTCAGGGGATTTCAAGGTCGCCTGGCTTATATCCAGAGGTTCATATCCAACCTCTCTGGGAGATGTCAGCCTTTTTCTCGTCTCATGAAGAAAGGTGTATCCTTCGTATGGGACGAAGCCTGTTAGCAAGCGTTTAACGATATCAAACGCTACCTCACTCATCTGCCAATTCTGGTGCCTCCCGTCATAGGAAGACCATTCTTCCTGTACGTTCGAGCGATGGACCATTCTCTGGGAGCTCTTCTCGCGCAGAAGAACGATGTGGGGGCATGAACAGGTTAACTACTATCTAAGTAGAATGATGATCGGAGCTGAGCACTGGTATAATCCAGCGGAGAAAGAATGTTTGGCTCTGATGTTCGCTATTCAGAAGACGCGGTACTATGTCACCGGCCAGACCATTCATATCATCTCCAGGATCAATCCTCTTCGGGTACTGATGAACAAGCCAAGTATTCTTAACTCCTGACTCGCGACTTGGGCGATGTTATTAACACCATATGACATGGTGTACGTCCCTCAGAAGTCCATCAAAGGCCAAGCATTGGCTGACTTCCTAGTTGCTCATCCGATCTCGGAGGCCTCCAAATTATACGAGGACATTCCCGACGAAGTTGCAGAATGTAATTCCGCAATGGAAAGTGACGCATGGCAACTGTTCTTCGACGGCGCCTCCAGGACTGGTCCCAAGGGAAACGTAGTTTCAGGGATAGGAATTGTCCTGGTTACTCCCGACAAACTCGTCATCTACCGAGCATACTCTCTTAGCGAGCCCTGTTCCAACAACGTCGCAGAGTATAACGCTCTACTAATCGGGCTCCAAGTCGCTAAAGAGCTGGGGGTCGAATCCCTGGAAGCTTTCGGTGATTCTCTGCTTATCGTCAATCAAGTCAGAGGAATATATAAAGTCCGAAATCCTGACCTCATCCCCTATCACCGAGCGACGGTCGAGATAGCCATGACATTCAAAGGATTCTTCCTAGAACATGTACCTCGGTCTCAGAATCTGAAAGCTGATGCCCTAGCCAGCCTAGCTGCAGATCTAGCTACTCCCATAAGAAGGAGGAGTTCGGTAATCCTTCTTAACAGAGATCTATTCTGTGTGAAGAACAACTCTCACATAGAATGCAGCTACGCTGTAAACACCGATCCTCCTACGAGAGATTGGAAGAGTCCCTTCATAGATTTCGTGGCATACGGAATCTTGCCGGAGGACCCTAAAGAAGCAGTATCCGTCAAAAGACGATCATTACGCTTCTACTTCGATGCATCTTCACAATGCCTATATCGCCGGACCTACGATGGACTGCTATTAAGATGTCTCTCTGACGATGAAGCACAGAAGATTATTCGTGAAGCTCATGATGGCGTATGCGGGGCACATCAACCCGGTCCTAAGCTACAGGATCGTATCAGGAGAATGGGCTATTACTGGCCCACTATGATCGCAGATGCAATAAAATATGCAAAACAATGCAGGGCCTGTCAGGTTCATGCAGACTTTATACATCAGCCGTCTGAACATCTACATCCAACGGTTGTATCCTGGCCTTTCGAAGCATGGGGTATGGATATCATTGGTCCTATTCACCCGTCTTCTTCCAGAGGTCACCGGTTCATACTGGCCATCACGGATTATTTCTCCAAATGGGCAGAGGCGATCCCTCTCGCTGAGGTGAAGGCATCTAATGTGATCAGCTTCATCAAGCATCACGTCATTTATCGCTTTGGGATTCCCCGAAGGATAATCCATGACAATGGGCCTCAGTTCATCAGCCAAGCGTTTCATCAATTTTGCGATAAAAATCGGATACAAAATATCGCCTCTACGGCGTATTATCCAGCTGCTAATGGTTTGGCGGAAGCCTTCAACAAAACCATTATCAAACTCTTGAAGAAGTTCGTTTTCTCGAACAAGAGAGATTGGAATGAGAAGCTGGGAGAATGTCTCTGGGCGTACCGTACAACGGTCCGAGCACCGACAGGTTACACCCCATTCTCATTGGTCTACGGGAGTGAAGCAGTTCTTTCCATCAAAATTCAAATTCCGTCACTCAGGATAGCAGTCGCTAATGAGTTGACTCAGGAAAAGAATGACCTATTAAGGCTTCAAGAGCTAGAAGGATTAGACGAGAAACGCCTTCAAGCTCAACAGAGCATCGCCTTCTACCAAGCACGCATTTCCAGAGCTTTCAATCATAAAGTAAAGAAAAGAGTGTTCAAAGTCGGCGAGCTAGTCTTAGCCGTGAGAAGGCCGATGATTCTTACTCACAGGAGTAAGGGCAAATTCCAGCCCAAATGGGAAGGCCCTTATGTGATCGAGACAACATTCTCAAACGGCGCTTACAGGTTAGCCCAGCCTAACGGAGACCTCATAATGGCTCCTATCAATGGCAAATTCCTGAAAAGGTACTATGCTTAACCTCCTCTGCTCAAGTGGAATACGGCAAAAATCTCATTCTGACAAAACTACTTCCAAAACAAAACTAGTTGGGTCATGTTCTATCATGTTCATATTACCTCTGAATAGATATGTTCGACTAATTTGGAACTGCAAGACCTATCACGTCCATATCACCTCTGATAGTATTTTGTGTACAAACTTTAGTCAAAGCATATTCTATCATGTCCATATTACCTCTAAATAGATATGTCCTACTAAAGCATATTCTATCATGTCCATATTACCTCTGAATAGATATGCCCTGCTAAAGTTTACGTAGAGTATATCACGTCCATACTACCTCTGATATAACTTTCACCCAAACCTGTCATTTATATTCCGAAATGATAGGTCCACAAAGTCAGATGAAAACCCTCTTTATTATTCCCCAAAAAAGAGCAAAATTACATTTGCAAAGCAGAAAAGTACATCATTAGGGAGGAGCGGTCAAATCGCGAATCCGCTGTGCCAGTCTGGCCATCTTCTCATTCCTGGAGTCCAAAACGGTAGCTCGAGCTCACTCCCACCTTGTCTCCTCATCACTCAAGCCGAATAAATCGGACAGAGAATGTGTAAGAGTGGCGTGCATGGCACTCGCATGTGCCAGGTTCTATTGAGCCTCTTCCATTTGGCTCTGTAACACATGTACACCTGCGGCTGAAGTACGGGACCACTCCTTCGCTAAGGCGAGCTCAGCCTCCAACTTGCGGACCCTCGCTTCATTTCTCTCGTGTTCAGCTTTACTCTCGACCAACTGGGGAACAACACACTCTAAGAGGGTGTGCTCGTTACTCATCTCCTTCTGCCGCATCTCGAGGGACCTGCTCAGAGCTTCCAACTCTCCGAGCCTTGCAGTCAAGGAGTCGTATTTATCCTGGACCAGATCGTCAATACTGTCTTGGGATAGCTGCGAGTATTCGTTAACGGGTTGCTCCAAGCCATTAACTACCTCCTCCAAGGCGTCAGCTAACCCAGTATCGTCGAGGTCCCTGATCGCCTCTATCGGAAACCGAGAGGACTTCTTCAGACGCTCAAAGTTTAGATTCTTCTCCAACACCATGGATATCAGCATTTTTAAGATGTTGTTGAAGACACTGGTATATTGCTCGGTCAGCGCAGCTAGACCCGAATGCACACTGGGGGTAGCTGCAATATTGTCAAACCTCGCTCCAGGGACGACCGCAATCGATGTGGCCACAGTCGTCGCCTCAACGGGTGGTACAACAAAAGAAGGAGCACCAACGCCAGACGAAGTAGCCAGCATACTCGAAGGAGGCATTATCGCAATGACAGGCTCGTCCTCTTGAGGTATCGAAACCTCGTCGGCAGGCGAGCCGGCACCCGAGGATGCTTCCTTTTTAAAATCAGGCACCTCCGTATCAACGCCAGGACCTGACACAGAGCCGAAGGGCGCATATACATGGCCCTCCCCGAAGAGGTCGTCCCCTGAAAAGAAGACGAGAGGAAGTTAATATCAACATTATGTTAATTTTCCTAAAGAAGAGGCATGAAAAGACGACGGTTACCCATGGCCAATGGTGTATATGTCGCATCCGCGGCCTGTACAGCTAAATCATTTCTTAGTGATGCTAGGCAAGCTGTCATACCTGGAGAAGGGGGCCTGCTAACTGACGCTGGCAAATAGTCTTCCAGGTCTTCGCCGAGATCCACTTGAGGCTCATCGGCTGGAATTTCGCTAGGAACGCTGACAGGAACGACAGGGGTCTCTCTTAATGCTGAGCCGTATAAAGGGATATGGAGTCTTATAATCAGCCCCGAAGGCGACTTCGTTCCATTACCTGAGGCGGTAGCAGCGATAGCAGCCTCCAGCTGAGATTCTCCGGCACCGCCTGCCGAAACTGTAGAAGGGCCCTCTCTAAAAGGCGAGGAACCTCCAGTCAAAGAATCATCCCCAACATGGGGAGAAACAGGCTCACTTCCAGGAGCCTCAATACCAGGAATCCGCAGAGGACGAACAGCCGTCTTCTTCTTCCTCTTACGAGGGGAAGTCTCCTTCGGAGCAGGAGCCCTTCGTTTCCCAGAGATTACCAAATCCCCTGCAGGCGGAGGTATTTCACCCCTCGATACCGATATAAGGGGCTCGTCCGGAGTAACGGACTCCTCACCCTCGTTAGAAGAAACCGAGGGGACTTCGACTCTTCCCCCAGGCGTGGAAGAGGGTACCCTAAAACTTCCACGCATATCAAAATCGCGATGGAAGGTGTTGGTGGCCACATAGAACTGGGCATACGTGTGAAGAATGCACAATTTCGTGGAGAGAGTGGTGAAGGGCACAGTAAAAATTGCCCCAGTGCAGCCCATGATAAAATATTGCCATCCCCTCGCTCCATCGATGAGTCCACCTCTGGACCTGAAGCTGGTGACGGCATTGCCCACGTGCAACTGATCATACCCAAACTGTCTGGCAAACCGACTAGGCAGGTAGGGTTCAAAGAAGCAGTGGTCTTCACTTCTGTATAGCAAGTGGAAAGGTCTAATGCAGACCAACCAATTGAAAGCTTCGGGAGAAAGAACGGTCTTCTCTCTACCTAAGTCCTCAAGCCTAATCCTCGATTGATTGCGATGAACAGAGGGGACAGTACAAAGGAGCTTCCAGCTATGGCCGCCATTCAGCACCCGCCGACAGTTTAAAACTGTAAGCACGTTCCAGGAGGATTTCTTGTAATTCAGCAAGAAACTCCCCCCAAGCTCTGCCGGAACTAGGAGACATCACTCGGGGGTTATGGAGAATTAACCATCCCATCAAATACAGGTATGGTAATTCCACCCGGGGAAAGCTTTCACGCCGAGCTTCATCAGCAAGCAGCCCCTCAGTCATCGCCCTCAGGCCAGCTTGAATGCGGCACACCATGACAGGGAGCAAGCCCAGTCTCGCCCCAAATACCAGACGCACTGCCGGCCACAGGGTGTTGCGGTGAGTACAATCCGCAGACGCGATGCCAGGTACCACCAGTCGGCGTAGCCATATTGAGAGAAAGCCAGCCAGTTGAGCTTCCTTGGATAGAGCCCTACGATAATGCCTCAGATGACTATAGGCCTTAGTACCTGCAGGATATCTTCCTATCCCTTCGACGAGGATCTGATCTGGAGCCCTAGCATCCTCCATAAGATCGTCGACTTCCTGAGTAGTAAGCACACTCAGAGGATTCACAGGCTCATCCTTGCCCTCCAAGACTTTCTCCGGCTGAGCAGCCCTGGCCCGATAAAAAAAGAGGTAGGACGTCCACTTGCTGGTATGAGCCAAATCTGAAGGCTCAGCATAGAAGGCGGTACAACCAAGGTAGTGGCACATCAGCTCCTGGTACACTTCCACTACCCGAGGGTCTGAATCCCCCAGCTCCCGGTTCGTGGGAACATACTCTTCATACGGAGTATCCCCCATCGGCAGTCTCGAGATCTCTGCCATCTCGTGAAGGACCAATCCCAACTCCCCCAGTGGAGTGGCGAAAGTCTCGATGAGCGGAATATATCGCTCCATCAGTGCCAGAAATAGGTTAGGGTTAGGAGGTAACCCAACACTGGTGGCACTCATAGCTGCAAGCAGACCGATATTCTCCAACTCGATCCGAAAGTGCTCCAGAGCCCAATCGACTAAACGAGCCCATCGAAGATTTGTTGGGGTTATCCACCCATTGCATCGAGGATTCCCCTTGGGGTATACTCCTCCGCGCCCCATGAAATCATTGCAAAAGGTCGACAATTGCACCGGCTGGAGCACCAAGTTGTCTTCACTCGGGACACTACCCGGGTACAGTCCCCTGAACGACATTACAGGACCGGAAGGGCGGCTGACAAATAGGCCAGATTCTTTCTGATAGAAGATCTTCCCCGACTTACCGTGAAGATCGGGGGTCAGCGTTCACGACATCCTCCTGGGATGTGTAGCATGGAAGAATGCCGAGATGGGATAATCCCTCAGCATCTTGGGCAGACTCAAGACCAAGCCCCCGACAGGGAAAACCCAGAGTTCTTTCTTTGGCTTTGTCTGGAACTGCTTATCAATCATGTCCCCGAAGAGAAAGGCAGGCTTTATATACTGGTCCCCGTCTATGTACATCAGGGGCTCTCCATTAATCATGTTCAGCAGCGTTCGCTCGCCCTGAGCCGATATCAAAATCCCTCTTCCTTCGGGATACTGGGGTCCGGAGATAGGAAATGTCACATGGGACAGATCCTCCAAATAGTTGGAGTGCAGCAGCCCGGCGGCAGAACCCATCACCTCGGCTAGTGGAGACTCACCCAAGTTAACTGCAAGGGTGCAAGAAAAACACGTCAGTTTCTATACTGGATATTATAATCTTGCAGCATATGCCAAGACGCAACAGTCTGTGCTCTACGCCAAAACTGTACAAACTTGATCGTTTATGCCAAAATTTTCATCCAGGGGCGTAAAATTCAAGTCGACAGTATACTATTTGTGCTTTACGCCAGGCTGCCAAAGTTCGAGCTGTTACGCCGGAATTTTCATCCAGAAGCGTAAGAGTTCAAATTTTTACAGTATATAAGAGTTCAAATTTTTACAGTATACACCAAGTTCTCGACGATCAAAGCTTTTACGCTCAACTATGAAAACCTGGAGTTTTTACGCTGACACATTAGAAATGTGGGCGTAAAAGATAAAATGTCTCCGTGCATCATCTTCCTCAAAGAGGCTATCTGCACAGAAGATGACCTAGCGCGGTCACGTTCAACGTGTGCGAAGGATTTTTCAAGTCGTTCTTTTTCGTCCTAAAAACTCTACCTTGCAGGCCAGGGGCATTGCTCGTCGGCGGGACGCTTCGCTCAGAATGAGGTTCTCCTTGCCCGACCGGAGACACTCCTGCTGGAGCAGAAGAACGAGAAGAAGATTCGACCTTCTTTTCCTTAGAGGAGGAGGATTGCTTCGAGGCCATTACTGGAAACTTTGAAGACTCGGAGAAGAAATAGAGAAGAACTCGAACAGTCGAAGGCTTTTTTTCGCAGAAGACGGATGAAAAGTTTTTCTCTCAGAAACTTGGGGATATATATAGAGTTTGGATGGACTCCTCGAAACCCGAACCAAATCTCCTAATCAATATTCGGTTATGATTGAGGACTACGTCAGCCTATTTTTATCGGAAGGCGGACAGTCAGCGAATTCAAAAAGTTTTTGCGCAAAGAAGATTCGCGGTTCCTACGCTAAAGAGCTTTCTACGCTCGACAGCTACAGATCTTCGGTTTTACGCTCACAGGCTATAAGTCTATGATTTTACGCCCGGATGTCCTTGTGCTCGGTAGCTCTTACGCTCGAGAGGCTACAAACCTACGACTTCACGCTCAGCAGCTACAAATCTATGATCTCACGCTCGGTGGTGTTTAGTTTATGCTCAGAAGCAACAGATCCACTACTTCACGCTCGGAAGATTTCCTTTTCACAGGCTACAGATCTCCAGTTCTACGCTAAGGAGCTATCTACGCTCGACAGTTACAGATCTACGGTTTTACGCTCACAGGCTATAAGTCTATGGTTTTACGCCCGGATGCCCTTGTGCTCGGTAGCTCTTACGCTCAAGAGGCTACAAACCTACGACTTCACGCTCAGCAGCTACAAATCTATGATATCACGCTCGATGGTGTTTAGCTTACGCTCACGAGGCTACGAACTTATGATCTTATGCTATGACTCTCCGCACATTCGAGGGATACGCAGGCCAGAGTACGCGTACATCTGAACGGTTCCCAAAGCGGTCAATTGCAAGAGTTCACGCAGAAGATACTCCTTCTTGACCATAAGATATCCCAAGTACCCTAAGCATGCAGAGTTCAACATCGAAGATTACTCTTCTTCATGGGTCGATTGGAAGTTCATCCAGACTCCAGTCCGAATATTTTATTTACAGTTCAAGATGGCAACGCAGTTTGACAGCCAGTTCTCGACCCTGTTCCAAGGGACTTTTGAGAAATCATTCTTGAAGATGATGTCTGAACAAGAATTCTATTTATCAGAAGCAACGGTTCAGGATTCTACGCGGTTCCTCATTCCTAAAGCAGCTTTTTGCGCGCCCCTAGCTATGCGCGAAAGACAGGACACGACCTAGCACTCTATCTAAAGCAGAGGCGGCGTAAAGAATCAGACGTGTCGAAGCTACACATATTCAGACTTCGCAGCAACATATGGCAAAACGATCATATGTACAGAAGAAAGACGACTTTATTAAAAGATTAAAATCATGATTACATATGAGAGAAATCCAGTCTACAAGGGTTTTTTTCATTTTCGTGATTACATATGAGGGAAATCTCGTCTACAAAGGACTTCCTCGTCGTCATCTGAAGATCACGCCCAGAATCTCTTCTGCCAGGTTCTCGCATGGGCGTCAATTCTTCATCCATCTTCTCCAGCAGTCAGTCGGTAACCGCAAACCGACAGACATATTGTCAGGGCAGGAGGATACAAAATGGGCATTGACCCATCCTCCAACAGAAGAAAAGCAGAAACTGAATCTGCTTTCCTGCATCCCACGCCGTGACAGATTGAGTTGAGATATTTCACCCAACTCAATCCTGGACAGAGCTAGTCTATCTGCTCTCGTCCACGGAGATAACGGGAGAAGGCACCACTTGCAAGCTGTGTGGTCCAACGCGACCCTTCCCTTCTCTTGGAAGAACCGCCATATAAAGTTGCTGATTATCCCGAGCAAGAGAGGCTATGATATCCTTCTATGATCCATCGTTGTAGATGATGCTTGCTCGAAGACGCCATCTTTTTCGGCTCCTTACATGCTGGAAGAACATGATCTCCTTCTTCCTCAGGTCGACCTGACGAACTTCGGCGATCATCTCTGCGTGGTGAAGGAAACGTGGGAAGAACAGGTTAACTCCCCTAGCCTTTTTATAGGTGAAAGAGATCACACCGATCCACAATAACTCCGCCATAAAGTCAGCCTTGAAAGAACGTGTCAGACTTGACCGTTTCAGGCTCCATTTAGAAAACGTTTCGAGTTACGAGGAACGGTTCATGCTTCATTCAAAGCGTTTCAAATTCCGACGAATTTGAAAGCTTTGAAGGGGGTCTTGTAGAAGCATGAAAAATACGCTGGATAGCGCTACGCAACATGGTGATACAGGACAGCGTAAGCAGGGGACCTCAGAGCCATCAAGAGTGCAACGGAGCTTTTCTGCTGAACACAGCATAAAATATAATGCTCAAACGACCATCCGCGTAATATGCAGTACGTCCGGGCTGCTTCAGCGTAGACAGGGTGCTTCATCGCCTATATGGCATAAAACTCATTCGCTTTCAATGCAGCATTAAAGCGTACGAGGAACGCTTCGTCTTCTTCGAAATGAACCTGTCAAATCACGCAGTGAACCTGACGTCTGACTCCTGACAAAGAGTACTGCACGGCTACCCAGACGACGGCTGAAATAATGACAGACCTCTCGGGATGCGCTCCTGCATTCAATGCACAGTATGATGGCGGATCTCTGCATTTAATGCAAAAGATTTGATTAATATCACCGAACCATCGTTTAGTGATATCCCCTTTGCGTAAACTGCTTTTACGCGTACAAGGGGATACGCTGCCTTATTTTACATAGGCAAACGTGAACTGTTTATGCTCCACGAAAGGCAAACAGACTACCATGTCAAAAGCTGCTCTTCGTACAGGGCTCGAGGCACGTCTCTGCACCTAATGCTCAGAACGGTGGCAGGTCGTCAGAATACGCCTCTGTAATTAATGCACAAGATGATGGCGGATCTCTGCATTTAATGCGAGAGATTTGATTATATCTCCAAGAGCCGTAATTCCGGCTAAGACATCCATATCATCACTCTGGCACGTTACGCAGCTGCTTCTACGCCCATTCAGCTCCTGTGCCCACTCGACTTCTACGTCTCCTCAGCTTCTATGCTCATTCGGCTTCTACGCCATCAGGTTTCTACGCCTACTCGGCTCCTATGCCTACTTGGCTTCTATGCCATGGTGACAGATATTGGCTTCTACGCCAACCTCTTCTACACAAGGGATACCTACCTACGTGGCTTCTACGCCGTAATCTTCCCAGCAGTCACACGCTCACTCAAAAGATTATCTATACTCAGGCATTGGTTATTTTAACCGTTGTGTAAAAGGGTGCCATACTTTCTACTCCTCGGTTCCTACACCAACTGAGTGGTCACTGTCACTAAAGCTCTATAAATAGAGACCTCTATCAACAGAGGACAAGGTCGGCAAATTCAGGAGAGGAGAGGTCGAAGAGTCTTTGAGGGAGAGAAGAATCCAGAGCTCAGGCAAGGAGTAGCGATCAACGACTTCGGCATCGTGCATCCATCCTCCTTAGCAACCTCCGAAGCTGCTTTCCGTCTTCCACGGCACTTCTTCACCATCGTGTGGTCCAAGAGCTAAAGTGATCGACTACAGATCAGACGCCTATAGCAACATTTACCCAGATATATAAATTGTACTCCCACATCCTCGTATAGGATTAAATTGTACAAGTTTGTTTGTAAACCAAAGAAAGCGGGTTTCGCATAAACCCCGTCTTGAATATATTTCATTCTTTCGTTTAAAACCACAAACACCTTGCAATCGCATTGGAGCAGGCCAACCTACCAGCTCGACGGCAACCAACGGGCTCTATCACCGATTTTCGCCAGCTGAAGCCCCGTACCTTCTCAGGCAAGGAGGAGCCCACAGAAGTTCATGAGTGGCTCACCAACACTCAACGTCAATTAGAAGCAGCTGAGCTTCCAAGGGAACGTTGGATGACTGCCGTCAGAATGCAGTTGACGGATAATGCACATCACTGGTGGCTATCTGAGGAGACACGACTCGGATCAGACCAAGTCACTTAGGAGGAGTTCTCCAGACTCTTTCAAGAGATGTACATTCCAGCTATCGCTCGATCAGAACTTCGGGACAAGTTCAATCGCCTCACTCAAGACAGTATGACAGTGGAAGAATACAACGCAGAATTCATTCGTCTGAGTCGCTTTGCCCCAACCTTGATTCAGACAGAAGAAGAGAAGGCTGAGAAGTTCTTTGACGGACTAAACTTTGAGCTACAGAAACTAATTGGATCCGTCGCTCCTACATATTACTCGGACGTCCTTGCTGCAGCCCAACGCATGGAGCGCATCATCAGGAGAGAGACCAGTCTGAAGCGGCCGTCCACATCAGCACCAGCTAGAGCACCACAGGAAGAAGTTGCAAAAAGATCTCACATGCACCAGCCACTAGGAGCATCTCCACAGGCACTACCTGTGTGTCAATATTGTCGCAAGCGAGGCCATATTGAGAACGAGTGCAGACGTAAAAGGAGATAATGTTTAGCTTGCGGATCCAGTCAATATTCAGTGAAGGAATGTCCTGAGCGTCGAGAAGGAGCACCAATGGTTAACCAACAAGCGTTACCAGTACCGAGGCCAGCCTATCCAGCATTGGGAGTACCGCAAACGGGAGTTGAAGGAGTCCTACCACCAGCTCCAAGAGGGTATCAGCCGAGGCCACCTTTGATACCGTAGGCACTACTCTTCCAGTAGGCCCAGCAACAGCAGAGGGCACCACCTCAAGGACGCGGACAAGCTTTTGCTATGACTTTGGAGGACGCGCAGACTCGTGGAGTAGCTAATGCGCGTAAGTGATTCGTAACTATCTCGTCTAGTATTGCTTTAGTTCGTGCCTGTTGGTTCGTGACCCTAGCCTTAACCTAGTAATTTTGAACTTGCTAATAATTGATAACCTAGTGATAACCTAGTATGATAAGTGATAACCTAGTTTTCTAAAAAAAATTAGTTTTTTAGATTTCCTTATTCTGGAAATTGCATAACTTCCATTGCATAGGGAAATGATTCCCTATGTATTTTGTTTAAAACTCTCATCCTTGATTCTCCTTAATCATGATGTGCTTCGAACAATGCTTGCAACCGTGTCATCTCTGTTGACCGGTTATTCTTTGATTGCGAGGACACAATCCTCTTAAGGGGGGTAGATTGTAAACCCCCTGATTTTTCTAGAATTTTAAAACAATTTTTCATAATTTTTCTGGAATTTTTTTGGGATTTTTATTAATTAAAACTAAGGTATTTTGAAATTGAATGATTTTAAATGGTGTTAAATAATATTAAAATATTATAAAAATAATATTTTTAGGTGTAAAATGAAGAATTAGATATAGGATAATTTTCCGGGAATTTATTGGACCCCGAAAATATTTTTAAAGCCCTAAAAACTAATTAAATTTAAACCCTATTTAAACCCTGAAATAAACCCGGTTTATTTCAAAATAAACCAAACCGGACCGGAACGGACCGGACCGGTCTAACCGACCTCGACTTTCCCTCTCCCCGGCGCCGCTTCGTCTCCGCCGGCTGTTACGCCGCCGCCGTCGCTTCGCGTCCCCAGCCGACTCCTCCGCCGTGTAACCGCCGCGTCTCCCCCGCTCCTCCCGCAGCGGTCGTCCCTCCGCCTCCCTCTCTGCCTATAAAACCCCCTTCTCCGCCCCTCTCTGTCGACTACCACCTGTCTCCCCTCCACCGATTCTCGGCCACCCGACCATCGCCTCCACTCCTTGAGCTCCGCCCTGTCACGCCCCAGTCCCAAAAATATACGGAACTAGGCCACGTGGCATTGGCCAGCTGACACGTCGCTAAGGGAATACCCAATTTAATGGACCCAAAGTGATGTGCTACGCTGTCCTATAATACTACAAGTCTAATTACAGGTAAATCTATCTCATCCACAATAATAACAGGGAAAATGCTGAATATATAGATGCTAAATCTGAAATGTCATATACAACCCAGATAAAGTCAGGTGGGAACAATCCGACTACAAAAAGTAAGCAGAAGTAAAATAAGATAAACTAGCACAACATCCTCAAAATATGTAGCTCCAACTCCAGGGTACTCAGGTAGACTCTGACGGCATCTCCTCTAACTCCATCTCAAGGGCATGTCCAGACTCCTGTCCAGGTCCAGGTACTGTGGGTTGGAATGTCTCAGCTAAACCTGGCAGGGAACCAGGTCCTCAGAGGGACGTAACAAGATACAGAAAAATAACATGCCATGTATGTAAATACTGAATAAATAAATATAGGGTGCTAACCATCTAAGTGAAATGCAAATTGAGACAACCTAGTACGTATGGGAAATGTGTGGCTAGACATATGCTGACGTAATTCACCAATCTGTAGTGACTGGCTAGTATATGCCACATATGCCCCCGTTCAAGGGCACTATACAATTTTCCATCTACGAGGAGAATGGTCACATGAATATATATATAACATCCGTATCACTCCGTCGAGTGCGGCACATGATAAAGAGGTGGGTGTCCCATACGTATTTTAGTCGTTCTCCCCGCCCAATGTAACTAAATGTCAAGTCGTACATTTCCTGAATTATTCTAATCCGTGATGTGGGTCACACGTACTGGTAGCTAATCAAATACGCAGCCCACATCCCAATATGCATTGCAACCATGTTGCGTGTTCCCGTGATAGGGTCTAGGAGAATATCAGAATACTCTCACAGCTGTTGGTGAGTCTGTAATACTAAGTTAATTATATTAAATATCAACATAACAGCTGACTGTACCCAAGGCAGTCTCAGGTAATCATGGTATATGAAATACAGAAACAAGAGCATATAACATTATTGAGAATTTAAACAGTAACTTGGCAAGGTATACTTGCCTACTCCCTGATAGTGTTGATAACCTGATCTCGCAGTCAGGTTTGAGGTTGCTGGTGATAGTGGGTCATTGGCTGTGCTGAAGGTGGTTTCTGTTAAAACAGACAGGGTTCGTGAATATCAAAGCTGTAATAATAAGCATATATATATACTTATATACACATATATAGATATATATATATAGTATGTATATATATATATAATATATATAGAAGTATATATAGTATATAGACAAATGCAAGTATATATAATAGTAGCAGGGTATATCCACTGCTATAGATATATAATACGATTATCAGGGTGTATCCACTGATATATAGTAGTCAGGATATATCCACTGAGATATATATAATAAATAATGATCAGGGTATATCCTCTGATATAATAATATAATAAATTGAAAGACAGTGCAGGAAATAAAAATGATGTACTATCCAGCAAATATTATATTTAATAATATCAGGGTCTATATGTGACCACTGTTATATACAGCATTTATAATAATAATATTATCAGGGTCTATATGTGACCACTGTTATATATAATAATATATGTGTAAATAATTGAAATAAGTGCATTTGAATAATAAAAAGAAAATGCATAGTATATATATACATATATATACTATAAATATAGTAGTAATAACATATACATAATATGTTATATATAACTATATATATATATTACATTTATAAGTAAAAACAGAAATGAAAATGCATATATACATATATGTATAATTATTACATAACATATAAGTAATATGTTATATAAGTATATTCATATAAATATACATATGTATATATTCATATTTACATATAATTACACAATAATAATAATATATATAGAATATATATATATATTGTATATTTATAGTATATCATTAATATAATATATATTATATATATTAATATATATATATATATAATCATACATATATGTATAAACATATATATACATATATATATATAATAATACATAAATATATATAGATATAAGTATATTTATACATATATTAAATACATATATATATAATAATAATATATATACAGTATACTGTATATATACATTATAATTAATCTAATATATTTTATTATATATATAAACATATATATATATATATAGATATACATATATATATACATATATATATACATATATACATACATACAATATAATATATATATATACATATATATATACAGGTATTTATACCTGAGGGGGGGGTGACAGGGGGTCTACGGCGGGTCGCCAGCGGAAGGACGGCGGCGGAGTCGTCGGCGGCAGACCGGAATAGCAGCTGCAGTAGCAGCTGCAGTTAGCAACAACAGCAGCTGCAGCGACTTGCAGCGACTGCAGCGGCGGCAGCGGCGGCTGAGGCGGTGGTGCAGGCCGTCGGGGTGGCGGAGGAGGGGGTGGCGAAGGGTTCTGAGGTGGTGGCGGAGGTCGGAGGCTGCCTGAGGGGCGGTGGGGAACGGTCGGCGTAGCTCGGGATGCAGTCGGGGTAGGTCGGTGGTGGTGCTGCGGAGGCTGTCGACGGCGGAGGAGGCGTCGTGGGGCGGCGAGGAAGTGGGGGTCGGGTAGAGGGAAGCAGGGCGAGTCGAGTGGGGATGGTGGTGGCGGAGCACGGTGGCCGAAGGCGGCGGTGGGAGGAGTTCGGGTGGCGGCAGTGCTGTGGCCAGGGTTGGGGTAGTTGGCTTGCGGGGGCGGTTCACGGCGGAGCAGGGTGGTGCAGACGGTGGGACTTGGCCGGAGGGGAGAGGGGGTCAGGGCGGAGGGTTTGGCCGGAGTTGGGTCGGAGGCGGTGGCCGGTGGTGGCTGTGAGGAGTCCGGGAATTGGAGAGGGAGGGTGTTAGGGTTTATATAGGTGTTGTAGGCAATGGCAGTTTAGTAAATAAGTAGAAGTTTTGGGTATTTTAGTAATTTTGTAATTTAGGATATTTTCTAATAGATTTTTCTGGATAATAATGCCACATGTAGGTGTTAGGTTGTCTAGCCAATGAGTTTATGCCACCTCACATACATTTTTGCATAAAAACCCTTGACTTTTCATAATTTGCATAAAAGTCCAAAAATTGGAAAATTGCGTAATTATGCGATTTGTCTGGAAAATTACTTGGTTCTAAAAATTACTAAAATTCACAGTATTGAGGGGAAATGCTGGGGAAATATCCTGGGCTGTGGGGATGAGCCTGGGCAGATGCAGGGTCTGATTCTGCAGGTGATACGGGTCACCGTATTTATTATTTAATAAATACTGCGCACGGTGTTCACTAATTATTTAAGGGCAGTTAGGGTCATAATTTTTCTACGGTGTCAATACGATAATTGTAATACAATTATAGTAGAATATTATCGTATTTTTGGTTGGGCAAAACAGGTGCCTACTGGTCCTTAAATCTTTAGGGTACAGAGGTGGGTAAAGAGCAGAATTTTAAATAGGAAATAAATACATACGTTTGTAACGATATTTGTGCGACTAAAATGAAGCATCAAACAAGGTTTCTGGGAGTTGCTAAAAAAATACAGAAAATTAGTCTAGTAAGTCTAGGGCAGGGATGTGAAATTTGTGTAGGGTTAACAGCTAGTGTGATGTCCTAATTTATTGTGTAATAAACAAGTGCACACTCAATAGATAAATAAATTTTTAAAAAGTTGCACTAATTCTAATTAGTCTAAACTAATCATAAATTACTGAAATCTGGTCGAGGGAGTTTACAATCTACCCTCCTTAGAATATTTCGTCCTCGAAATAAAAACAATCATATAATGAGAAATGAAAGATGGATTAAGGACATATAATGATTAAGAAAGATTTAGTTTAAAATATTGGACATACCCTAGTTTGGAAATAGATGGGGGAAACATTATCGAATATCCTCTTCCCGTTCCCAGGTTGATTTGCCTGGTGCATGATGTTTTCATGCAATATGAACTAGAGGAACGTAATATAACGTGAGGTAGGTAGCGAAAGTCATTCTAAAAAATAAATAAATATAAGAACAGTTTTAAACTGCAATCTAATCTAATAGTAGGATTTGGTAATTTCCCAAGAAATAATAGAAATGGCTTATAGAAACAATACACTTCGTATTTATACTAAGTACGAGGTTTCTTCCTTCCGAAATAAGGGAAGACGGAAAACAGTAATCAAAAGTTCAAGGGGGAGGTAATAGATTAGAAGTATGGAGATTCAAGGCGTTTAAAGAATTCAATGGGAATTGTCAAGGCAGTTGTGGATGGAAATGCTATTCTGGAAATCCCTATTCACATATTCGTATTAGCACAGTTATGTAGCTGATACGATATGCGCAGAGAGTAAGTACATCTGTCTACTAATCACTATATATCTCAATCCATGTAAAGTAGTTATGCGAAAAGCGAACCAAGTGCGTTATGGTTGATCAGACCGTCATACACTGATTCTGAAATATATTAGTGTAGTACTCCAATAATACATAATTAATGAACAAGCTTGATAAAGAATAAGCTTGCAAAACTAGGCTATAATAGCATAGCATAATTTAAGGTAGTATAGCAAATATAAGTATGCTAGATTATGAGGTGAGAAGTACAAAACAATTCAAATTCACAAAAAGACAAGATTCTATAATCTCTACAGTTATTATTCTAACTTCTTGTCTAGGTCTCTAGTTGACCCAAAAGAGGTATGGTTTTCTAAGTTATACAACCTTAATACATACTATAGGTTGTCCGCATAAAACAGAGATTTAAGCACATGACTTGTATCCAGAGCGTACCTCCTTAATTGGGATACGTGGGAGACGTCATGTACTCCTTCCAATGTCTGTGGTAATGTTATCTTGTAAACAACTTCTTTGATGCGTTCCAACACATCGAAGGGTCTGATGTACCTCGAGCTTAGTTTTCCACTTCTTCCAAGTCTGATAGTTTTTCGGGCAGGTAAAAACACATGTCCTCTTATTTTACTCTATGTGTACCTTTTATCCAAATTATATGGGTATCACCAGGTTTATAATAGGTCGTACATTAATGATAGTTTCCTGATGTTTTTCTCAAGGCTAACATCTGTCTACCCTCTCTCCTTAAATCTAATTAGTTTATTCTCGATACTAGGTGTAACTAATCTATTTATCTATGGTAAAAACACGAGACTAGAAGTTACTGACTACCCTAATGAGTCATGTACATCAAATCTAATTTAGAAACTACCTGTAGTACTTAGCTATCACTTCATTCATATACTTGAGCTTATCAATCAATGTCTAGCAATCTACCTATATGTGTTTGCTTAGTCCTGATCATTATCTAAGGGTGGAAAATAATTTAGGTCGGCTACTATAAGTCATCAGGTGACTAGGGTTAACTACTATGATTTGCTATCCTATGTACTATCCATATCTAAATGGGTAACTTGGTGGTCTAAGGATGACGTTTTTCTACCCGTAGTCTAGTATATCATTTGGACTAGCTTAACCAGTCCATGCTTAAGACAACGTCGAAGTTTGGTATTGAAAGTACCAAGAATCGCGTCCTCAATATTTTACTATACCTGACTACTAGCATACTTTAGTAATGTTGGTAACTGGAACAATGCCTCTTCCGGTAAACCTGGCTATTTGCATGGGTACGAAACTACTAGATGTGAAGACAGTGTAGCACTGAAAAATAATGCGGTTTGCTGGTAATAATGCAACTATAAGGGTACCTAAAATGGTTTCACCTTCCGGTTCTTCTGCAACTGCAGCTAGTGCAAAGGCCTGCTCGTGCCTTTGTCTACCTGTTTGTTGTCTGGCTAGGCAGTACTGCGTGTCTTGGGTGACTAAAGGTGGTCCCCTCTGAAATCTTCCAGATGCTGGGGAATGCTAACCTCTAGTAGGGGGTTGCATTCTCTGGGCTGGTGCTACTGGTCCTTGCCCATTCTAAAGTGTTGCTTCTCTGTGTTGTGGGCAGTCTCTGGCCCTATGTTGATTATCTCCACATATCAAGCATAGTCTATACTTCCTTCGACAGTTTTTGGCATAATGTCCCTTTCTGCCACAATGGTGACAAGTCAAAAATTTCTTGGTTTGATATGACCCCATCTGGTATTGTGTCTGATTTCCCGGGTAACGGATTGGTCCTTCTGCTCCAGTCTGGTCTCTGGCTGATATGGTTGGATTTGAGCATCTAGCCTCTCGGCCAATGGCTTCTTGTATTCTTGCCTCTGAAAGAACTTCTTCGTAGGAAATCCTTGACTGTGCGGTAGTATGCCCCTGGAGTTCGGGGGTAAGGCCGTGATGGAACTTCATAGCCTTCTCCAACTCGTTAGGTATTAGGATGGCACCGAACTGACTTAGTCGACTGAATTCTGCGTCGTAGGCGTCGACGGTCATATTTTCTTGTTCCAGATGCAGGAACTGGGAGTACAATTCATCTCTGACCGTGGCTGGAAAGTATTTTGCATTGAAATATTCCAAAAATTGCTCCCAAGTATGGTTCTTGCCGGTGCTGCGCTCGATAGATTCCCACCATTGATGGGCGTTGCCGAGGAGTAGGGTCCTTACTGCGGTCATCCATAGATCAGGGGAAAGTTGTGAACCTTCTAGCAGTATTTCCGTGTTGGAGATCCAGTCTGAGATCTCTTCCGGAGTTTCACTGCCCTTAAAGGTTCTCGGGCTCATCCGGCTAAAGCCTCGAACAGTGCTAGCTGTTTGGACAGGGGCTGGTACTGGGGCAGCTGTCCTCTCCAGAACCGTCATTAAGTATTATCTCAGGATTTTAGTCTGTTGCCACTGAGCCTGCAATATGGCTTGGAACATCTGAGATTGTCCCTCAAGTTGTGGCATTAGGGCTGCGAGGACTGGAGGTGGAGGCAAAAGTGTATCTGCCTGCAGTGTTGGTGCCTGAGAAGTTTGCCCTTCTTGTCGGGCTGGTGTTGCTTCCTGGGTAGGATCCTGGTAAAGGTACGAGGTTGTTGGATTGACCCGCATCCTTCTCGGAGATTGGTCTCTCGGGGTTGGTGTCCTTTGGACATCTGGCGAGAGGTCTGTTGCTTGGTCAGTTCCATCAATCGCATGTTCCCCGGCTATGTCCATATTTTTGAAGAAGATAGAATAATTTAGAAAAGTACAAAGGAAATAATAAATGATAATCAAACAGGATGTAAATTTTTTTGGATGAAGTCAGTGTGGATGAAACCTAGTATTCCTATGCTATTGCAGGTTTGCTGAACATATCATGCTACTAGCAATTAACTCGACCTGCATGGGCCACCACTAAAACCGTGTCATGCCCTAGTCCCAAAAATATACGGAACTAGGCCACATGGCATTGGCCAGCTGACACGTCACTAAGGGAATACCCAATTTAATGGACCCAAAGTGATGTGCTACGCTGTCCTATAATACTACAAGTCTAATTACAGGTAAATCTATCTCATCCACAATAATAACAGGGAAAATGCTGAATATATAGATGCTAAATCTGAAATGTCATATACAACCCAGATAAAGTCAGGTGGGAACAATCCCACTACAAAAAGTAAGCAGAAGTGAAATAAGATAAACTAGCACAACATCCTCAAAATATGTAGCTCCAACTCCAGGGTACTCAGGTAGACTCTGACGGCATCTTCTCTAACTCCATCTCAAGGGCATATCCAGACTCCTGTCCAGGTCCAGGTACTATGGGTTGGAATATCTCAACTAAACCTGGCAGGGAACCAGGTCCTCAGAGAGACGTAACATGATACAGAAAAATAACATGCCATGTATGTAAATACTGAATAAATAAATACAGGGTGCTAACCATCTAAGTGAAATGCAAATTGAGACAACCTAGTACGTATGAAAAATGTGTGGCTAAACATATGCTGACGTAATTCACCAATCTGTAGTGACTGGCTAGTATATGCCACATATGCCCCCGTTCAAGGGCACTATATAATTTTCCATCTACGAGGAGAATGGTCACATGAATATATATATAACATCCGTATCACTCCGTCGAGTACGGCACATGATAAAGAGGTGGGTGTCCCAAACGTATTTTAGTCGTTCTCCCCGCCCAATGTAACTAAATGTCAAGTCGTACATTTCCTGAATTATTCTAATCCGTGATGCAGGTCACACGTACTGGTAGCTAATCAAATACGCAGCTCACATCCCAATATGCATTGCAACCATGTTGCGTGTTCCCGTGATAGGGTCTAGGAGAATATCAGAATACTCTCACAGCTGTTGGTGAGTCTGTAATACTAAGTTAATTATATTAAATGTCAACATAACAGCTGACTGTACCCAAGGCAGTCTCAGGTAATCATGGTATATGAAATACAGAAACAAGAGCATATAACATTATTAAGAATTTAAACAGTAACTTGGCAAGGTATACTTGCCTACTCCCTGATAGTGTTGATAACCTGATCTCGCAGTCAGGTTTGAGGTTACTGGTGACAGGGGGTCACTGGCTGTGCTGAAGGTGGTTTCTGTTAAAACAGACAGGGTTCGTGAATATCAAAGCTGTAATAATAAGCATATATATATACTTATATACACATATATAGATATATATATATAGTATGTATATATATTTATATATAATATATATAGCAGTATATATAGTATATAGACAAATGCAAGTATATATAATAGTAGCAGGGTATATCCACTGCTATAGATATATAATACGATTATCAGGGTGTATCCACTGATATATAGTAGTCAGGGTATATCCACTGAGATATATATAATAAATAATGATCAGGGTATATCCTTTGATATAATAATATAATAAATTGAAAGACAGTACAGGAAATAAAAATGCTGTACTATCCAGCAAATATTATATTTAATAATATCAGGGTCTATATGTGACCACTGTTATATACAGCATTTATAATAATAATATTATCAGGGTCTATATGTGACCACTGTTATATAATAATATATGTGTAAATAATTGAAATAAGTGCATTTGAATAATAAAAAGAAAATGCATAGTATATATATACATATACATACTATAAATATAGTAGTAATAACATATACATAATATGTTATATATAACTATATATATATATTACATTTATAAGTAAAAACAGAAATGAAAATGCATATATACATATATGTATAATTATTACATAACATATAAGTAATATGTTATATAAGTATATTCATATAAATATACATATGTATATATTCATATTTACATATAATTACACAATAATAATAATATATATAGAATATATATATATATTGTATATTTACAGTATATCATTAATATAATATATATTATATATATTAATATATATATATATATAATCATACATATATGTATAAACATATATATACATATATATATATATATAATAATACATAAATATATATAGATATAAGTATATTTATACATATATTAAATACATATATATATAATAATAATATATATACAGTATACTGTATATATACAGTATAATTAATCTAATATATTTTATTATATATATAAACATATATATATATATATAGATATACATATATATATACATATATACATACATACAATATAATATATATATATATATACATATATATACAGGTATTTATACCTGAGGGGGGGTGACAGGGAGTCTACGGCGGGTCGCCGGCCGAAGGACGGCGGCGGAGTCGTCGGCGGCAGGCCGGAATAGCAGCTGCAGCAGCAGCTGCAGTTAGCAACAACAGCAGCTGCAACGACTTGCAGCGACTGCAGCGGCGGCAGCGGCGGCTGAGGCGGTGGTGCAGGCCGTCGTGGTGGCGGAGGAGGGGGTGGCGAAGGGTTCTGAGGTGGTGGCGGAGGTCGGAGGCTGCCGGAGGGGCGGTGGGGAACGGTCGGGGTAGCTCGGGATGCAGTCGGGGTAGGTCGGTGGTGGTGCTGCGGGGGCTGTCGACGGCGGAGGAGGCGTCGTGGGGCGGCGAGGAAGTGGGGGTCGGGTAGAGGGAAGCAGGGCGAGTCGAGTGGGGATGGTGGTGGCGGAGCACGGTGGCCGGAGGCGGCGGTGGGAGGAGTTCGGGTGGCGGCAGTGCTGTGGCCAGGGTTGGGGTAGTTGGCTTGCGGGGGCGGTTCACGGCGGAGCAGGGTGGTGCAGGCGGTGGGACTTGGCTGGAGGGGAGAGGGGGTCAGGGCGGAGGGTTTGGCCGGAGTTGGGTCGGAGACGGTGGCCGGTGGTGGCTGTGAGGAGTCCGGGAATGGGAGAGGGAGGGTGTTAGGGTTTATATAGGTGTTGTAGGCAATGGCAGTTTAGTAAATAAGTAGAAGTTTTGGGTATTTTAGTAATTTTATAATTTAGGATATTTTCTAATAGATTTTTCTGGATAATAATGCCACATGTAGGTGTTAGGTTGTCTAGCCAATGAGGTTATGCCACCTCACATACATTTTTGCATTAAAACCCTTGACTTTTCATAATTTGCATAAAAGTCCAAAAATTGGGAAATTGCGTAATTATGCGATTTGTCTGGAAAATCACTTGGTTCTAAAAATTACTAAAATTCACAGTATTGAGGGGAAATGCTGGGGAAATGTCCTGGGCTGTGGGGATGAGCCTGGGCAGATGCAGGGTCTGATTTTGCAGGTGATACGGGTCACCGTATTTATTATTTAATAAATACTGCGCATGGTGTTCACTAATTATTTAAGGGCAGTTAGGGTCATAATTTTTCTACGGTGTCAATACGATAATTGTAATACAATTATAGTAGAATATTATCGTATTTTTGGTTGGGCAAAAAAGGTGCCTACTGGTCCTTAAATCTTTAGGGTACAGAGGTGGGTAAAGAGCAAAATTTTAAATAGGAAATAAATACATACGTTTGTAACGATATTTGTGCGACTAAAACGAAGCATCAAACAAGGTTTCTGGAAGTTGCTAAAAAAATACAGAAAATTAGTCTAGCAAGTCTAGGGCAGGGATGTGAAATTTGTGTAGGGTTAACAGCTAGTGTGATGCCCTAATTTATTGTGTAATAAACAGGTGCACACTCAATAGATAAATAAATTTTTAAAAGTTGCACTAATTCTAATTAGTCTAAACTAATCATAAATTACTAAAATCTGGTCGAGGGAGTTTACACGCCCCGACCTCGACGAACCCCTCAGCGCCGCCTCACTCCTCTCCTCCCAACCACCGCAGCCGCCTCCGCCTCTCTCCCCGACCCGCAGCTCCAGCACCGTCGTCTTCTCCAGCACAGTCGTCTCCTCCTCCCGAGACTCGCCTCCGCAGCACCCTAGCTCCGGCCGCCTCTAGCAGACCTCCGGCCAGCCCCGCCTGAGCCGTCCCCGGTCGCCTCTGCCTCTGCCTCCCTCAGCTCCGGCGAGTCGACGAAGCCCCAGCCGCTGTAGTGGTTGAAACCCTAACCCTAACCCTAGTAGCACAGTGGACAACATGTCTCGGTGTGTCGTGTCGCCTCGCGGACACGAAAAACCCAGTTCTGCGTAGCCCTGTTTCGGTACCCTTTTCACTCTCCTCGTTGTCCCATTTTTCGTTCCGTCTGTTACGACGCGAACCCTGCGTGACCCTCTCGATGCCAGTGCAACCCGCTCGGTGTGTCGCATCCTGTGGCGATCGCGAACTGCGATCCAAAAACAGGAAAATCAATACCCTATTTTCCCCCGGAACTGAGTACGCCCCGCCAAATGGGATGACTTAGTCGCGTGCGGTCTTCACCGAAAGGTGCGCGCCATTGATACGGACGTGTGGGATTTCGAAGAAGTTGATTTGGATGTGCGTGCACACCGGAATCAACGTGTATCGCCGACAACGCCCCGTATCGACCTGTTCTGGATCTCGTTGTAACTTTGTGTACACATGTCAGATCGAAACAAAACTTACGACATCGGACTCATAGCAATACGCTGTTCCTGTGACCCAAGTTTGGTTCGACTCTGAGAACGTTGACAAAATCGCGTATCGTGGGTCCCGCGGCTCAACTTGACGGACGATTTTGTGATCGGCACATCGGAATCTAGTTCTGTAATTTATGTTGGGTTTATATCATCGTTCTGGACTTGTTGACACTAAGTTTGACGAATTTGGAGACCTTTGGTTCGGACGCATTTTTTGGTGCGAATTGGGCCATATGTGGACCCCGCTTTGACCAGAAACTATCATTTTTGCCCCTGTGTCCAAATTGGACTCAAGGACAGGCGTTTCTAGCTATTTGATATTTTCTGAACCTGTTGGTGATGTTTATTTCAGCAACCGGAGGACTACCTGCAAATCTCGCTGCTGCCAGAGCTACAGTTGGAGTCAGAACTTCAGGCAAGTGTACCTTGCCATATTTGCAGTATATTGATTATTATTATTCTCTTGTTTTATACCAGAGATCTAATTGCTTAACCTAGGACCGTGTGATTTTACTTAGCGTCTGATTAATATTCGGGTGCCAACTCCGTACGCGGAATTGTGTAAACATCACCTAGAGATGGATATCGACACCCTTTACATTCTCGTGCTTGCAATATCAAGTACGTTATACCCAAGACACTTGACACTATTCATGAGACAGAATCTTCTTGAAATATTTAAGGTGATTTTTTATAGGTTACAGGATTTGTGACATAGATATTATATTCAAAACTAATTATATGACTTGTTGCATTAGTTTTGATCTTGCGTGACATGTACATCGTGAACTGTGATGTGAGATTACATTGGGTGGGGAGAGTATTACCATATCAAAGGCTGATTATATTATATATATTGTTATCTGGCGGTGTCTTAGTCTCTGACACAGAGCTTTGACACAAGTTCTGGCCCTTCGAGAGAATACTGCTATGGGTTTCTCCGACATAGATCCTATATAGTAGTCTCAGCCCGAGTATGACTAAAACTCTCACTTGCATATCACTTAGCTAGTTATATATTTACTTTATTGTTTCATTTATTACTGCACTGCATTATTTTGGCTTGAGTTATTTTGTACCTTACTATGTCCCCTGAGGACCTGGATCCGGATTATGTCCCCAGGATTAGCAGACGAGATCTATCCCGAGGTATACGGGACAGGAGCATTAGCAAGAGCAGAAGCAGGAACCGGTGCATACGTTAGAGCAGAACCAGGAACCGAGAATGAGGTGATTGCCGAAGATTTCTCTTGAGTATATATTTCTTCTATGCTCAGTCTTGGTGCAATTAAACTCTTATAGTCCTTGTTTAATTAACAATTGTAACAGACTTATTATTGGGTTGTTCCCCGATTATTTACTTGTGACTTGATGATGTTTAAATTTCCTTTTGTTGATATTGATGTATTCATTCTGTGGATGATATTAATAAACCCTGATTGTTGTATTACAGCTTAAGTACACCCCTATGGTTCCATTAAATTGGGTTTGTCCATCGGTGTGTGCTGCTGGCCATTGCCACGTGTCTAGTCCCTCGATATTTTAGGACTGGGGCGTGACATGGTTTTTGTGGTGGCCCATGTAGGTCAATGACTAAATTGCTTCGGTTTTAACTTAGGGACCGAGCAAGCCTGCACTAAGAATAGTATAAGTTTTAGGATCTCATCCACTTGCTTGAATCGTTCTTGACATCTATATCGGACTCGAATTTATTTCTTGACTTGCATCCTGCCTTGATTTCTGTGCACCTCTTATTGTTTATTTTGGTTGCAGATTTATGGATTCACGAGCAAACGATGAGACTCCTGCAAGATCACCAAGGGATGCTTTGGTAACCAATGAAAAGCAAGTAACACCAGTAGAAGAATGTCAATCAGCTCAATAACGTAGTCAAGCGAATCAGCATGCCTCAAGAATCCAGCAAGATGACATTCCACCATCGACGCAATTTACTCCACCAATGCCCGTATTTCCACAAGGGCAGGCTATGGACGGGCAGCAGATGTTTCAAATGATCTATGCAATAATGCAAGCTCAACAAGAGGCTTTAAGTCACAGCCTAGCAATCGCATTGGAGCAGGCCAACCTACCAGCTCGACGGCAACCAACGGGCTTTATCATCGATTTCCGCCAGCTGAAGCCCCGTACCTTCTTAGGCAAGGAGGAGCCCACAGAAGTTCATGAGTGGCTCACCAACACTCAACATCAATTAGAAGCAGCTGAGCTTCCAAGGGAACGTTGGATGACTGCCGTCAGAATGCAGTTGACGGACAATGCACATCACTGGTGGCTATCTGAGGAGACACGGCTCGGACCAGACCAAGTCACTTGGGAGGAGTTCTCAGGACTCTTTCAGGAGATGTACATTCCAGCTATCGCTCGATCAGAACTTCGGGACAAGTTCAATCGCCTCACTCAAGACAGTATGACAGTGGAAGAATACAACGCAGAATTCATTCGTCTGAGTCGCTTTGCCCCAACCTTAATTCAGACAGAAGAAGAGAAGGCTGAGAAGTTCTTCGACGGACTAAACTTCGAGCTACAGAAACTAATTGGATCCGTCGCTCCTACATCTTACTCGGACGTCCTTGCTGCAGGCCGACGCATGGAGCACGTCATCAGGAGAGAGACCAGTCTGAAGCGGCCGTCCACATCAGCACCAGCCGGAGACCACAGGAAGAAGTTGCAAAAAGACCTCACATGCACCAGCCACCAGGAGCATCTCCACAGGCACTACCTGTGTGTCAATATTGTCGCAAGCGAGGCCATATTGAGAACGAGTGCAGACGTAAAAGGAGATTATGTTTAGCTTGCGGATCCAGTCAGCATTCAGAAAAGGAATGTCCTGAACGTCGAGAAGGAGCACCAATGGTTAACCAACAAGCGTTACCAGTACCGAGGCCAGCCTATCCAGCATTGGGAGCACCGCAAACGGGAGTTGAAGGAGTCCTACCACCAGCTCCAGGAGGGTATCAGCCGAGGCCACCTTTGATACCCCAGGCACTATTCTTCCAGCAGGCCCAGCAACAGCAGAGAGCACCACCTGAAGGACGCGGACAAGCTTTTGCTATGACTTTGGAGGACGCGCAGACTCGTGGAGTAGCTAATGCGCGTAAGTGATTCGTAGCTATCTCGTCTAGTATTGCTTTAGTTCGTGCCAGTTGGTTCGTGACCCTAGCCTTAACCTAGTAATTTTGAACTTGCTAATAATTGATAACCTAGTGATAACCTAGTATGATAAGTGATAACCTAGTTTTCTAAAAACTGTAGTTTTTTATATTTCCTTATTCTGGAAATTGCATAACTTCCATTGCATAGGAAAATGATTCCCTATGTGTTTTGTTTAAAACTCTCATCCTTGATTCTCCTTAATCATGATGTGCTTCGAACAATGCATGCAACCGTGTCATCTCTGTTGACCGGTTATTCTTTGATTGCGAGGACGCAATCCACTTAAGGGGGGTAGATTGTAAACCCCCTGATTTTTCTAGAATTTTAAAACAATTTTTCATAATTTTTCTGGAATTTTTTTGAGATTTTTATTAATTAAAACTAAGGTATTTTGAAATTGAATGATTTTTAAATGATGTTAAATAATATTAAAATATTATGAAAATAATATTTTTAGGTGTAAAATTTAAAATTAGACATAGGGTAATTTTTCGAGAATTTATTGGATCCCGAAAATATTTTCAAAGCCCTAAAAACTAATTAAATTTAAACCCTATTTAAACCCTGAAATAAACCCGGTTTATTTCAAAATAAACCAAACCGGACTGGACTTTCCCTCTCCCCAGCGCCGCTTCGTCTCCGCCGGCCGTTACGTCGCCGCCGTCGCTTCGCGTCCCCAGCCGACTCCTCCGCCGCGTAACCGCCGCGTCTCCCCCGCTCCTCCCGCACCGGTCGTCCCTCCGCCTCCCTCTCCGCCTATAAAACCCCCTTCTCCGCCCCGCTCCGCCGACCACCACCTGTCTCCCCTCCACCGATTCCCGGCCACCCGACCACCGCCTCCACTCCCTGAGCTCCGCCCCGACCTCGACGAACCCCTCAGCGCCGCCTCCCTCCTCTGCTCCCAACCACCGCAGCCGCCTCCACCTCTCTCCCCGATCCGCAGCTCCAGCGCCGTCGTCTTCTCCAGCACAGCCGTCTCCTCCTCCCGAGACTCGCCTCCGTAGCACCCTATCTCCGGCCGCCTCCAGCAGAGCTCCGGCCAGCCCCGCCTGAGCCGTCCCCGGCCGCCTCCACCTCCGCCTCCCTCAGCTCCGGTGAGTCGACGAAGCCCCAGCCGCTGTAGTGGTCGAAACCCTAACCCTAACCCTAGCAGCACAGTGGACACCGTGTCTCGGTGTGTCGTGTCGCCTCGCGGACACAAAAAACCTAGTTCTGCGTAGCCCTGTTCAGGTACCCTTTTCTATCTCCTCGTTGCCCCGTTTTCTGTTCCGTCTGTTGTGACGTGAACCCTTCATGACCCTCTCGATGCCCGCGCAACCCGCTCGGTGTGTCGCGTCCTGTGGCGATCGCAAACTGCGATCCAAAAATAGGAAAATTAATACCCCGTTTTCCCTCGAAACTGAGTACGCCCTGCCAAACGGGACGACTTGGTCGCGTGCAGTCTTCACCAAAAGGTACGCATCATTGATACGGACGTGTGGGATTTTGCGAAAGTTGATTTGGTTGTGCGTGCACACCGGAATCAACGCGTATCCGCCGACAACACCCCGTATCGGCCTGTTCTGGATCTCGTTGTAACTTTGTGTACACACGTCGGATCGAAAAGAAACTTACGCCATCAGACTCATAGCAATACGCTGGTCCTGTGACCCAAGTTTGGTTCAATTCTAAGAATGTTGACAAAATCGCGTATCATGGGCCCCCTCGACTCCACTTGATGGACGATTTTGTGATTGGCTCATCGAAATCCAGTTCTGGAAGTTCCATTGGGTTCGTATCATCGTTCTGGACTTGTTGACACTAAGTTTGATGAATTTGGAGACCTTTGGTTCTGATGCATTTTTTGGTGCGAAGTGGGCCACATGTGGACCCCGCTTTGACCAGAAACTGTCATTTTTGCACCTATGTCCAAATTGGACTCAAGGACAGGCGTTTCTAGCTATTTGATATTTTTTGAACCTGTTGGTGGTGTTTATTTCAGCAACCGGAGGACTACCTGCAAATCCTGCTGCTGCCAGATCTACAGTTGGAGTCAGAACCCCAAGCAAGTGTACTTTGCCATATTTGCAGTATATTGATTCATATTATTCTCTTATTTTATTTCAGAGATCTAAATGCTTAACCTAGGACCGTGTGATTTTACTTAGCGTCCGATTAATATTCGGGTGCCAACTCCGTACGCAGAATTGTGTAAACATCACCTAGAGATGGATATCGACACCCTTTACATTCTCGTGCTTGCAATATCAAGTACGTTATACCCGGGACACTTGACACTATTCATGAGATACAATCTTCCTAAAATATTCAAGGTGTTTCTATATAGGTTACAGGATTTGTGACATAGACTTATATTCATAACTAATTATATGACTTGTTGTATTAGTTTTGATCTTGCGTGACATGTACATCATGAACTGTGACGTGAGATTACATTGGGTGGGGAGAGTATTACCATATCAAAGGCTGATTATATTATATATATTGTTATCTGGAGGTGTCTTAGTCTCTAACACAGAGCTTTGGCACAAGTTCTGGCCCTTCGAGAGAATACTGCTATGGGTTTCTCCGACACAGATCCTATAGTAGTCTCAGCCCGAGTATGACTAAAACTCTCACTTGCATATCACTTAGCTGGTTATATATTTACTTTATTGTTTCATTTATTGCTGCACGGCATTATTTTGGCTTGAGTTATTTTGTACCTTGCTATGTCCCCTGAGGACCTGGATCCGGATTATGTCCCCAGGATTAGCAGACGAGATCTATCCCGAGGTATACGGGACAGGAGCATTAGCAGGAGCAGAAGCAGGAATCGGTACATACGTTGGAGCAGAATCAGGAACCGAGGACGAGGTGATTGCAGAAGATTTCTCCTGAGTATATGTTTCTTCTATGCTCAGTCTTGGTGCAATTAAACTCTTATAGTCCTTGTTTAATGAACAATTGTAACAGACTTATTATTGGGTTGTTCCCCGATTATTTACTTGTGACTTGATGATGTTTAAATATTCTTTTGTTGATATTGATGTATTCATTCTGTGGATGAGATTAGTAGACCCTGATTGTTGTATTACAGCTTAAGTACACCCCTATGGATCCATTAAATTGGGTTTGTCCATCGGTGTGTGCTGCTGGCCATTGCCACGTGTCTAGTCCCTCGATATTTTGGGACTGGAGCATGATAGGATCATCTATACCTGGTAGAGTTTTTTTACAATAACAGCTACCAGGCCAGCATTGAGATGTCACCATTCGAGGCTCTATATGGACGGAGGTGTCATACATCGTTATCTTGGGATAATGTCGGAGAGAGAGCCTTGTTAGGACCAGAGATGGCCGTGGATGCAGCAGAAAAGGTAAAACTCATCAGAGACAGACTTTGAGTGGCGCAGGACAGACAACGGCAATGGTCCGACAGCTACCGTAGACCACTAGAGTTTCAGGTATAGGTGTTATTATTATTTGGCTTGTGATTATTTTGTTTTAGATTGCGTGTTAAGACTGTTTTGTTCTAGGTTGGCGATTTGGTGTTCCTACAGATTTCTCTGACATGGGGCATGATTCATTTTGGTGGAGACGGAAAGCTTAGTCCACGTTACATCGGACCTTTCAGTATTCTTGCGAGGGTCTGTGCAGTGGCTTATATACTAGACTTGCCGCCTGTACTAGAGGGAGTACATGACGTATTCCATGTGTCACAGCTAAGACGATATATGGCAGACCCTAGTTACTTACTAGATCACTCGGAGATCGAGGTTGGTCCGACTCTCAGCTATCCTGACCAGCCCCTAGAGATCTTGGATCGCAGAGAGAAGGTATTGCGGAACCAGACTATTCTTTTGGTTCGTGTTCAATGGAGACATCACTCTCCAGGCGAGTCAACCTGGGAGAGAGAGGACGAAATGAGTGAGCAGTACCCGTATCTCTTCGAGACTTGAGGTATAATTCTTTGTTCTGATTATATGTTCTCGTGCTAGTTTGATTCAATTTCGAGAACAATTTTTTTAGGAGAGTAGACTTGTCACTGTCACATTTCTAGAATAGGGGCTTTATTATCATTTACCATATTTATTGTATTATGTTAATATGTTGCATGATATATAATATATATATTATATTATATTCATTAATGCATAGGTTAGTGGACTAGACCTAAAAACCCACTAGATAAACCCTATCCTATTTAATTAGCAATGAGTTTAATCCCTCAAATAAATTACTAAACCCCTCATTAATTAGTTCTTTTTGACAAGCCATGAAGGGCAAAATATACCTTATGTATTAGAAACCCTAACCGTAGCCCTATAAAACAAGAGGGAGCCTCCCTCAAGCCACTCATCATTCAAGAGAAAAACCCTAAAAATAGCCTCAAGTAGAAACCCTCTTTCCTTCCACAAAATTTCAGAATTTCTTGCCCTAGATCCCTCATTCTTCCCTCATTCAAGGAGACCTAGAGGCTTGGGCACAAGAAGACTTGGAAAAAGAGAAGCTACATTGGGAATCCATCTCCCAATAGGTGAAAATCTAGAAACCCTCATTTTAATTTTGTTTTAATTATTTTATTTGGCCATTAGAAGCCCACCCATGGTTTAAGAACACCTTCAAGGAGAGAGAATTAGTTCCATTGGGTTCTTTAGTTTTTTCTCAAGAGTTTTGTTCATAGTTTTGGTTTTTGGTTGTAACATTCCCAAATTTCGTAGCCCTAATTATACATATATATATTTATGCATATTTACATCATATACGTAAAGGTTTAATTGCATTGGGGGAATTTATGCATGAGGATTTGTAATGTATCATAAAATTTCCAGATTTGCCTATTAGGTGTTTGTAGAAATGCTTAATAGGAAGAATACCTATTTATATGACCTATTTCTTATATATATATATATATATATATATATATATATATATATATATATATATATATATATATATATATATATATGAATGTGTATACATGTATGCATATTTATTATGTATATGTTTTGATGGGGATTACTACATGGGAAGTCAGTTTTCTACTGACTGTGTAGTGGTGTATCATCAATGGGGGAAATTGGGTTCCTCGCTGTGAACTTGCTGTGTGCTTTCAAGGGAGATTTGAGTGGGAGTCACGCCCCAGTCCCAAAAATACGTAGGACTAGGACACGTAAGCATGCCAGCCGCATGGATATGGCAACTCCAATATATGGAAACCAAATCCATACGTACGCTGTAATATGAATATAAAATCCACAAGTGGTATAAAATGTAATACAAGTCACAGGTTATAATCTAAATCTCATCCACCAAAATCATATAGAAATAAATAACCAGTATCTATGAAACTAGATCTCAATAAGAAGTATCTAAGGATGATAGTTGGGTGGAAACAAATCCACTACCAAATCAATTGGGAAAAGTAAATACAATATAAGTACAACTCACTCAAACAATATAAGTACCAGCTGCCAATCACGGCTCGAAGAGAAGGCATCCACGAAGCTTCTATATCCTTCCAATCTGCGCTCCTGCAAAGACTCAAGAACAGGTACACCTGGCAGCGGACCAGGTCCTCAGAGGGACATAACAAGTATACTTAAACACATGCCAATAAAGTACTAAAATAAATATCCAATGGGTCGCCTAACCATCTAAGTGAATGCAGTTAAGAACAACTTTCCCCACACGTGAGCTATCTGGCTGAAAACCTGGGATTTGGCATGGTTCTCTATTGGAGATCCAGGGGCCTACAAAGGCACGACGCCTTTCGAACACCGGAGGCCCACCTGATAATAATATAATATATAGTGGTAATCACCACCCGTATCTCCAGCGGAGAATCCGGGCGCACAATAGATAAAAGTGCAAAGGAGCTCAAATGCGGTACTTGTTGTTCTCCCCACCCCATGCTCTAAGCATGTCACATCCATGACACGATTCGGTCCATAGCCTATTCTTAGTACCCTAGCCCAATCCTGCAACCAAACAAGGACAAGGATGGGACCACCGTACTACAATAGGCTATGTCCATGGACCTCTAATAACTGCCAAGTCTACTAGCATGCAAAGTTTCTAACAGCAGTTATTCCTAACGCACGTCCCACACGTACCGATGATCAGTCAATACGTGCGTCCGTGATCTATATGGGACTCACAACTCGTGTAAAATATGTGTCACAGTCAAATGAAATCTAATGGTGCTACATGATAATGGGGTAGTCTCATGAACAAGGTCAATGCAATATATAAATAAAAACATATCGCGACGTCACCGCCGCGAGCATTTTATATAACAATTAAAATATATGAACTAAGGACAGAAAGTAAAGATGCATGCAACATATGGAATATAAATAACAGTACAATGGCAAGGTATACTTGCCTGGCAAGAAGCTGCAAAATGTCACGTCCAGATGTCCAATACACAGGACCAGAAGCTATGGCCTCAGAACAAATATCTCCGGATGCTGAAATAGATATCGCCAACATTCCCAAAATAAGCAAAATAGCTAGAAAGCACTTCCCTTTCGTCCAATTTGGACACATGGGCAAAACGGTAATTTCGGGTAAAAGTGGGGTCCACCTGTGGCCCACTTTGCACCGAAAAGTGTGCCAAGGGTAACAGTCTCTAAATGGGACAAACTATAGATCAAACAACTCTAAATGTCAATACGAACCTAACGGTATGTCCAAATTTGAATTCCGATGAGCCGAACAAAATTTGGTCCAAAAAGTCAACTATGGGGCCCGCCAATTGGCGATCTGGTCAACCGTCTCAAAAATGCGTGAAAATTGGGTCACAGGACCAGCGCGTTACCACGAGTCCAGTGGCACAAGTTTCGTCATAATCTGACAAGCGTGCACAAAATACGCGCGAGTTCCACAAAAGTGGCGACACGAAATGTATCCGCGGATACGGCCTGATTCCGGCGCGCTCACGCGTCCGAATCAGTCCTCACAAATTTTTATGTGTCCGATTATGCTGTGTGTACCGTTTGGTACACTTGGCACACGACGGGGCGGCCCGTTTGGCGGGGCGCGCTCCGATCTCCAACTTTTGGAAATCTGGAAAAAGTGGGTGCGCGCAGTTTTGTGACGAATATAATTTTGTCCACAGCAACTAATAGCACAGGGTTATAATACAGAAAATAAACTAGGTCATGTATTCTACAGGTATCAAAAAGAATCATCGAATTCGGATATCTGTGGTGGGAGATACGAACTCGACAATATGGGTGGTCATCGCAAGTTTCTGCGATTTCAGAATTGGGTCTGTCAGCACCGACTTGGGCGCTGTTTTTCACCTAGGGGCACACATTTTCCGAGGTTGGCTATAAAACAAGTATGGAAGAGGGTTAAGGGATGATCATACCTATGAAGACGGAACAGAGTTTGGATGAGCGAGTCGACGGAAAATCACGCCGGAGCGAAGGTGCTTCGAGTGGGAAACTGCAGGGCGCGAGGTCGGCGTCGACGGGATGGTTGGATGGCTTGGGGGGCTTCTCTGGCTGCGGTGACGGCTCTAGATGGGAAGAGGAAGTCTGGAAATTTAGGTTAGGGTTTTGAGAGAGAATTATATATATATATATATATATATATATATATATATTATATATACTAATAGGGAAGGAGAGAGGGTTGGATTGGATCGCGGGTTTGGGAGCCGCTGAATAGGGGTCTCGGGTGGGCGGTCTGGCAATAATAAGTGGGGTCAGCAAGTTAATAGAGTGGGCAGTCTCTTGCAAGTTGCTGTAGAGCAACTTTAGCAATGCTAAAGTTGCTGGCAAAGGAATTTGCAAGGCTAAAGATGAATAGTTTCTTATTATTATTAATATTATTATTATATTATTATACTTAGTTACTTTAATTAATAATTCTTTTCCTTTCTTCTCTTAAAAAAATATATATATATACATAAATATATATTTGTATATACATATATATATATATATATATATATATATATACTCATAAGAAAATTTATATATTAGGGTAATGCACATCGTTAGGCTAGCAACTGCTCAAGGGGTCTCCTACATGGAATAAATTCCGAAAAATTCCTGATGGTCCCATAAATCATCTAAGTGCCCGAACACCTAACATAAAAATTATTAAAAATCTAATTCTCCTATTTAGCCCCTGATTACTACAATTTAATTAATAATTAATAAATAAAAAGGTATATACGATTTCTAGGAAGGGGGTTTTACATTCTACCCAACTTATAAAAATTTCGTCCTCGAAATTAAAATTAAGCCACGATAGAATGCAATGATGGTATAAGATTTGCATTGTTTAAAATGCAAGACTAGGTTTAAAGGGGTGGGCGATGTTGCACGTTGCACGTAGCACATCCCGAAAAAAAATCATGGAAAAATCCATATGAGCGAAAAATAGGTTTCTTCATGTGTCATGTCCAATGGTGTGGACACATAAATGCTCTATTGCATAAAAGCGTCCAACAATTGGAAAATTGCACAAAGATGAGAATTGGATGATGGGCATGTCTAGGATAAGGGTGTAGAATTTGTAGGAAGGCAGTGGCTAGTGTAGTGCTCCAATTATCGGAGCACGGTAAGGCGTGTCAAGTGATATCATGTTGTAAAACTAAATAAAAAAATACCGTGTTCTATTTCTAAGTGGATTCGTGCTAGCCTCAGTCTCACTATCTAAGCCGAGTAGGTCAAATTCTTAGGTGAGGGGTTCCCAATCTGTCGAACTTAAAACAATGTCGTACTCAAAATTGAAATAAGGCAGAATCGGTTAATCATTTATGTACAATAAGGCAAGTCAGTCACAATCTTCTTGCGGTAACTAAAATCCTAATCATATCCATTGCAATCACTTCTAGGTTAAGATGACCACTGCTCCAATCAAAATTTAACCTATGGTTATCTCTTCTCCCCTTGTTTCAAATTATCCATATCCACATAACATCTCCAAGATTTACATACGCATATAACTTTTATCTCACGATCTCTAACTATCATAATCTCCTTTAGAAGTGGTTTGAGTCCAATATATTCCCATTTTCACTTATAAAATTTTGTATGCCTCATCTCTTTAAATTCCATTCACATCCTTATTATTTCAAATAGGTCGTCCAACCAAAATTTTAATTCTTAATTCAAATCGCCAAATTGAAAAATAATTTAAATGCAGTCCACCAATATTCAAGTCTGAAATTCTATATTTATCCTCTAAATTCAAATTGGTGATTCTACCTTCATTGTTCAAAAATTTAACTCATGCACTTAAGATATAAATATTGGGTCCTCAATATCAATTCATTGATCCTCATCATCTTAGTCATCCTTCTAAA
This sequence comes from Iris macrosiphon, assembly GCA_036927795.1. Lineage (NCBI taxonomy): Eukaryota > Viridiplantae > Streptophyta > Magnoliopsida > Asparagales > Iridaceae > Iris > Iris macrosiphon. The sequence continues at coordinate 196,487,006 of JAYESA010000007.1, forward strand.
TTTCTCAAAATTATAATGGCTTGAATCTCTCCCAATCTAATCTTACTCGATCATAATCTAAAAGAAATTTCTCCCGAGTTGACAATGCACTACTACCCAACTTAGAATTTATCCACCTATCACCTAAGGCTATATACCTTAAGAAAATATTCCTTAATTTATTTACTCATGTCGTTCAATCCTCGAAACTTCAACGCCGATCATATCACATATGATATGTCCTTAATTACGAAAGAATAATCCTCAAGTATGTGATCGGCCTATGGGGTATATCTAGTACTCTCTGTGTATCAAACTTTATACCCAGCACGAGGTTTCGTCTTTCCGAAATAAGGGAAGACGAAGATCAATAATAAAGAGTTCAAGGGAGCGTAATAGAATAGAAGTATTGGGATCAAGGCGTTTAAAGAATTCAATTGGGAATTGTCAAAGCAGTTGTCGATTGAAACCCTATTTTGGTAATCCTTTATTTGCCTGCTCGTATTAGTACAGTTATGTAACTGATACAATATGTCAGACATGCCTAGGGCAAGTATATTCGTCTACTAATCACTACATATCTCAATCCATGTAAGTAGTTATGCGAAGGGTGAACCAAAATGTAATAAGGTTGTCCAGACCGTAATACACTGATTCTGATTAGACAATTGTATCAGTAGGCGTCCCCAATAATACATGTCTCATGATCAAGCTCGAAAAAAATAAGCTTGCGAAGACTTGGCTATAATAGCAGCATAATTCGAGGTAGCACAGAAAATATAACGCTGGATTATGATGAGAGAAGTTACAAATAATTCAAGTTTGCCAAAAACAAAAATAACATAAGCAGCAATAACAAAAGACTCTACAATCTCTACGGTTATCATACAACCTCCTTGTCTAAGTCGATAGTCGACAAAGTAGGGGTGTGAGCCTCTAAGTTCTATAGTCTGAATAAACACTATCATCTTATGTTAGCATACCATTAATGCCATTCAGTTACACTTCATCAATGGATCACAAGGGCTATATGATACTAGGTGGTGAGGTATACTACCCAACTTATAAGAATTAAACTAATATGGTGACAGTCTTAAGAGGGTCCTACACAATAATCTTGCACATGTACATAGAACAGAAACTCTTATTAGGGTCTCCTATTACATTATATAGGTAAGAGTTACCTTAATTCCTAATCATAGTGCTCATAGAACATGTGTCAATCGTAGGGATAGAGGAGTTACTGGCCGTTAAGGGAGAAAGGGGTCTAACTTGTATCGAGGTGAGGGTACAAATTCCACGATTTAAAAAAACTAAGGGTTAATCATTGGTCACAATCTACAAAATAACTTAAACTTATCAAGTTCTAACTACCAAGCAAAAAAAAAAAAAAATTCACACTCAAGGCCACAACTATAATTCTAGCAAACTATGAGCCCTTAACAAAGAATAAAATTACTTGGCCTACTATCCGAAGTGTCAGATGGCACGAGTTGAAAGATGAAGCGAAGAAACGTAATTAGCCGTCGCAAAATAGCGAGCGCTATGGTCGCAGGGAAATAATATAAAATAAAGATAGAGGGCTCTAGATAGCATCATGGTTCTCTAAGGGGAGTGGGGTGTTGGTTGCTATGTTCGGGGTATGATCAAGGGAGAAGTGTTGATTACATTCCTCTAGGCTTCCTAGGGTGCTGTCTACTAATAACAAGACAATGATATAAGTTTTATAGTTCTCTAATACTATCCAATTATGAAGGTTAGGTTCAGTCCTAATGTTCAATATTGGTTCTCCATTGGTTCCTCAATACTAGGGTCAACCATTATGGTAAAACTTCTAACTAACTCTAGTAGTGTCTATACTACTCTCAAGTCTTCATAATACATCAGGGGTAATGGTAACCCAATTCTAAAGATAAGGAATTCTAGGGTTCACTAGATATTCTAAACTTAGTGGTGTATCTATAATCTCGTTGTATTCTAAATAGGTGTGCTACTCTAATTATCATCTAACAACAGGAACTTCTATATTCTAGGAGAAGGCTATACTTAAGGAACTATTAGGTAAGCACAGGAATCAAGCAGGATGTATTTGTTCAAAATAGAACAGAGAGGAGAAAGATGAATCATAGTCAATTGTGGATGAGATCCTATGCTCTAGTCCTATTTGCAGGCTTGCTCGGTACAGTAACGCAACCGAGACAATATGCTCTCGACCTGCATGGGCCACCACAAAAATATGTCACGCCCCAGTCCCAAAAATACGTAGGACTAGGACACGTAAGCATGCCAGCCGCATGGATATGGCTACTCTAATATATGGAAACCAAATCCATACGTACGCTGTAATATGAATATAAAATCCACAAGTGGTATAAAATGTATACAAGTCACAGGTTATAATCTAAATCTCATCCACCAAAACCATATAGAAATAAATAACCAGTATCTATGAAACTAGATCTCAATAAGAAGTATCTAAGGATGATAGTTGGGTGGAAACAAATCCACTACCAACTCAATTGGGAAAAGTAAATACAATATAAGTACAACTCACTCAAACAATATAAGTACCAGCTGCCAATCACGACTCGAAGAGAAGGCATCCACGAAGCTTCTATATCCTTCCAATCTGCGCTCCTGCAAAGACTCAAGAACAGGTACACCTGGCAGCGGACCAGGTCCTCAGAGGGACATAACAAGTATACTTAAACACATGCCAATAAAGTACTAAAATAAATATCCAATGGGTCGCCTAACCATCTAAGTGAATGCAGTTAAGAACAACTTTCCCCACACGTGAGCTATCTGGCTGAAAACCTGGGATTTGGCATGGTTCTCTATTAGAGATCCAGGGGCCTACAAAGGCACGGCGCCTTTCGAACACCGGAGGCCCGCCTGATAATAATATAATATATAGTGGTAATCACCACCCGTATCTCCAGCGGAGAATCCGGGCGCACAATAGATAAAAGTGCAAAGGAGCTCAAATGCGGTACTTGTTGTTCTCCCCACCCCATGCTCTAAGCATGTCACATCCATGACACGATTCGGTCCATAGCCTATTCTTAGTACCCTAGCCCAATCCTGCAACCAAACAAGGACAAGGATGGGACCACCGTACTACAACAGGCTATGTCCATGGACCTCTAATAACTGCCAAGTCTACTAGCATGCAAAGTTTCTAACAGCAGTTATTCCTAACGCACGTCCCACACGTACCGATGATCAGTCAATACGTGCGTCCGTGATCTATATGGGACTCACAACTCGTGTAAAATATGTGTCACAGTCAAATGAAACCTAATGGTGCTACATGATAATGGGGTAGTCTCATGAACAAGGTCAATGCAATATATAAATAAAAAATATCGCGACGTCACCGCCGCGAGCATTTTATATAACAATTAAAATATATGAACTAAGGACAGAAAGTAAAGATGCATACAACATATGGAATATAAATAACAGTACAATGGCAAGATATACTTGCCTGGCAAGAAGCTGCAAAATGTCACGTCCAGATGTCCAATACAAAGGACCAGAAGCTATGGCCTCAAAACAAATGTCTCCGGATGCTGAAATAGATATCGCCAACATTCGCAAAATAAGCAAAATAGCTAGAAAGCACTTCCCTTTCGTCCAATTTGGACACAGGGGCAAAACGGTAATTTTGGGTAAAAGTTGGGTCCACCTGTGGCCCACTTTGCACCGAAAAGTGTGCCAAGGGTAACAGTCTCTAAATGGAACAAACTATAGGTCAAACAACTCTAGATGTCAATACGAACCCAACGGTATGTCCAAATTTGGATTCCGATGAGCCGAACAAAATTTGGTCCAAAAAGTCAATTGTGGGGCCCGCCAATTGGCGATCTGGTCAACCATCTCAGAAATGCGTGAAAATTGGGTCACAGAACCAGCGCATTACCACGAGTCCAGTGGCGCAAGTTTTGTCGTAATCTGACAAGCGTGCACAAAATACGCACGAGTTCCACAAAAGTGGCGACACGAAATGTGTCCGCGGATACGGCCTAATTCCGGCGCGCTCACGCGTCCGAATCAGTCTCCACGAATTTTTATGTGTCCGATTACGCTGTTTGTACCGTTCGGTACACTTGACACACAGCGGGGCAGTCCCGTTTGGCGGGGCGCGCTCCGATCTCCAACTTTTGGAGATCTGGAAAAAGTGGGTGCGCGCAGTTTTGTGACGAATATAATTTTGTCCACATCAACTAATAGCACAGGGTTATAATACAGAAAATAAACTAGGTCATGTATTCTACAGGTATCAAAAAGAATCATCGGATTCGGATCTCTGTGGTGGGAGATACGAACTCGACAATATGGGTGGTCATCGCAAGTTTCTGCGATTTCAGAATTGGGTCTGTCAGCACCGACTTGGGTGCTGTTTTTCACCTAGGGGCACACGTTTTCCGAGGTTGGCTATAAAACAAGTATGGAAGAGGGTTAAGGGATGATCAAACCTATGAAGATGGAACAGAGTTTGGATGAGCGAGTCGACGGAAAATCACGCCGGAGCGAAGGTGCTTCGAGTGGGAAACTACAGGGCGCGAGGTCGGCGTCGACGGGATGGTTGGATGGCTTGGGGGGCTTCTCTGGCTGCGGTGACGGCTCTAGATGGGAAGAAGAAGTCTGAAAATTTAGGTTAGGGTTTTGAGAGAGAATTATATATATATATATATATATATATATATATATATATATATATATATATATATATATATATATATATATATATATATTATATATATATTAATAGGGAAGGAGAGAGGGTTGGATTGGATCGCGGGTTTGGGAGCCGCTGAATAGGGGTCTCGGGTGGGCGGTCTGGCAATAATAAGTGGGGTCAGCAAGTTAATAGAGTGGGCGGTCTCTTGCAAGTTGCTGTAGAGCAACTTTAGCAATGCTAAAGTTGCTGGCAAAGGAATTTGCAAGGCTAAAGATGAATAGTTGCTTATTATTATTAATATTATTATTATATTATTATACTTAGTTACTTTAATTAATAATTCTTTTCCTTTCTTCTCTTAAAAATATATATATATACATATATATATATTTGTATATACATATATATATATATATATACTCATAAGAAAATTTATATATTAGGGTAATGCACATCGTTAGGCTAGCAACTGCTCAAGTGGTCTCCTACATGGAATAAGTTCCGAAAAATTCCTGATGGTCCCATAAATCATCTAAGTGCCCGAACACCTAACATAAAAATTATAAAAAATCTAATTCTCCTATTTAGCCCCTAATTACTATAATTTAATTAATAATTAATAAATAAAAAGGTATATACGATTTCTAGGAAGGGGGTTTTACAGTGGGTATCAGTGTGCATCAGTTTTTCCTTGTGCAGAACCTGTGCACATGTGTGCATAAGTTGAGGGCAGTATCGGGTTATGGTGTATCAGCAGTTGGTTAGCTAATGAGCTAAGTGGTATCAGTGAGTTCCTGACCGTGTGAGAGTGTGTACCTGTGATGGAGAGAAGGAGATTTGAGGTTGTGTATTTGAGGGTGAGAGCAATTGAATAGCAATGGCAGTTGAGTGAGGGTAGTGTGTGAGCTGTGGTTTAAGGTATCAATAGTTGGGAAGTGAGTGTATCAGTCGTGTGCTGATATGAGTGTGTGAGTGTATCAATATCAATGTGAGGGTGTTGTGTTCCAGTGTAGTGTGTGCTTGTGTTTGAGTTACATAGTATATTGCTCAAGTGTACGTGCGAGCTGTACATGTGTGTATGTGTAGTGGCTAATTGCAACAAGTGATAGAAGAGGGAAGAGGGAGACCTAGCTCTATACAGCAAGTTAGTTCCCTGTTCAGCAATGTGATTCACTGCAGTAGGAGGACATCTATGTGTAGGTATGTTATGTAGATATCTTGTGTTGTTTATAGATGAGTATCAGAGTTTTGCACTGGGAATGCACTAAAACTATATGTATCAGTGAGCTCTAGACACTGTGGATGAGTGAACTGGGTAGAACATGTGAAGTGCTGAGGTCTACACACGTGCGTATGTGGTATTGAGACACATTGGTATCAGATGAAGGGGGGGCATTGACAGCAATATAGGGGAAATTAAGCCTGTATCAGATTTAGAAAGGAAGGGTGTCAGTTCATCTGTGTGGATGTATGTGTGTGTGTGCTTTATATTTAAGGGGGTACTCAGGTTCCAGGTTGCATTTGTGCAGTGGGTGATAGCAGTACCCATGTGGTATCAGTTTGGGTATCACTACCATGATCAGGAGACTGAATCTGTGTGCATTAAAATGCACCAGGTAGGTCTCAAAGTAGTCAAGCCTTGGGGGAGATTAGTATCAGTAACAAGTAGGATGCATCCATTGTGTACCTTGTAGTATCAGCTTAAGTGTTAAGGTAGATGAGCTACCTAGATGTGTCAGGCTGAGTGTCATCTAACTGTGACAGCAAGGTAGAGTAGGAGTACCAGGTGCACTGCTCCAACCATCAGTAGCAGTATAAGATGTTGAAGGGCTAGGTAAGATCTCGGGTAATGAGTCATGTGGGGACTGATAATTGGAGTATCAGTGAGCTGATATTGGCCTGTGTATTAGTTGTGGATCGAGCAAATGCTAGTATGTGTGTTTAGGTTGGAATCATTAGTTGAGGGTTGCAAGTAATTAACAGTGAGAGACAGGTACCAGTCACTTGCAGGGGAGGTTAGTATGAGTGCTATATACTTGGTAGTCGGTAAGGACTAGTGTATCTGATGCATTATAGTATCAGTAGAAGAGGGTGAGAGTCCTCGAATACCAGTGGGTACCTTGCATAGCAGTCTAGTAGTAGTCTAGTATAAGGATAGATGTATTAATTAGGAACTAGTAATATTTAGTGTAAACTAAGTATTATGACTTAGCTAGTACCTTTGAACACTAAGGTAAGGCTATAGAAGTGAGGTTATGTCACGCCCTAGTCCCAAATACGTAGGACTAGGAATATGTAACACGCCAGCCGTATGTATACAAACTCCAATATATGGAAACTATACACACACGTACGCTGTACATGAATATCAATCCACCAGTGGTAATATACTGTCAACAAGTCTATATCTCATCCACACAATTAATAAATGGGAATAAATAACTGAATATCAAATAGGAAGTCTCAAAGTATGATAGTTGGATGGAAATAAATCCACTGTAAATTGACTATACTAAAACTACTAAAAGAGAGAAGAGATCAACTCTAATATAAGATAAATGTCCAAAAGAAATAGCGACTAGAATCTCCAACAGCTGCAATGAATTAAAGATACTCTGAAGGTAAGACCTCCTCAGTCTGATAAGGGTCCAGGTTCGTACTCTTGTGGATACTCCTGCCTGTCTATATCTGGAAAGGGACCAGGTCCTCAGAGGGACGTAACAAGATACATATAAACATGCCAATAAAGTACTAAAAATAACATCCAATGGGTCGCCTAACCATCTATGTGAATGCAGTTTGAGAACAACTTTCCAACAAGTGGGCTATCTGGCTAAAATAGGATTGGCATGATTCTCTTGGAGATTAAGGGGCCTAAAAAGCATGTCATCTTTTGAACGCCAGAGGCCACCCGATAATATATAATATATAGTGGTCATCATGACCGCGCATCTCCGGCGGAGCGTACGGGTTCACAAGAAAAGTACAAAGGAGCCCAAATGCCTTATTTGTTGTTCTCCCCATCCCATGCTCTAAGCATGTTACATCCATGACACGACAATACCTCTAATAACTGCCAAGTCTTCTAGCATGCAAAATTTCTTTCGACAGTTATCCCTATCCGTCGCACGACCTATACGTACCAGTGGCCAGCCGAGTATGCAAGTCCGTGTCCTAAATGTGACTCACACTCGTATAATAACTGTGTCATGGCCAATGAAACATAAATGCCTCATAATAATGGAGTGGTCTCATAAAGTAGGTCAACATGCATATATATAATAAAAACAGAATACGACGCCACCGTCGTTGCACCCAAGTTTCCTTGGACGCACAATTTATATAACAGTTAAAATATATGAATTAATGGACAGAAATAAAATATGCATGCATCATATGGAATATAATCACAGTACAATGGCAAGGTATACTTGTCTGGCAAGCAATCTGTAAAGTGTAAGCGTCAAGATATCAAGGACACAGAATCAGAAACTAAGGCCTCCGAATAAACGTCTCCGGATGCTGAAATAGACATCACCAACATTTTCGGAATCAATGAGATAGTTAGAAAATACTACCCTTTTGTCTGATTTGGACAGGAGCAAAACGATAATTTTGGGTCAAAGCGGGGTCCACATGTGGGCAACTTTGTACCGAAAAGTGTGCCAGGGGTAAAGGTCTCTAAATAGGATAAATTATAGGTCAAATAAATTTTAAACATCAATACGAACTCAATGGTATGTCCAATTTTGGATTCCGGTGAGCCGAACATAATTTTGTCCAAAAAGTCAACCGTAGGGCCCGCAAATAGGCGGCTTGATCAACTATCTCAGAATCGCATGAAAATTTGGGTCACAGGACCAGCACGATACCACGAGTCCAGTGGCGCAAGTTTCGTCGTATTCTGACGGGCGTACAATAAATGGTGCGAGATTTTACAAAAGTCACGATATAGGGACTTTTCGCGGATACGGGTTGATTTCGACGCGTACACGCGTTCGAATCAGTTTTTGCAAAAGCCCACATGTCTGGACATACCATACGTGCCTTTCGGTGCAATTGGTATGCGACGGGGCGGTCCCGTTTGGCGGGGCGCGCTCAATATCACAAATTTTAAAGTTTCAAAAACAGGTTTTTCGTGATTTTTTAACTCAGTTTAATTCTGCATACATAATCAATTAAAATAATATAATTGACAGAAAATAATCTAGTTTAGGTGGTGTTCACATAGAAAAAGGAATTTCTAAGTTTGGATCTCTGTGTTGGGAGATACGAGTCCTTAAACATGGGTAGTTACAACAGTTTTTCCTTAGATTAAAAATTGTCGTTTTTCTCCAACTTGGTCTCAGTTTTCACCTAGGGTTACGCGCTACTCGGAGGAAACTAATACACAGAGTTGGAAGAGGGATAGGTCGTGAACATACCGGAAAAGACGGGGTCGAATTTGGTCGAGCGATGGAGCGGAAAACATAACGTGAACATGGGTATGCTGCTGTCCCTTTCCTGTACGGTGCTCGCGATTGCAGACGCGGGGCAAGCGGCGGTCGGCGGTGCTGGCTCAGGAGGGTCCAGGCAGCGGTCGAGGAGGTCGGCGGTGGCGCGATCTCAGGGTCGGCGGATGGAAAGTTTAGGGTTAGGGTTTACCATAAAATATATATATATATTTATGATGAGAGGGAGAGGGGGTCTTCATGCGGGTGAGGTCTTGCTAGCTGCTGCTGGGTTTAGGGGATTAAAGGTTAGCGGGTTTGGGTTAGGTTTTAGGCGGGTATGGGTTTTAGGTTGTTTTGATTTTTCTCTTTCTTTCTTTCTTTCTTTCTTTTCCTTTATTCTATTCTTTTCTATTATTCTTTTCATTTTAATAAATCCATATATATATATATATATATATATATATATATATATATATATATATATATATATATATATAATTTTTGAAATTTAGATTTGTACATAAAACTAGTCTTTTATCCTTTTACAAGGTCTCCTACATGAAATAAATTAAGGTAAAATAATAGTTTGCTCCATAAATCTCTAAATGCATATTTACCTAGAAATAAAACTTTAATAAATTCTATATCTTCTAATTGACTAATAAATACTATAAATAATTTAAATAAATAATTAAATAATTAATACGGTTTTTAAAATTAGGGGTTTTACATTCTACCCAACTTATAAAAAATTTGTCCTCGAAATTAAAACTAAGCCACGATAGAAGATCAAGGATGGTATAAGGTAGAAATTAACAAAGTCAATTCATACCTCGGTCTACGAATAAATACGAAAAATATTTGCGCATGTCGTCCTCGCGCTCCTAAGTTGATTCTCCTGGCGCGCCATGCTTCCATGCCACGCGGACCAAGGGAATAGACTGGTTCCTCAACACTTTCTCTCGAAGATCAAAGATTCCCACGGGTTGTTCTTGGTATGACAAGCTCGGGCCAATGGTGATCTCAGAATGGTCGAGAACATGACTGCTATCTGCCACATATCGTCTGAGTTACGATACGTGAAATACATCATGTACTCCCTCGAGTGAAGGTGGTAACGCAAGTCGATATGCCACTTCTTCCACTCTCTCTAGCACGTCAAATGGTCCAATATACCTTGGACTCAACTTGCCACGCCCTCCGAATTGAATGGTGCCTCTGGTAGGTGATATCCTCAAGAAGACATGATCGCCCTCTTTGAACTCCAAGGGACGACGATGAAGGTTTGCCCACTGCTTCTGCCTGTCTTGCGCTGCTCGCAAGTGCCCTTGTATCTTCTTAACTGTCTCTACGGTGTTGACTACCAACTCTGGTCCCAGAATCTGACGTTCTCCCATGTCACTCCAACACACAGGAGACCTACACTTTTTTTCATACAATGCTTCAAACGGAGCCATCTGGATGCTCGCTTGATAGCTATTGTTGTAAGAAAACTCCACAAGATGTAGGTGGTCCTCCCACGATCCTCCAAAGTCTAACATACAAGCCCTCAACATATCCTCCAGTGTCTGAATAGTATGTTCGGACTGCCCATCTGTCTGCGGGTGATAAGATGTACTGAACTTCAGACGAGTCCCAAGACTCTCTTGCATGCTTCTCCAAAAGTGTGATATAAAATGCGAATCCCTGTCTGACACAATGCTGACCGGAATACCGTACAACCTCACGATCTGCCTCATGTATAAGTCAGCCTAAGCTTCTGTAGACGGGCCAACTCTAAAAGGCAAGAAATGGGCTGACTTGATGAGTCGATCCACTATTACCCATACTGTATCTCTCCCACTTGGACTCTTGGGAAAACTCGTGACAAAGTCCATAGTGATGTGCTCCTACTTCCACTCAGGAATTGGAAGTGGTTGCAATAGCCCTGCTGTTCTTTGATGCTCCACCTTTACCTGCTGACATACTAGACATTTGGCTACAAAGCGAGCTATCTCTCTTTTTATCCCATGCCACCAAAAGTGCTGTCGTAAGTCACGGTACATCTTGGTGCCTCCAGGATGGATAGAATACATCGAACTATGAGCTTCTTCCATCAGCTCCTGTCGAATCTCTCCATTGGGAACATATAGACGATCACCACATCGTAATGTCCCATTATTATGAATGCACAATCTTGTTTGCTCTTCGGCCTCTGTTCTTTCTTTCAATCTCCTGAATCTGGCGTTCATAGGCAATGCTGCCTTGATCCTCTCTACTAGTGATGACTGTACTTGCAAGTTGGCTAATGTCCCATCTGCTCCGGGTAATATCACTTCTATGCCAAGCTCTTGCAAGTCCTCCAATAATTTCCTCTGTGTCATCAAGAAGTAAGCTGCTGGTTTCCGGCTTAACGTGTCTGCTACTACGTTAGCCTTGTCTGGGTGATAATGTAGCTCTATCTCAAAATCTTTTATCAACTCAAGCCATCGACATTGTCTCATATTTAACTTCTTCTGCAAGAAGACGTACTTGAGGCTTTTGTGGTCTGTATAGATCTCCACTCGTTCCCCATATAAGTAATGTCTCCATAGCTTCAGAGCAAATACAACGGCTGCAAGTTCCAAGTAATGAGTTGGATAATTCTTCTCATGCACTCGTAACTGTCTAGATGTATATGCAATCACCTTGCCATGCTGCATCAACACACATCTTAAGCCTTTCCCTGATGCGTCACTGTAAATCATATAGCCTCCTAATCCTGATGGAATAGTCAATACTGGTACTGTGGTCAGTCGCTTCTTCAACTCCTCGAAAGCAGCTTGACACTCGTCGGTCCATATGAACTCTTGATCCTTGCAAGTCAACCGAGTCATAGGTGCTGCTATCCTTGAGAAGTTCTCCACGAACCGTCGGTAATATCCCGCAAGTCCAAGGAAACTTCTCACCTCTGATGCTGATTTAGGAATGGGCCATGTCTCGACTGTCGAAATTTTCTCTGGATCAATAGAAATACCATCTCCCGTAACGACATGCCCGAGAAATTGAGACTCTGTCCAAGAAGAACTCACATTTACTGAGCTTCGCATATAACTGCTCTCTCCTCAATGTCTCTAGAACAATCCGCAGGTGCTTCTCGGGCTCCTCGTGGCTCTTCGAATAGACAAGTATGTCATCTATGAAGACGACCATGAACTGGTCCAAATACTGATGGAAGACTTAATTCATTAAGTCCATAAAGATAGATGGAGCATTGGTCAATCCAAATGGCATGACCAGAAACTCGTAGTGCCCATATCTTGTCCGGAATGCGGTCTTCGGAATATCCTACTTCCGTACCTTCACCTGGTGATATCCCGATCTCAAATCTATCTTCGAGAACACCTTGGCTCCACTAAGCTGATTAAATAAGTCATCAATGCGTGGCAATGGGTATTTATTCTTCACGGTCACTGTATTTAAGGCTCTGTAGTCAATGTATATTCGCACTGACCCATCCTTCTTTGGTACAAACAACACTGGTGCTCCCCAGGGTGATGCACTTTGTCGGATGAAACCTTTCTCCTCTAGTTCTTTCAATTGTGTCTTCAGCTCATCCATCTCCTTCTTCGCCAATCTATAAATATGTGATACTATGGGTGCTACTTTTGGTGTTAATTCAATTGAGAATTCTACGTCTCTGTCTGGGGGTAGGCCTAGTAATTCCTCTGAAAAAATATCTTAAAACTCTGAAATGATAGGGTGATAAATAACATCGTCCATCGCAAGCTGCACAACATCAATGGCTTTTGTGGATCCTCGTGCAAACTCAAGTTTCGGCTGGCCTGGTACCTTAAAAAGAATGCTTCCTCCAAAATAGTCGAAGAAAGCATGGTACTTGCTTAGCCAGTCCATTCCAAGCACAATATCAAAAGTTGGCATAGGAAGGACTAAGAGTCGGGTATTCATTTCTCTGCCACGAATCACTACAGGACACGATCTACAAATCCGACTAACAGGTACAACTCCTCCTTCGGTGAGAATTCTAACACAACTAGGTAAAGGTGTAGTGGCAATATTATGTTTGGCAATAAAACTAGAAGATATGAATGAGTGGGTGGCTCCCGTATCAAATAATGTCATAGCAGGAAAAATAAAAGCAAGAGTAATACCTGCTATGACATTAACCTCATATTCTATGTCATCCACTTCTAGTACAAAAGCTTGCCCATTCCTCTGTGGTAATCCATGACTGGCCCTCGTGTACTGATCCTCCTGAGTAGGTAGCGGTGGTCCTCGCTGAAATTCTTCTGCTGCTGGAGGTCGAGGTGCTCCTGGTCTAGTCATCTGCTGAGCTGGCTTCGATGCTGGAAGTGCTGCCTCTGTACTGGGGGTGGAAGTGTTAATGTCTGCTGTATTGGACAGTCTCTTTCCAAATGCTGTACGGAATCACACCTCATACATTGTCCCAAGCGAGTCTGACAGTCTCTCGAAATGTGCCTGCGTTTTCCACAATAACTGCAGTGGGACTTTCCTGAATTCTGGTACGGTCCTGCTTTGTGCTGATACTGTTGTTGTTGTGCCAAAGGACGTCTGATAGGCCCTCCTTGCAGTGTCTTCATTTGACCTCCTTTTCCCCTGCTGATGGTCTTTTATAACCTAGCTTCTGTCAGTAATTTGGCATAAGAGATCCGGGACTATGAGCTAGTGTAGTGTTGCAGGTCCTGAGTCAGCCCGCGGTGAAACCTCTTAGCCTTCACCAAGTCATTCGGTATCAGGGCAGCACCATATTTACTGAGGCGACTAAACTCTGTATCATACTCATCAACTGTCTTGTTCCACTGCTCTAGATGAAGAAACTGATCGTACAACGCATCCCTTACAGTGTCCGGGAAGTACTTCCTCTCAAAGCACTCTAAGAATTGTTCCCAAGTCTGATATGTACCCAACTGGCGCTCCATTGATTCCCACCAGTGATGAACGTTACCATCTAGCAGCGTCCTTACGCTTGTCATCCATAGATCTGTAGGTAGCTGCGATGCTTCTAATAACTTTTGAGTGTGGGTAATCCAGTTTGTAGTCTCCTCTGGGCTCTCAGTGCCTTTATACGACTTTGGACCCATCTGTATAAAGTCCTTGACTGAACCAACTCTAGCTCGAGGTACTGAAACTAGTGCTTGAGCTGGTACAGTAGCCTATGCAGCCATTCTCTCAAATGCTGCCAAAAATTCTTACCTATGTTCTGTCGCTTGCTGCCTCTGCTCTGCAGCTAGTACGGCTGCCTATTGTCTCTGTTCCTGTATCATCATTTGGAAGAATTAGAACAGCTGTGTCTGGCCATCCTGTGGTGTCGATAAAGCTGGAAGGGTCCCATTAGGTAAAGTTGAAGGATTAGATGGAACTGGATTGTGAGTCTGTCCATCTGGCCCCGGAAGTCTAGGAGTCGTCGAGGTGTCTTCTCGAGTTTGGCCATTGACTCCCGAAGGTGTGTCGCCATCGGTGGCAGTACGTCCACTACGCATATCCATCTCTCGGCAGGTGGTGGACGAAACAATTAGAAGAAGTACAGGAAATCAAACAGGATGCAAGCATTTAAATAGGAAGTTGAAAGGGAATATGAGTTTTAGTCAAGCGTGGATGAGATCCTATACTTTATTCCTATACGCAGGCTTGCTCGGTACAGTAACATAACCGAGACAATATATTCTCGATCTGCATGGGCCACCACTAAAAATATGTACGTAGGACTAGGAATACGTAACACGCCAGCCGTATGTATACAAACTCCAATATATGGAAACCATACACACATGTACGCTATACATGAATATCAATCCACCAGTGGTAATATACTGTCAATAAGTCACACGCAATCTATATCTCATCCACAGCACAATAAATAAATGGGAATAAATAACTGAATATCAAATAGGAAGTTCAAAGTATGATAGTCGGATTAAAACAAATCCACTGCAAATCGACTATACTAAAACTATTAAAAGAGAGAAGAGATCAACTCTACTAAAAGAGGATGGCATTGAGAAGAGTGGATTGGAAGATGCCTCATGGACAGAGCAATGAGGGAGGACAAGTACCGCGAACGTCAGCACCATCCCCTAGCATCCATATCCATGATGTGACACAGAGAAGGCCAGTGACCTCGACAGTGATGGCACCAACTCGGCAGCAACAACCGAGGCAGCAATAGCAGCAGCCGCAACAACGACGGAGAGCGCCGACATGTTGTACCTATTGTGGTAAATGATGTCATACCCGGGATATTTTTTAGGCAGCTAACAGACTATGCTTGAGATGTGGGAGCCCTGATCACAAGATTGCCATATGTCCATTGATGCAGAGGTCAGGAGGGCCAGTACAACAGTTTTTTGCATTGCCAGCTCCAAGGACGGTACAACAAGGAGGACCAGAAATAGCAGTACGACCTTTAGCCCAGCGTCCTTGCTGACACAGGCCCAGCTTTATAGATAATAACAATAGCAGAATCAGCAGAGACCGCAACAACGGCAGCAAGGAAGATAGCAGCAGGGAGCTCGACAAGGCCAAGGGACGACGTTCACCTTGTCTTTGGAAGAAGCTATGGCATCGAGTAACGTAGTGACAGGTAACATTTTTGTTACAACCTTTCCTGCTATAGCTTTAATTAATTCTGGAGCTTCACACTCATTTATATCTACACAATATGTGACACGTATTGGATTAAAGTTTGAGACATTGCCAAAGAGGCTGAATATACTTACTGGCAATGGGATCATAGAAGTTAGTATGGTGTGCTTAGAATTTCAGTTGTAGTATGTGGGCATTTATTACCTGCAAAGTTGATCGAGTTTCCTATGGATAACTTTGACATTATCTTAGGCATGGACTGATTGAGAGACAATCATGCAACGATAGATTATCGTGGGGGTAGAGTATTGTTTAGAATTCTCGGCCTAGAAGAGTTTGTCCTTAGTAGAATAACAAGAGACCATCATAAAGGAGGAGTCGCCATAGTAGCAAAGGAAGAAGACCTGATACCCAAAATAGTTAAATAATTCATGGACGTCTTTCCGGACAAGCTTCCCAAATTATTCCCAGCTAGAGAAGTAGAGTTCTATATAGAGTTGATGCCAGGAGCAGAACCAGTATCTCAGAAGGTATACCCAATGTCACTATCAGAGCATGATCAATTATATCGACACATGGAAGAACTGAAGGCAAAAAAGTTTATTCAGACCAGCGGATCACCGTGGGGAGCACCAGCAGTATTGGTGAAGAAGAAGGACGGATCGACGCGATTGTGTATGGATTACAGGCGGTTAAATACAGTGACCGTGAAGAACAAGTACCCATTACCGATGATTAATATTTTTTTGACTAATTAAGCGGAGTAAGAGTCTTCTTCAAGATATATTTACGATCATATATCATCAGGTGCGAGTTCGGGAGCAGGATATACAAAAGACAACCTTTAGGTCACGATATGGGCATTACGAATTCTTAGTTATGCCATTCAGATTGACTAATGCTCTAGCGGTATTCATGGTTTTGATGAACCGTATTTTCATGCCTTACTTAGACTAATTTGTGGTAGTATTTATTGATGACATCCTTGTGTATTCTCGTAATGAGGAGGATCATAAAGAACATCTCAGGATAGTACTATAAACTTTGAGGGACACCAGTTATATGCGAAGCTTAGTAAGTGTGAGTTTTGGCTGGATCACGTATCTTTTCTTGGACACATTATTTCTGGAGCAGGAGTGTCAGTTGATCCCAAGAAGGTAGATGCAGTAGAGAACTGGCCAGTTCCAAAGACAGTAGTAGAAGTACGTAGTTTTCTGGGCTTGGCAGGATACTATAGAAGATTTATGTCAGACTTTGCTAAGATCTTGGCACCATTGACTCGGCTAACGTACAAGGAAGTTAAATTTGTGTGGTCAGCAAAATGTCAGATAGCCTTAGAAGAGTTGAAAAAGTTAATCTCTGCACCAATCCTTACTCTTCCAGCAGGCTCCGGAGGATTCACAGTATATTATAACGCATCTGGCAAGAGACTTGGATGTATTTTGATGCAGCAAGGGAGAGTGATAGTATATTCTTCTAGACAGCTCAGAGATCACGAGAAGAACTATCCAACTCACGATTTGGAGTTAGCAGCGGTAGTGTTCGCACTAAAGCTATGGAGACACTACTTATATGGTAATCGAGTAGAAATATTCACAGATCATAAGAGTTTGAAATATGTATTCATGCAGAAGGACCTGAACATGAGACAGAGAAGGTGGCTAGAGTTATTGAAAGACTATGACATAGAACTTCAGTACTGTCCAGGTAAGTCTAATGTAGTAGCTGATGCACTTAGCAGAAGAGGTAGAGAATTTATGTTGACTACTCAGAAGCATATTCTAGAAGACTTATGAGAGATGGGTATCGAGATAGTACTTACATAGAGTACAGGAGTTTAGGCTAGCCTACAAATTCACTGAACTCTGGTAGATAGAATCAAGCTAGCTCAGGCAGTGGACCCGAAGATTCAAAAGCTAAGAAAAGAATGTGAGTCCGGTCTTCAGAAGGAGTTGACAATACATATGGATGGAACGCTAAGGTTTAGGAATCGTCTATGCATACCAAGCAGGGATACCAAGCGGGAATATTCGGCAAGAAGTTATGACTGAAGCACACAGTTTCCAGTATTCCATTCATCCGGGAGGTACAAAGATGTACCAAGATATCAAACAATACTTTTGATAGAATAGAATGAAGAGGGAAATAGCACGCTTCATGTCGCGATGTCTGATATGTCAGCAAGTGAAGGCAGAATAACAGAGGCCAACAGGATTATTGCAGCCGCTCCCTATTCCAGAGTGGAAGTGGAAATATATCACAATGGACTTTGTGACCGGTTTACCAAGATCACTGGCTAGTCGAGTTACAGTTTGGGTGATAGTGGATCGGCTTACGAAGGTGGCATATTTCCTTTCCTTCAAAGTGGGACAGTCTACAGAACAGTTGATAGATTTGTATATGTGACAGATTGTGATACAGCATGAAGTACCAATAAGCATAGTATCAGACTGAGATACGAGGTTTATTTCTCATTTCTGGAAAAGCTTACACGAGAGATTGGTTACCAAGTTGACGTTTAGCACAGCTTACCACCTCCAGACAAATGAACAATCAGAGAGAACTATCCAGACCTTGGAGGATATGCTACGAGCCTGTACCTTAGACCTTGTGGATCTTGAGAGAATCACCTTCACTTGGTGGAATTCTCGTATAACAATAGCTACCAGGCTAGTATTCAGATGACACCTTTTGAGGCACTGTACGGCCGAAAGTGTAGATCATCGTTGGCTTGGGACAACATTGGTGAGCGGAAGAAGTTAGGCCCTAAAATAATCACACAGAAAGTAGAGGTTGTCAGGCAGATCATAGAGCAATTTTGGGTTGCGCAAGATCGGTATCATCACTGGGCAGATCAGCATCGTAGGCCTTTAGAGTTTCATGTCAACGACCATGTATTTTTAATGATTTTGCCTACCTATGAAGTCATTAGATTCGGGGTTCACGGAAAGGTTAGTCCATAATACTTTGGGCCATTTGACATTCTCGATCGGGTAGGCGATGTGGCTTATCGTCTTTTCCTTCCGTCTTTGCTACATGAGGTACATGATATATTTTATGTGTCTTAGTTGTGTAGGTATATTTCGGATCTGAGTCATATCCTCGACCACTCTGAATTAGTCGTTGGTACCGACTTATCTTATGAGGAGCAACCCATATCCATTCTGGGTCGAAGAGAGAAGGTACTCAAGAACTAGACTATTTCTCTTGTCCGAGTTGTCTGGGGACATCAACTCTTAGAAAATTAACGTGGGAGCGCGAGGACAATATTCAATCTCGGTACCCATACCTGTTTGATTTAGAAGGTATATTCTACCTTATTCCTTTGTATTTAGACTCTGTGATCAGGTGATCACCTAGTGTTATGATGATATTGCTTGCATGTGTAGTTTTGCTAGTAGATTATATCGTGCTTGTCCTGATCTCTCTAGCTATCTTGGATTCGAATTTTGAGGACAATTTTTTTTAATGTGGATAGAGATGTCACTCCCCATTCCTGATATACGTATTTAGAACATATTTTATTCTAGCATGATTAGTATATTGCATGAGACTAGGCCCTTTCTTTGGTTTAACCTGGTTCATGGTTCATTTTGTGGGTTGGTTCAAGTCATGAGAACCATTGGTTTAACCCTCAACCCTACCATATATAATCCAACCTTTTCTCTCTCTCTCTCTTCACTTCTTTATTTCTTCCTCTCCCTTTAGTCTTCTCTCCCCTTTTCTATAGGCAAGTACACCTTGCATGAGAAATTGAAAAATCCTCCATATTTTTGGTTTATTATTTTTGTTGTGTGTTTCTAACTACTTTTAATACTTTGAGTTTTCTGTTTTGATGGGTGGATTCGAGTAGATCTAGATTTGAATATTAGGGTTTTCATGGGTTTCCTGTATTTTTTCTTAGTTTTGATCTATTAAAATATGGTATTTTAGAAAACCAGTTTTGTGGGTGATTAAGCTCTTCATTTCGAGTATTTTGGCTTTTGGTTCACTTAATTCAGAGTTAAAATAAAGTTTTTATGAAGGAAACAAATTTTAGATTTTTGGAGCTTTTTTGCCATGGCTAACCTTCTGTTGGAGAAGAAGTATTCATGCGGCCAGTGAGTATGCGACTGAAAGTGCTATGCGGCCTAACTTTTGTCACATAATGACATCATGCGTCCATCTTATTGGGATGCATGAATGCTTATTTACACAATTGTCCTTGAACTCCTTGTGTTTCTACTCACTGAACAAATAAAAAATTTGCTAAGTTCAAGAGACATACATGCGGCACCATTCCTTATGCAGCAAGCAGAGCATGCGGTCACTTTTTTTTGAACGCATGATTCTGAACCATTGGCACATGTTTATGTGATTTTGTCTATTATCTTTGACACACTTTATTGTATATCTCATCAGTCACCTCAATCACTTTATGTCACTTCACTGACACCTTATTTATTGTCCGTCACTTCAACACTTGTCCCTAGGAGTTGACTTTAAACTTGAGAATGGGGCCTGGACTTCATATGCGTCCAAGTGATTCATGCGACCCTGACTTCATATGCGGCCAGGACTTCATATGCGGCCTAGAGACCCCATGCAGCCTTGATTGTTTTGATAGAATATTTCCTTATTCTTTCATGATTATATTTAGGTTAATGCTTATGTTATGCTTCTAAGGAAGAATAGAATTAGTAACCAGACCTCGTGCAAGACATGACCATGAGCTAAGATTGGCTATGAACATGGCATGAGTTGAACTAAGATTTTAGTATGAACCAGACTAAGTAAATAGTGACTAACCGGCTATGTGCATGACATAAGCTTCGTGTTATAATTAGATCTTGATTCATGTGAACTAATGTATAATAGTAATTAGACTCGAATACTGTATCCGTACTGATACCACTATTGTCGGATAATTGTTCATTATTAATGTGCGCCAAGGTGCGACACACCGTGTTAAGTGATTTTAATTGGGTTATGCATCGAGAATGCCTCCTAATTCTTGAATGCGTGATACTATAATTATATAAATGTTTTCCCAGCACGGGCATAATAAGCGAGTTAAATACCAAAGCGTGGCTAGGATATTTGATTGACTGAATATTGTATACACGCTCGGTTGAATCCAGATTGAACTTCCATGGATTCGTAGCATACTCGTACCTTGTACGACATCTTAAGGGAAATTCTCTTGTGACCACGCCTTGAGATTTTTAAGACAATATAGGGCTAATTAGGTAACTAAAAGTGGTAGTAACATTTGGAGGGAACGGTATCCCGAGATCATGCCAACGAACCTTCCCACAGAGATTTATCCGAAGTGTGATATGGGCTAGCCACCATAGATACAGTGTATCATCCACCTTAGTGTAGTGCAGTATCTGACCTATTATAGATATATCGAACCACTGTTTCACTATAGAAGCATTGGAACCACTAAAACCATATTTTTAGTGCAGTGGCTCTACGGGGGACTGGTGCATCCTGCAAGTGCTTGTATATTTCTTATTTGGCTCGGTTATCTCATGTTCGTCAATGGTGTGATACGATGATACTTATTATGCATTAATTCTGAGATAACCTCAGACTCCACAAAATAGCAAGCCATACAAGTGATTGGCCGATATAAAAAAATTGGACTTGGTTGTGATTATATTATTTGGTTAGTAGCCTAGGAAAATATACTATCAAAGTGTGGTGGTTCAACCCTTGTCCTTGTTTGGTTGTAGGGTTGGGCCTTTATGTTAGAATATGCCATGGACCTAAGTTACGACGCTGAACTTATGTATTATGATATATTATTTCTTGGGTTTTTGTTTCTCCATTTCGTGCTTCCTTTATGGTACTACTATTTGGGGTCTAACCCCACTGGTTTTGCATGGCCAGGTTTTGAGCCAGCATCCCAGGATCCAGCTCACTTTTCCCTAACTCATGGCGCGTACCGGGAACATGGTCACAGAGAATAACGAGTGGGTTTTCTTCTTCCCAGCTCGTCATTATACATTACTTCTTTTGGCCGTTTAGCCACCGATACCTTTTAACCGACACGTCTGAACATTAGTTTCCCTACATGATTGTGTTTAATCAGACTACAGGTGACCACTAACATGTACTTTTGATATTCTGTTAGCTTCATATTTTGTACGGCTGGTCTCCAGAATACTTTGACAAAGCGTTTGGGATGCCTTATTACTTTATCATATATGCTCTATGTTTACTGTTTCTTGTTTGAATGATTGAGACATAGAAGTTCTTGACCATATGAGACTTGATTGTAGCATTTACCCCTTGGAATATTACAGTCGTGATCGTCGTATGACGTATAGTACCTTGTATGGGATAGCTGGCCATGTCCATCTTCGTATTCTGGTACTAGGGCGTGACAAGATTTTAGTGGTGGCCTATGCAGGTCTGTTCTTCATACTTGTGTAATCCGCACATTCTAAAATAATTTAATAATTATTGGTCACTTACGTCCCATAATAGGGCATAAGTTAAGAACCTACGCCCTAAAAATCGGCGTAAATATTTTATATGATTTATTTAATTCAGATTATGATTCTTACGCCCAAATTTAGGGCGATTGTATGCTTAAAATACAAATTTAGCAAACTATATGCCTTATTTGAAATAAACTTAAACTTTTATGCTTTATCCCTAATTTTCTGTTTTTTATACCCAAATTATCCTTCAAATTAGGAGATAACGACCATTTCAATAACACAAACTTATATTTTCTCTTTCTCTCACACAAATTCATCTTTCTCTTGCAATCTCTTTCTCTTTCGCACATAATTATTGGTAGTTTCAAACCCCATTTAGGGTTCAAAATTCTCAACAAAAATTCTGGCATAAGACATAGAGTTTTATGTCTTAGAAGTACCAAAATTCTGGCAATTCTAACTACAGTTAGGACTGTCAGAATTCTAGCAGTCTTATGTCGTCTTCATCCCAATTGTCATGATTTCTAAAACTTTCAAACCCCTGTAATAAGCTATTAAGTCATTAATTAGGAGAAATGGCTCTCTTGCAGTCTAGAAGTAAATTAGGGCTTTGGCAAGGGCTTGGGTTGTGGAAGAGTAAATTAGGGCATAATTGTTAGGCAAAGGCATTAAGCTATTTTCTTCTTTAAGTGTATAATTGGATATTATGTTATTAATAATAATAATGGGATTAGTACCTAGGATAACTAGGTAACATTTATGCAAAGAAAAATAAATTAGGATTTATTAACTATGGGTTGGCTTGGTATTATATTTACTAGTACTTATTTATTTTAATATTTTACTATGGGTATTTGTTTCTGATTATATAAATTCGAAAAAGAAATTGGAAAAGATGTGTGTGTGTGGGGGGGGGGGGGGTTACATCCATCATGAACTTTTTTGCTTGAGGCATAGCCTCGCACTCAAGCTTTTGCTACAACTTCAATAATTCTTTCACTTGTGGTAGCATCATTTTTTCATCTTCAAAATTTATTTTCATGAACTTGTCGACAAGATGAATCTTGGACATCTTTTCGTCGTCCTTGTACTATTTTTCAAGCGACTCCCAAACATTTTTTACATACTCTTTCTTGTTGTAATATTATGCTATGAAATCATCCATGGAGTTGAGAATCAACAACTTGCAGATGTTGTTATCTCTCCTACATTTCTGTTACGTGTTGATCACGTTAGCCAGAACTTGTCCATTGCCAGCTTCTGAAGAGTTGGTTCTGACTTCCGTTAACATATTATCAACGTTGATGAGTTGAAGATAAAGGCTAATCTTCCTCTTTCAGGTGTTGTAGTGCTCTCCATCGAACTTTTCAAGTTTGTTAAAACTTGTGTCCAAGAGACTTGCAGGATTTTTTGTTGTTGCTTGGATCTTCTTTTGAGATTGTTAATGCTTGGTCACAGAAGATCATGCAATAATGCAAAGTACGTATAAAACAAAAATGACAACAATGAAGAAAGTGAATATTACAAGATGGTGGAAATGTAAGCCTTTAAAACTTTTGCAACATAATTGCTACAACAACAAACAATAAAAACAAGAACGAGATAAAATTATTGTTGGGGTGATGAATATCATCGTTGCTTAAAGCAAGATTCGATCCTTTTCATCGATATGCTCCTAGAAACCAGCAAACTCAAATAGTTGAACTTCTAGAATGCTCTTTTGTCACCTTCGGAATGGACTTCGAACGGACAACACTTCGGTTGGACAGAACCTCACTTGGTTAGCACTTCATGGCTTAAGAAAGTTGCTTCTAACTCTCATCTCATAGCATATATTCTCTAGGTCTCTCTCCAAAAGAGAAAGACTATAGAATATATATGGGAACCAACCACCTATCAGCCACTACTACCCATAATGGACAGTTAATCCGAAGAGTAACTCCATATTAAGTGGACGGTTATAATATTAACCCCTACTAGCACTACAAAAATATGTCAAAATATCGATGAAAGCTGTCATGTCCTAGAACCAGAATACCGGAGAGCGAGGGTGATACTAGGCCAGCTAAGTATAACAGAGTACTCTGGTACTCCGAAATACAGTCGCAATTATAAAGACATGGAGGATTATTCTACAAAGCAACAGTCAATACTAAGTCAAGCAATCATAGGTATCTCAATCACTAGCAAGCTAGTATGAGCAAGATATATGATCATCAGACATATAATAGTAAAGCATTTTAAACTATAGATATATAGAAGATCATGAAGCTAGTTTTACAAAATAGAATACTAGCAAGAGTATACAGTAATACATGCATAATCAGCTCTAGCTGTAGTTTAAACTATATATAATCATGTTGCCCTTAGGTAAGAAGTCAAGGTCCAAAACACGAGTTAAATACGTGCTCGGTGGCTAAACGTCGCAAAAGAATATACATGATAAGCAGTGGGTGAAGGAAATAAAATTCACTCAGGTTCTCGACTGACGGTCCTCCTGGTGCTCACCATCAAGCCGAAGGTACGGAAGATGCCTAGTTTTTGTTATGAGATATGACCATACAAAACTATTGGGGTCAATAGATCTTCATGAAACAATGATAGGTAAAGGGGAGTACATGAGAGTTTGCGAGCTTTAAGAAGAGGAAGAAGAACAAAGTCTTCGTGAACTCTGATGACATTTTTAGACCCTACATGCACACTGCCAATAATTCAGTTAAAATTTCATTATTTTTACACTTCAAAAAAACTACTAATGGGGTTGTTTGGTTCGACGCTGTAGTGCGAAGTAAAAAAAAAAATCTAAAAATCGACATTTTGCGTACGTATTGCGTTGAAGTAGAGCGAAGTGTAAATTCTTCGTTTGGATGCTTTGAAGAAGGTTATTTCTAAAGGCACATCTAAACTTACTCAGGACAGCCCATTACTTGGTGTTAGTCCAGACTGAAGCAATTTTTACTCATGATAACACCCTCCAGCTTTTTCACCCCAAACCCTAATTCTAACTCTAACCCTAATCCCAGCCGTCAGAAGATGAGGAGGAGGAGGCGGGAGGTAGTAGTAGGAGGAGTCTAGAGGAGGAAGATGCATGAGGAGTCTGGAGGAGGCGGTGGATGGAGGAGGAGTCTGGAGGAGGACTGTAATAAGTTTTGACAGTCCTTTCTAAAGATAGGCGGACTGTCAAAAATTTTGATAGCTCTATTTGGGATTAGGTCTGTTAAAAAATTGGATAGTCCTTCCAATAGGAAGAACTGTTTCCTGAAAAAAAATTGGATAACACAAAATAAAAAATTTCGATGGCAAACTTGTAAATAAAAAAAAATTTAGGGTGTCTTGAGTAAGTTTGGATGTGCCTTTAGAATTAACCTTGAAGAAGCGGAGGTTAGAAGGAATAAATTGTAAAATTTGGTGTTTGGTTGGTTGTTGAAGTGAGTGAAAAAGTATAACCGACATGAATAACAATTTTTTTTTTTGGTTGAAGTATTGAAAAATTATATCAAAAGACAATTATAAGTTAGAAATAAGTTTAATAGTATATAACAACGAGCATAGTAAGGAGGACATTAGGATTAATCCGAGACGGAGTTCAACCGTAGGAGGGGCAAGCACTTGAATCGGATTATATCAAAATAAAATTTGATGGATCCTTTGTTGATGATTGTATGGGGGCGGCTGGCAGTATCAGGAACAAAGATGGACTTTTCTGTGGTACTTCTTTTCCAGCGGAGGCGATGTATTTCAAATTCTCAATGTGCCTTTGCTCGACCTTCTCCCCCAAACAAATTCTGATTGAAGGCGATTCTGAAATGATAGTTGATGCAGCAAATGGAAAAGTCAAAAGGGTTCTCATGGAAGCTCAGAATGCAACTGAAGGATATTTACAACTACTATAGGACCCATGCAGACGTCCACAAAAACAAGTCATGTTTATTGGGAGGCAAACAGAGTGGCACACATCCTGGCCACATTCTCTCTCTACATCCACACAAATTCTATATGGCTGTCAGAGTACCCTCTTTGTATTCATGATCAACTACTGCAAGCAGGCCAGGTAATGTACAACGATAGAGCACCTCAATTGAAGGTCGCTTAATGATGCCAATAGGCCAACATCAAGCTTGACTTGGAAACTTCAAGGTCTTGGAATGAAGTGGGGACTAAGGTTTATGAGGTCCACAATGTCCAGCCATTGAGCACCTCAATTGACTTGGGGATGTTGGAGGTCTCCTACTGATGCCAATAGGCCAACATCAACGTCAACCTTGACTTGGAAACTTCAAGGTCTTGTAATAAACTCAAACCACAAATTCATCTCTGATACAATTATCTATATACTAGCAAAATATAATGAAATAGTGACGTTTTTAACGACGTCGTAAGTAAACTTCGCTAATGTTATAGAATTTAGCAACGTCGTAAGTAAACGTCGATGTACGTCGCTGTTTACGACGAATAACGACTAGTAGCGACGGTACTTTAGTTTTTTGAAAGAATAGTCGCTATATGTTTTTTAATATCGCTAAACGTCGCTAAACTTTTTAATTTAGCGACGTTTAGCGACTTTTTTACCGACGATTTTAATTTTTTAATTAGCGACATTTATAAACGTAGCAAAACGTTGCTGAATTTTTTTATTCGCGACGTTTAACGCCGTCTAGTGGTCGCTAATATTTTCAGAATTAGCGACGTTTAGCAACTATATAAACGTCGCTAATAGCGAATGTACGAGAATATAGATCATCAATATGAATATCAACGATATGATGAAATAACCGCAATCTAAACTAGCTAATGTGCCTCAGAATACAAGTTCATTATGTGATCGAGTTGGGTGAACATGATCAGGTAAGACGGATTACAAGTGAGGTATGTAACCAGAATGTACACGATGTAACAATGACTTTGATCACATAATCAACTCCTACTCTCCCACCCCAACTAATACCGATGGATCCAATCACGACACGCTACGAACACGAAATATAACTACTGAACACGAGCAGTGGGTGTACACGAATATCATAACCACCGAACATGAGCGGTGAGTGTACACGAATAAGAACACTGAACACGAGCAGTGTGTGAACACGAAATATAATCAATACCCAATAGACACGATGAGATACAATGTACACGAGTACCCACTGAACACGGTAGGGGATAACATCTCATGACGGGATCCATATAGCACCAGTCCGTGAAAACACTGTGTCGGGATCAATGTATACAATTCTAGAATATGTATATATACAATATTATGAATTGAAAATAATCAAAGAAATGTACTCGCCTGACGTCCTGAGCAAGGTGGTGTCTCTCGATGCCCAAGCCGGTGTCTGACAACCTATATATGGTATGTTGCATCAATACAAGGTGGTGTCTCTCGATGCCCAAGCCGGTGTCTGACACCCTTCTAATGGACTTTAGAATAAAACATCAAACACGTAGAGTGCACCGCACCCGTATCACACTTCCTCTATAATACGCTTGCGATACGGCTCCAACACACAACCAAACGCATTCCGGAGGATACGAGCAAGTCTAAAACACTAATTATGAGCAATACGTATAGTAATTAGAGTATCTACGTGTCCATATCATAATGTGATATGCACAAGGCCCCGTGTCGGAGAAAAACCCCCAAAATTAATCCGTTTTGTCAAATTGACGAGATACGGCCTACACGTATCCAATTGTGGATACGACACTAGTCACAAACAAGTAATCAAGTGTCATTTAGATCTATTAGACCCAATGACAAGCACTACATATGCCAATCTTGGAATTTCCCCAAAATTGGCACCAAATTGGTCATAACTTCCACCGTAGGTCTTCGATGAACCTAAAACTAATTGCTATGGGTAGCCTATGCATGTGGGTTAGTTTCTCATGATTAAATCTCAGATCTAAAGTCCATTAGAAGGGAGAAAAACTAAAATTTACCTATTGGGAGATGGATTCCCAATAAAAAGTTTTTAATTGCCAAGTAGCTCCTCTCCTTGTAGATCTTGGCCTCCTCCTCCTTGCTCCTTGCTTTCTTCTTGTAGATCCTTGGTGTAGAAATCTCAATGATGAATTAGGGAAGAGATTGGTGAAGAATTGGTGGAGAATTGATGAGGAAATGGAGGGAATTAGAAGAGGGAAAAATTATAGATCTAAGAATTTGGGGAATAAAATGAAATGAGAGCACTCACTCTCCTCTCTCAATAGGCCGGCCATGTAACCCCCTTCCCAAGCAATGTACAAAGTCATAAATACCCCTTGGGACCTCTTATAAAGAAATTAATTAGGGAGGGAAGGTTCTAGTCTAATGGTTTCTCTAATTAATCAAGCCTCCTAATCCATGGGCCTAATTCATGGGATCAATCTAAATTAGTCTAAAAGTTGGATTCGTGCATTCTAATAACTAGGTTACGTCCACTACACAAGTCTAAAATAAAACTACAACTAGCAAACAATAAATAATACAATAATTAAATATTCATGCATGCACAATTATTAAATATAAATAATCCTAAAATAAATAATACCCATATCAATTACCAAACTACCCTTGGATGAAAAGTGTGGCTGACACTACTGTCCCAAGGCGAATCCTTTGAGCTGACCAAAATACGGTCGAGCTCCCATGACAAAGAGTACTATAATGTTCTTCCAATACTCTTCCATCTCAACGATGTCATCTTCCTCAATCCCGATCACCTTTCTGCTTTGGACGTTCTTCGGCTCAACGTAGCTCATTTCTATGGACTCTCTATCCATACCCGATCGACACCTGTCTGCCCACGAGGAAGGGGCTTCACTCGAAGGTTGGAACGAAGTGGCAGTGTAAACCCCCTCGACCAAATTTAGGTCTACTTAGCTTATATAGAGAGACTAGGTTTAATTTGGAGACAATTAGAATTAGAACACAGTATTTTATATTAATTGTGCAATATTTATATCACTTAGTGCACCTTACCGCTACTTCGATATTTGGAGTGCTACACTAGCATTTACCTTCAAACAAATTCTATATACTTTTTCTAGACATGCCTGCCTACCATTCTGACCTTTGTGTAACTTATAACTACTCTATCTTATGCTTTATTTTAGTAGCACAATATTCATTACAAACGTCCATATTTAAATCCAATTAAATCCAACTTTACATCCTTGTCTGTTCCAATCGAAATTGGAGACACAACCTTAACCCGTTTTGTCCAACCCAAATTATGACATTATTCTATTCTAAGTCTACTACGTCCATGATACTTGTGTCCCACCCAATTTTAATCCCATCTACTTCTAATTAATTAAAGAGCACCAATTACACTAATTTTAATTAAATTGGTGTAAGAACCCAACCTCAGCCAAAACTAGACCCAACTCCAACCCAAACCCATACTCACACCCTCAAGGTTCATACTAAATACCACACAATATTTTAGCCCACTACATAACACCAAACATGGTATTTTGCCTCATCCAATCCCAAATTCCATTTATTGTGCAATTTCCAAATTGTTAAGGGACTTTTATGCAAATAAGCAATGAGGAAACTCATTTTTTCCCTTGACCGGTCCACCCTACATTTTCCCCCTCATTGGTTGTACTTGCTACAACTTTTCACCCTCACATCACTATCCTACATTTCAAAATCCATCAATCTTAGCCCTTCCTTCATCATGATGAGGCTTCCCACCTCCCAAAAAATAATGTCCAACTGGCCCTAATCCCGAGGAGAGCCCCCCCTCTCTCTCTCCTACATATACTATACACTCCCTCTCTCTAAAAAACCACAGGCAAACACCTAAGGAAAACCCTAAGGAAAGAAAACAACTTCCCCATCACCATCACCCGACCTCATCCCTGCCACATCCTTCTCCTGACTCCGACCGCCACCACCAGTCCCCCGCCGACCTTCTTTCTCCACCACCACCAGCATCACAACCCCCTCCACCTGTCCCAACTCCGGCCACCGCCAATATCCCCACCAGCAGCCATCATTACCAACACCACCTCAGATCATCACCAACCCGACGCCAACCTCCTTCCCCGACTCCCCCAGTTAACCCCCACCGCTACCACAGCCAACCTCCACCACCTTGGCCACCACCCTCGCCGTCTCCACCACCATCCTCACCATCTCCACCACTATCACCGTAGCCATTACTAACGCCACCACCACCGACACCACCATCATCGAACTGCCACCACCCAATTATTTCTTCCCCAGTCACCCCTCACCACCACAGCCGGTCCCCCACGGCCAGTACACCACCCCCGCCAGTTCCCCCACGACCGACACACCACCACCACCAGCCCCCCGCGGCCAACCCGCCACCGTCGCGGCCGCTGCATTGGCTGTACAGCTGCTGCTGCCAGAGCTGCTACTACTGCTGCTGTGACCCGCACCACCCTGTCGACTCCGTAGCCGCCGGAGCTCCGCCCTCCCTCACCGGAGAACGGCCGTCTCGTGCAGCGGACACCCCCCCCCGGACACGGATGTCGCCTAGGTATATTCCTGTCAATTCGTATATGTATGTATTAGTTTAGATACGTATGTGTATATACGTATTAATGTGTATTGTGTAGTGATATATATTAATGTATTAATGTATTATTATATTTATATTTAATGTATTAATGTATTTATATGTATAATGTATTATGTATAAATTTATAATGTATTATGTATTTATGTATTTATATATATGTATATACGTATTTAAGTACTAATGTGTAATTTGTATTTTAAGTATTAAATGCTATTATACGTATTTAAGTATTAATATTTATTATATGTATTTATGCTAATAAATTACCTCATAATAATTTATGACTATTTTAATAAGGAGCACGATGTTAACCAAGGTTTATACATTGGGTTTTGCACATTAATATGTTAGCTTTATTAATGTAGTTTAATACGTCAATTAAATTCTAGCGTATTTTTTATAGCATGTTAGTTAGGACCTGTGTTGCGTTATCTGGTGTTATAGCGTCACTTGAAATTTTATTGTCTTGGTGTACACAGAAATTGAGGATACGACACGTGTAAGTTTTAGCTACGTACACACGCGACCCAGCTAGATGACAGTTGTGACCTCTGTGTCAGTTCATTACTGCAACGTAGTATTTCCTGTCTGTACTATTATAATGACTGATGGCCATATTATTATATTATATATATAGGGTCGCTGGACTTCAGATGAGACTTCAGGAGCAGGTAATTGGCACTCGCAGCTTGAGGATCCAGGCAAGTATACCTTGCCTGATTTACTGTTTAATTTAAATTATAAACTGTTGTATGATATCTTGTTGCAATATACATATAAATGTGCGTGTCCGAGATTGACTCGGGTGCAGTCGACGAATGCGTCGATAAGTAGTGTACTTGACTTAGTCACTAGCAGACTCACCTGCCTTTGCGAGGATATTCTGATATCTTCCTAGACCCTGACACTTATACACACATTACGATGATAACTCATATTTGGATACGATTTCGCATACCCAACTAGCTATCGGTGCGTGTGACATGCATCACAGTTTAGTACAGAATCAGGGTTATTTAATTAGCTGAGACTTGGCATATAGTTACGTGATATGCACGTCGTGTATTCGACTTGTATATCTATATTGGGCGGGGAGGACAACTGGTAGGCATATGGGATACACACATTGGACTCCGTAGTATCCAGAGGAACCACAGATCCAATGACTTCCTTTATTCAGATTCCATATTCTACGGAACGATATGGACGTTATACTATTCAGATTTCATGTTCTACGGAGCGATATGGACGTTATACTATACAGATTCTATGCTCTTCAGAGTGTGGACGTTATGCCTATACCTACCAATACGTACCAAGGTTGTCCTCATATTGTATTCTCTTAGATAGTTAGCACACCCCTTTATTTTATTCAGTATTTATATTGGCATGTATTTTGTATCTTGTTATGTCCCTCTGAGGACCTGGTTCCCTTCCATATTTGGACGAGGCTTATTATCCTACCGTGTATGGACCCGAACAGGAGACGAGGTTCGCATCCGAGGAGGAGCTAGAGGTGCTTCCATCAGAGTACCCTTGATTGCTGGTAGGCATTCCGCCTAGGACTGGACTATTCCTTATCTAGTTAGCTGATGCTCTAGTCGTACTCTCTATTCTGTCTTGCAGTACTCTTATTTTATCATTTGTAGTGGGTTTGTTCCCATTAGACATATCTGGACTGTACTATAATATTTCAGACTCTGCACTTATTTTCCAGTATTTATTTCAGTACTTCTTATTATATTGTGGATGAGATTAGACACTGCCTGATGTATGATAGTATTAGACTTATTAGTTTTAGGACCGCGTAGTACGTTTCGTTGGGTCCATTAAATTAGGTAATCCCTCGGAGATGTATTAGCTGGCCATTGCCATGTGGTCTGATCCCGTGTATTTTTGGACTGGGGCGTGCCATACCAGCAAAAAGAGCTTCCGAATTGCCACTACTGTGGTAAGAGAGGGCATTTTCAGAAGGACTGCCGAAAGAGACTGGGGACATGCATGATTTGTGGAGCGAGCCAACACCAAGCCCGAGACTGCCCACAACGCAGAGATGCAGCACCGCCAACCGGACAGAGGCCAACAGCACCAATCCAGAGGATACTACCCCCGACAGGAGGCCAGCGTCCACCATCACCGGAAGGATTTCAGAGGGGACCACCCTTGGACCTGCAGGAGGCACAGTTTGATCGAGCCAGACAGCAGGTCGGAGGGCAGAGGCGCGGGCAGGCCTTTGCACTAGCAGCGACTGAGGAGGAACCAGAAGGGGAAGCTATCACAGGTACCATTTTAGTTGCATCATTACCTGCGACTGCATTGTTCGATTCTGGTGCCACACTATCTTTCATATCTAGTAGTTTCGTAGCTATGCATAGAGTAGCTACTTCCCCCTTACCTAAGAGTTGGAAGATTCTTACCGGAGGAGGCATCGTACCGGTTACCAGCACTATTAGAACGTGCTCGGTAGTAGTATGTGGTAGGAAGATGAGAGCATGATTTTTGGTATTCCTGATGCCAAACTTTGACGTTGTGTTAGGCATGGACTGGTTGATCCAGTAAAATGCCATACTGGATTATCGAAGGGGTAGCATCATTTTTAGACCGCTAGATCACCCGGAGTTCGAGTACATGCAGGGCACCATTGAGCGAGGAGTAGGACAGACAGTTGGAGCTTACATGGCTATGGAGATGGCACCCCCACCAATTGTTACAGAG
The DNA here is from genome assembly GCA_036927795.1 of Iris macrosiphon. NCBI lineage: Eukaryota > Viridiplantae > Streptophyta > Magnoliopsida > Asparagales > Iridaceae > Iris > Iris macrosiphon. The sequence continues at coordinate 196,520,376 of JAYESA010000007.1, forward strand.
TTCGAGGATATTTTCCCGTAGGAGTTGCCAGGCCTACCGCCTGATAGAGAGGTAGAATTTACTATTGAGTTAGTACCCGGAGCAGCGCCGGTATCTTCAAATGTATACCGGTTGGCGAAGAGGGAACTGGATGAGCTGAAGCTACAGTTAGAGGAGTTGCAGATCAAGGGATTTGTCTGTCCTAGTGTATCACCCTGGGGAGCACCAGTGTTGTTTGTACCTAAGAAGGATGTGACATTCCGTATGTGCATTGATTACAGAGCCCTTAATGCTTTAACTATCAAGAACAAGTATCCCCTGCCGCGGATTGATGATCTGTTCGACCAGCTGACATGAGCAGTGGTGTTCACGAAGATCGACTTGAGATCGGGTTATCATCAGGTAAATGTGCGGAGAGAAGATATTCCAAAGACAGCATTCAGGACTCGTTATGGTCACTACGAGTTCTTGGTGATGCCTTTTGGACTGACGAATGCGCCTGCCGTATTTATGAACCTGATGAACATGGTCTTCCACCAATATCTGGACCAGTTCATGGTAGTCTTCATCGACGATATCTTGGTGTATTCAAAGAGCCACAAGGAGCACGTAGAGCACTTGAGACTAGTATTAGAGACGCTGAGGCGTGAGAGGCTCTATGCCAAGCTGAACAAGTGTGAGTTCCTCCTAGATCGTATCGCTTTCCTCGGATATGTTATCTTAGGAGAGGATATTTTGGTAGATCCAGCGAAAATTTTGTCAGTAGAGACCTGGCCGACCCCTACCAACATCTCGGAGGTGAGGAGTTTCTTAGGACTTGCCAGATATAACCGGAGGTTCGTAGAGAACTTCGCAAGGATCACAGAGACGATGACCCGCTTGACCCACAAGGAGCAGGAGTTCACCTGGACAGAGGAGTGTCAAACGGCGTTCGATGAGCTGAAGAATCGTCTAACTATGGCACCTATCTTGACTATAACTTCTGGACCCGGAGGATTCGTGATCTACAGCGATACGTCCGGAAAAGGATTATGATACGTCTTGATGCAGCATGGAAAGGTTGTGGCCTATGCCTCTAGGCAGCTGAGGACCCATGAGAAAAACTATCCCACTCACGACTTGGAGCTTGCCGCAGTGATCTTTGCTTTAAAGCTTTGGAGGCACTACCTATACGGAGAGCGAGTGGAGATATTCACAGATCACAAAAGCCTGAAGTACGTCTATACTCAGAAGGACCTGAACCAGAGACAAAGATGTTGGCTCGAGGTGATAGCAGACTTTGAGATCGAGCTACAGTACCATCCGGGAAAGGCCAATGTGGTAGCTGGCGCATTGAACAGGAGGCCTATGGCATTCTTTTTGACTACCCAGCAATATCTGTTGAGAGATCTAGAACAGTTGGGTATATAGGTCATTATGTCCGGAGCAGACGGCCAGTTGTCGAATTTCTAGTTGCAATCAACATTGGTTGAGAGGATCAAGGCTGCCTTGCCAACAGATGCCAGATTCTAGAGGCTTCGACAGAGGACAGAGGCCGGGATACAGACATGATTGCGCATACACGAGGACGGGACTTTGAGATGTGGAGATCGTCTCTATGTTCCGAATGGAGAACTTCGTCAGGAGCTGATATCGGAGGCGCACAGTTCAACATACTCTATTCATCCAGGAGGTACAAAGATGTACAGAGACTTGAGACAGTACTATTGGTGGCATGGAATGAAGAGGGAGATAGCCTGCTTTGTGGCGAAGTGCCTGGTGTGTCAGCAAGTCAAGGCTGAGCATCAGAGGTCTGTAGGTTTACTTCAGTCGCTCCCGATACGTGAGTGGAAATGGAAGCACATCACTATGGACTTCGTTATGGGCTTTTCGAGGAGTCCTAGTGGTCGCAATGCGGTATGGGTGATCGTAGATCGACTCACCAAGTCTGCCCACTTTTTACCCTTCAGAGTTGGGCAGTCTACAGAGGTCTTAGCAGATATGTATATGAGGGAGATCGTGCGACTGCATGGAGTGCCAGTCAGTATAGTGTCTGACAGGGATACGACGTTCACATCTTACTTTTGGCGTAGTATGCAAGAGAGTCCCGGTACCCGCCTGAAGTTCAGTACATCGTATCTCCCGCAGACAGATGGCCAGTCCGAGCACACCATTCAGACGCTGGAAGACATGTTGAGGACGTACATGCTTACTTTCAGTGGGGGAGGACCATATACATTTGGTCAAATTTTTCTACAACAATAGCTATCAAGCGAGCATTCAAATGGCTCCCTATGAAGCGTTGTATGGCAGAAAGTGTCATTCCCCAGTATGTTGGAGCGTTGTGGGCGAGAGGCAGATTCTAGGGCCAGAGTTGGCTATTCGTATAGTGGAGAAGGTGAAGAAGATCCAAGGGCACCTGCGAGCAGCACAGGACAAGCAGAAGCATTGGGCAAATGCGCATCGACGACCCCTAGAGTTCCAGGTTGGAGATCGTGTATTTCTGAAAATCTTACCTACCCGAGGAACCATCAGGTTTGGAGGCAGAGGAAATCTGAGTCCGAGGTACATCGGACCATTCGATGTGTTAGAGCGCATCGGAGAGGTTGCTTACAGATTAGCCTTGCCACAGACATTAGAAGGAGTTCATGACGTCTTTCATGTATCTTAGCTAAGGAGGTACATGCCAGATCCGAGTCACGTACTTGACCACTCAGAGATCACAGTCGGGCCGAGTTTGTCATATCAGGAGGAGACGGTAGAGATTCTGAACAGAAGCGAGAAGGTATTGTGAGGTCAGACTATCCCTCTAGTTCGTGTCACATGGAGGCATCATGCACCAGGCGAGTCGACCTGGGAACGAGAGGATGATATTCGACAGTATTTTCCCCATCTCTTCGAAGGCCTAGGTATGTAGTAGCATTTCAATTCAGTCAATAGATTTTTCCATATGTCTGTTTTAATTTCTAGGACGAAATACTCTAAGGAGGGTAGATTGTAAACCCCTCGACCAAATTTAGGTCTACTTAGCTTATATAGAGAGACTAGGTTTAATTTGGAGACAATTAGAATTAGAACATAGTATTTTATATTAATTGTGCAATATTTATATCACTTAGTGCCCCTTACCGTTGTTTCGATATTTGGAGCGCTACATTAGCATTTACCTTCAAACAAATTCTATACACTTTTCCTAGACATGCCCGCCTACCATTCTGACCTTTGTGTAACTTATAACTACTCTATCTTGTGCTTCATTTTAGTCGCACAATATTCGTTACAAACGTCCATATTTAAATCCAATTAAATCCAACTTTGCATCCTTGTCCGTTCCAATCAAAATTAGAGACACAACCTCAACCCGTTATGTCCAACCCAAATTATAACATTATTCTATTCTAAGTCTACTACGTCCATGATACTTGTGTCCCACCCAATTTTAATCCCATGTACTTCCAATTAATTAAAGAGCACCAATTACACTAATTTTAATTAAATTGGTGTAAGAACCCAACCTCACCCAAAACTAGACCCAACTCTAACCAAAACCCACACTCACACCCTCAAGGTTCATACTGAACACCACACACCATTTTAGCCCACTACATAACACCAAACATGGTGTTTTGTCTCATCCAATCCCAAATTTCATTTATTGTGCAATTTCTAAATTGTTAAGGGACTTTTATGCAAATAAGCAATGAGGTGTCCCTCTCTCATTGGCCCCAACCCATGAAGAACCTCATTCTTTCCCTTGACCGGTCCACCCTATATTTTCTTCCTCATTGGTTGTACTTGCTACAACTTTTCACCCTCACATCACCACCCTATATTTCAAAACCCATCAATCTTAGCCCTCCCCTTATCATGATGAGGCTTCTCACCTCCCCAAAAATAATGTTCAGTCGGCCCTAATCCCAAGGAGAGCCACCCCTCTCTCTCTCTCCTACATATACTACACACTCCTTCTCTCTAAAAAACCACAGCCAAACACCTAAGGAAAACCCTACGGAAAGAAAACAACTTCCCCATCACCATCACCACCACCACCACCCGACCTCATCCCTGCCACCTCCCTCTCCCGACTCCGACCGCCACCACCAGTCCCCCGTCGACCTTCTTTCTCCACCACCACCAGCATCACAACCCCCTCCGCCTGTCCCAACTCCGGCTACCGCCAGCATCCCCACCAGCAGCCATCATTACCAACACCACCTCCGTTCATCACCAACCCGACGCCAACCTCCTTCCCCGACTCCCCCAGTCACCCCCACCACCACCACAGCCAACCTCCACCACCTTGGCCACCATCCTCGTCGTCTCCACCACCATCGTCACCATCTCCACCACTATCACCGTCGCCATTAACAATGCCACCACCACCGATACCACCATCATCAAACTGCTACCACCCGACTCTTTCTTCCCCAGTCACCCCTCACCACCATCGCCGGTCCCCCACGGCCAGTACACCACCCCTGCCAGTTCCCCCACGACTGAAACACCACCACCACCAGCCCCCCGCGGCCAACCCGCCACCGCCGTCGCCGCTGCATTGGCTGCACAGCTGCTGCTACCAGAGCTGCTACTACTGCTGCTGTGACCCACACCACCCTGTCGACCCCGTAGCTGCCGGAGCTCTGCCCACCCTCACCGGAGAACGGCCGTCTCGTGTAGCGGACACACCCCCCCGGACACGGACGTCGCCTAGGTATATTCTTGTCAATTCGTATATGTACGTATTAGTTTAGATACGTATGTGTATATACGTATTAATGTGTATTGTGTATTGATATATATTAATGTATTATTGTATTTATATTTAATGTATTAATGTATTTATATGTATAATGTATAAATATATAATGTATTTATGTATTATGTATTTACGTATTTATGTATATATGTATATACGTATTTAAGTACTAATGTGTAATTATGTATTTTAAGTATTAAATGCTATTATACGTATTTAAGTATTAATATTTATTATATGTATTTATGTTAATAAATTACCTCATAATAATTTATGACTATTTTAATAAGGAGCACGATGTTAACGAAGGTTTAGACATTGGGTTTTGAACATTAATATGTTAGCTTTATTAATGTAGTTTAATACGTCAATTAAATTATAGCGTATTTTTTATAGCATGTTAGTTAGGACCTATGTTGCGTTATCTGGTATTATAGCATCTCTTAAAATTTTGTTGTCTTGGTGTACACGGAAATTGAGGATACGATACGTGTATGTTTTAGCTACGTACACACGCGACCCAGCTAGATGACAGTTGTGACCTCTGCGTCAGTTCATTACTGCAACGTAGTGTTTCCTGTCCGCACTATTGTAGTGACTGATGGTCGTATTATTATATTATATATATAGGGTCGTTGGACCGTTCAGGCGAGACTTCAGGAGCAGGTTATTGGCACTCGCAGTTTGAGGACCCAAGCAAGTATACCTTGCCTGATTCACTTCTTTATTTCTTCCTCTCCCTTTAGTCTTCTCTCCCCTTTTCTATAGGCAAGTACACCTTGCATGAGAAATGGAAAAATCCTCTATATTTTTGGTTTATTATTTTTGTTGTGTGTTTCTAACTACTTTTAATACTTTGAGTTTTCTGTTTTTATGGGTGGATTCGAGTAGATCTAGATTTGAATATTAGGGTTTTCATGGGTTCCCTGTATTTTTTCTTAGTTTTGATCTATTAAAATATGGTATTTTAGAAAACCAGTTTTGTGGGTGATTGAGCTCTTCATTTCGAGTATTTTGGCTTTTGGTTCACTTAATTCAGAGTTAAAATAAAGTTTTTATGAAGGAAACAAATTTTAGATTTTTGGAGCTTTTTTGCCATGGCTAACCTTCTGTTGGAGAAGAAGTATTCATGCGGCCAGTGAGTATGCGACTGAAAGTGCTATGCGGCCTAACTTTTGTCACATAATGACATCATGTGTCCATCTTATTGGGATGCATGACTGCTTATTTACACAATTGTCCTTGAACTCCTTGTGTTTCTACTCACTGAACAAATAAAAAATTTGCTAAGTTCAAGAGACATACATGCGGCACCATTCCTTATGCAGCAAGCAGAGCATGCGGTCACTTTTTTTTGGACGCATGATTCTGAACCGTTGGCACATGTTTATGTGATTTTGTCTATTATCTCTGACACACTTTATTGCATATCTCATCAGTCACCTCAATCACTTTATGTCACTTCACTGATGTAGTGCCTCAAATCCCGATCCGACCGGGACGAGCATTACGTAATTGGGCTTGTGACTAGTCCGTCTGAGTCGTAACTTAGATCTCGGCATCTTTGCCACGGACAAAATGCGATGATCCTTTCCAACTCATGGAAAGTCCTCTATTAAAACGAGTCCAATAGTTTTCGTGTTTTGGTAGCTTGGTTTTGCTTGGTTTTTTGCTTGCTTGTCGTTTTGAGGTTTTGGATTTGTGTTGCTTTCGATTTGCTTGGTTTTCGCTGTTGGTTTTATCGTTTGGAGCTTGAGGTTTTGGGGAGTTCGGCAAGGAAGGATAGGCAAGATTTCTAACTCGGTGCTCGTGCTGTTTTAGGTCCGCGCAACTGACGTTTGATCGTCGCTAGCGGAATTCCTAGTTTTAGCTCTTTCCCTTAACCAGTGAGTGGTTTGGTCCCTTCTTTCCTACTTATTCATGCCAACATCTCTAAGTTTCAATCGTTCACTCGATGATGCCCGGTTGGATGCCTAAAAAATCCTTAGCCACAGGCATGCCAGCCACTAAGAAAGGAACTTGGGATTTGTAGGCTAAATTATCATATGCTTGCTTGTATTATAAACTGAGGTTTTGAGAAAAGGAAGTTGGTTGTTGGTGGCGGCCTGGTGCCTCGGTTAGAGTTTGAACTTATGGGATAACTGAGTCGGAACACCGCTTGGGAAATATAAACTGTTGCATGAGAAATATATATGTTGCTGCTTAACTTCTTCTGTTAAATTAGACGCATTGTATGTAATATAAATTATTTCATGCATTTGCATGGTCTGGGACAACTTGTGCACAGGGTTTGACTTTCCTCGAAACGGCTTTCCGGGGCACTGGAACCGTATCGATCCGGAGGAAAATATTTGATTCGTGCTCGTCACGATGCTTAGCGGGACCTCCAGCAGGGCTTGCTACCCGGGCTGATAGGGCGCGCCGCTAAGCTTGAAATATGTCCCTAAGGTGTCGATCACACCAATGACCGCATAGTATAGAACGCATGCTAACTTATGTCTTGTGCAGATGGTAAGTATACTTGTGTTTTCGTTTCAGGGAAGGCGTGCATCGATTGAGTAAGCAATCGGTGTACTGGTTGGATTCACTGCTATTTTCATTCCTATCAAAACATGCAACTGATATGAATTGATTTCACTTGCTTCCTTATAGAAGCTATCTTAATGCATGCTCGCCCCTAACAAGCTAGTGTCGATTTAGTCGAGTGGGATTCATCCCGCTCACCAGTACAAGTTGAGTACTAACCCACGTTGTGGGCAACTATTTCAGGCACTCAGACGGTACAACGCTAGAGCATAGCGAGGAGGCGTTAGGAGCGCTTCTATTTTGAAATATAGCTGGAGTTAGTTCATTTTGGAGGCAAAGACTTCAATCTATACAAGGGCGTAATGTGCAAACGACGTGGACTATCTGACGGAGCACGCCCTGCATTTTGAGTTATCTTTTTGAAATGTAATTCAATAGCTGAGAAGGCGCATCAATGTAAAATCTATGTAAATTACTCTGAATATTCAATGAAAAAGCATGTTTCTTCCGCATTTGTGTTCAAATCTCTGTGAATGTGTTTTATCAATTGTGTTTCAAAATGGGTTCGTAAAACTGCAAGTTCTTGCCTTGTGCGAGCGCAACTCCAGGCTCGCACGGCATCACGCCCCTAGCGAGGACGAATCGGTTCCGTAAAGGATCCAGCGAGGACGAACGACCCTTTCGGGATTTGGGGCGTGACATATGACCCTTTCGGGATTTGGGGCGTGACATATCTGCTATAACATCAGCCTGAGATGCATTTGCACTTTCCTGCCGAGTATCTCGAACTGAAGCTAAGTACCCTTCACAACCCGAATGCAGCATCGACACATTTTCGGATGCGCGACCGATATCAAAGGCACCTTATCGAATGGCTCCAGCAGAGTTAAAAGAACTTAAGGTTCAGTTGCAAGACCTGTTGGACCGAGGATACATACGTCCAAGCGTTTCTCCGTGGGTTGCTCCAGTACTGTTCGTGAAAAAGAAGGATGGATCCATGCGGCTGTGTATCGACTACCGGGAATTAAATAAGGCGACCGTCCGAAATCAGTACCCTTTGCCAAGGATAGATGACTTGTTTGATCAGCTACAAGGTGCAACTGTTTTCTCTAAAGTTGACCTCAGGTCAGGGTATCACCAGTTAAAGATCAAACCAGAAGATATTCAAAAATCTGCGTTCAGGACTCGTTACGGACACTATGAGTTTCTCGTGATGTCGTTTGGCTTAACGAACGCCCCTGCAGCTTTCATGGATCTGATGAACCGTGTGTTTCGGCCGTACGTTGACAAGTTTGTCGTTGTATTCATCGACGACATTCTAATTTATTCCAAGAACGAGGCGGAACACAAGGAACACCTGAAGATCGTGTTGCAGATATTACGAGAACATAAGTTGTTCGCTAAGCTCAGCAAGTGCGAGTTCTGGTTGAACAGTGTGGCATTCCTTGGTCATGTCGTCTCGGCAGAAGGCGTCGCCGTAGACCCGAAGAAAATAGAGGCGGTGGTGGACTGGAAACAACCTACGTCAGCTAGTGAAATTCGAAGCTTTCTTGGCCTAGCAGGGTACTACCGTAGGTTCGTGAAAGATTTCTCTAAACTGGCCTCGCCTTTGACTCGCCTTACTCAGAAAGGGATTGTATTCAAATGGAGTGAAGAATGCGAAGCTAGCTTTCGGGAACTTAAGCGGCGTCTTATTTCAGCTCCGATTTTAGCACTTCCGGATGGGGTAGAAGAGTTTCAGATATACAGTGACGCTTCAGGACTCGGCTTGGAATGTGTACTCATGCAACGGGACAAGGTAATATCGTACGCCTCCAGGCAACTGAAGCCGCACGAGAAAAACTACCCGACGCACGACTTAGAATTAGCGGCGATTGTATTTGCATTAAAGTTGTGGAGGCATTATCTTTACGGTGTTGCTTGCAAAATCTTCACAGATCACAAGAGCCTCAAGTATCTATTCACCCAACGGGAATTGAACCTCCGACAGCGGCGTTGGCTAGAACTTATTAAGGACTATGATCTAACGATCGCATATACTCCGGGCAAGGGAAATATCGTTGCTGATGCTCTGAGTTGAAAGCACGTGGGCTCGTTATCTATAAACAACCGTTTACTTCGAGATCTAGAGGCGATGGGCATCGAATTTCGAGTTCGGCAGCAAGGAGTGCAGCTGGCACCACTCCGCCTTGAACCGAGTTTACGAGTTAGAATCAAGTCAGCTCAGGAGGGCGATCAGTTCCTAGCAAAAGTACGCGAATTGATCTCGACGGGGAAGACGTCTGACTTTGTGGCAGGCGAAGATGGGACCTTACAGATGAAAGGAAGGCTATGCGTCCCAAGCGACCCTGAACTCCGGAGGGAAATTATGGCAGAATCGCACTACGCGAAGTATTTTTTGCATCCGGGGAGCACTAAGATGTACAAGGACTTACGCGGTACCTTCTGGTGGAAAGGTATAAAGCGGGATGTGGCGACCTTTGTGTCACAGTGCATGGCCTGCCAACAGGTGAAAGCTGAACATCAGAGGCCCGGCGGGGAGATGTAAAACCTCGCTATTCCCGAGTGGAAATGGGACAACATCTCTATGGATTTTATTATGGGATTTCCGAAGATGCCACGGGGGCATGATGCAATTTGGGTCATAGTTGATCGTTTGATCAAATTAGCCCACTTTCTTCCCATAAAAGTTGCGTGGAGCGTCGATCGGTTAGCACAGATCTACATAGACGAGATTGTCCGATTACACGGAGTGCCCGCTTCTATCGTCTCTGACCGTGATGAACGTTTCTTATCTCGTTTCTGGACTAGCCTACAGTCTGCTTTGGAAACCAAGCTACAGTTCAGTACTGCATACCACCCCCAGACTGATGGCCAAACAGAGAGGATAAATCAGATACTTGAAGATATGTTACGGCTGTGTGCTATCGATTTAAAGACTAGTTGGGACACGCACCTTTCGTTGGCGGAGTTTGCGTACAACAACAGCTACCAATCGAGCATCAAGATGGCACCATACAAAGCACTTTATGGGCGCAAGTGTCGATCTCCAATCTGTTGGGACGAAGTCGGCGAGCGGCAGGTACTCGGGCCAGAGCTGGTGGAGCAGGCAGTCGAGAAAGTTTGCTTGATTCGGGAAAGACTCCGCACTGCGCAGAGCCGACAGAAAAGCTATGCCGATACTCATCGTAGGCCCTTGGAGTTCATGGTCGGTGATCATGTCTTCTTGAAAGTGACGCCGATGCGTGGAGTGATGCATTTTGGCGTGAAAGGCAAACTGAGTCCCAGGTTTGTCGGCCCATTTGAAATACTGGAACGGGTGGCAGCTGTGGCATACCGAATTGCACTACCTCCCGCCTTGGCTGGAGTGCACAACGTATTCCACGTTTCTCAACTGCGGAAGTATGTGCATGACTCGAGTCATGTAGTTAGCTTCGAACAGCTAGAATTGCGCACGGATTTGTCATACTCGGAGGAGCCGGTACGGATTCTGGATCGTAAGGATAAAGTACTTCATAACCGTACGATGTCCTTGGTTCGCGTACTGTGGCGGAACCATACAGCTGGGGAATCAACCTGGGAAGTCGAAGAGGAGATGAAGGAGAAGTATCCTTCATTGTTCACCGAGTCGGAGGTAGTGCCTTGTTCTTAAGTTTCGGGTCAAAACTTTTTCTTAGTGGTATATTATGTAGTGCCTCAAATCCTGATCCGACCGGGACGAGCATTACGTAATTGGGCTTGTGGCTAGTCCGTCTGAGTCGTAACTTAGATCTCGGCATCTTTGCCACGGACAAAATGCGATGATCCTTTCCAACTCATGGAAAGGCCTCTATTGAAACGAGTCCAATAGTTTTCGTGTTTTGGTAGCTTGGTTTTGCTTGGTTTTTTGCTTGCTTGTCGCTTTGAGGTTTTAGATTTGTGTTGCTTTCGATTTGCTTGGTTTTCGCTGTTGGTTTTATCGTTTGGAGCTTGAGGTTTTGGGGAGTTCGGCAAGGAAGGATAGGCAAGATTTCTAACTCGGTGCTCGTGCTGTTTCAGGTCCGGGCAACTGACGTTTGATCGTCGCTAGCGGGATTCCTAGTTTTAGCTCTTTCCCTTAACCAGTGAGTGGTTTGTTCCCTTCTTTCCTACTTCTTCATGCCAACATCTCTAAGTTTCAATCTTTCACTTGATGATGCCCGGTTGGACGCCTAGGAAATCCTTAGCCACAGGCATGCCAGCCACTAAGAAAGGAACTTGGGATTTGTAGGCTAAATTATCATATGCTTGCTTGTATTATAAACTGAGGTTTTGAGAAAAGGAAGTTGGTTGTTGGTGGCGGCCTGGTGCCTCGGTTAGAGTTTGAACTTATGGGATAACTGAGTCGGAACACCGCTTGGGAAATATAAACTGTTGCATGAGAAATATATATGTTGCTGCTTAACTTCTTCTGTTAAATTAGACGCATTGTATGTAATATGAATTATTTCATGCATTTGCATGGTCTGGGACAACTTGTGCACAGGGTTTGGCTTTCCTCGAAACGGCTTTCCGGGGCACTGGAATCGTATCGATCCGGAGGGAAATATTTGATTCGTGCTCGTCACGATGCTTAGCGGGACCTCCAGCAGGGCTTGCTACCCGGGCTGATAGGGCGCGCCGCTAAGCTTGAAATATGTCCCTAAGGTGTCGATCACACCAATGACCGCATAGTATAGAACGCATGCTAACTTATTGTCTTGTACAGATGGTAAGTATACTTGTGTTTTCGTTTCAGGGAAGGCGTGCATCGATTGAGTAAGCAATCGGTGTACTGGTTGGATTCACTGCTATTTTCATTCCTATCAAAACATGCAACTAATATGAATTGATTTCACTTGCTTCCTTATAGAAGCTATCTTAATGCATGCTCGCCCCTAACAAGCTAGTGTCGATTTAGTCGAGTGGGATTCATCCCGCTCACCAGTACAAGTTGAGTACTGACCCACGTTGTGGGCAACTATTTCAGGCACTCAAACGGTGCAACGCTAGAGCATAGCGAGGAGGCGTTAGGAGCGCTTCTATTTTGAAGTATAGCTGGAGTCAGTTGATTTTGGAGGCAAAGAATTCAATCTATATAAGGGCGTAATGTGCAAACAACGTGGACTATCTGACGGAGTGCGCCCTGCATTTTGAGTTATCTTTTTGAAATGTAATTCAATAGCCGAGAAGGCGCATCAATGTAAACTCTATGTAAATTACTCTGAATATTCAATAAAAAAGCATGTTTCTTCCGCATTTGTGTTCAAATCTCTGTGAATGTGTTTTATCAATTGTGTTTCAAAATGGGTTCCTAAAACTGCAAGTTCTTGCCTTGTGCGAGCGCAACTACCGGCTCGCACGGCATCACACCCCTAGCGAGGACGAATCGGTTCCGTAAAGGATCCAGCGAGGACGAACGACCCTTTCGGGATTTGGGGCGTGACAACTGACACCTTATTTATTGTCCGTCACTTCAACACTTGTCCCTAGGAGTTGACTTTAAACTTGAGAATGCGGCCTGGACTTTATATGCGTCCAAGTGATTCATGCGACCCTGACTTCATATGCGGCCAGGACTTCATATGCGGCCTAGAGACTCCATGCGGCCTTGATTATTTTGATAGAATATTTCCTTATTCTTTCATGATTATATTTGGGTTAATGCTTATGTTATGCTTCTAAGGAAGAATAGAATTAGTAACCAGACCTCGTGCAAGACATGACCATGAGCTAAGATTGGCTATGAACATGGCATGAGTTGAACTAAGATTTTAGTATGAACCAGACTAAGTGAATAGTGACTAACCGGCTATGTGCAAGACATAAGCTTCGTGTTATAATTAGATCTTGATTCATGTGACCTAATGTATAATAGTAATTAGACTCGAATACTGTATCCGTGCTGATACCACTATTGTCGGATAATTGTTCATGATTAATGTGCGCCAAGGTGTGACACACCATATTAAGTAATTTTAATTGGGTTATGCATCGAGAATGCCTCCTAATTCTTGAATGCGTGATACTATAATTATATAAATGTTTTCCCAGCACGGGCATAATAAACGAGTTAAATACCAAAGCGTGGCTAGGATATTTGATTGACTGAATATTATATACACGCTCGGTTGAATCCAGATTGAACTTCCATGGATTCGTAGCATACTCGTACCTTGTACGACATCTTAAGGGAAATTATCTTGTGACCACGTCTTGAGATTTTTAAGACAATATAGGGCTAATTAGGTAACTAAAAGTGGTAGTAACAATTGGAGGGAACGGTATCCCGAGATCATGCCAACGAACCTTCCCACAGAGATTTATCCGAAGTGTGATGTGGGCTAGCCACCATAGATACTGTGTATAATCCACCTTAGTGTAGTGCAGTATCTGACCTATTATAGATATATCGAACCACTGTTTCACTATAGAAGCATTGGAACCGCTAAAACCATATTTTTAGTGCAGTAGCCCTACGGGGGACTGGTGCATCCTGCAAGTGCTTGTATATTTCTTATTTGGCTCGGTTATCTCATGTTCGTCAATGGTGTGATCCGATGATACTTATTATGCATTAATTCTGAGATAACCTCAGACTCCACAAAATAGTAAGCCATACAAGTGATTAGCCGATATAAAAAAATTGGACTTGGTTGTGATTATATTATTCGGTTAGTAGCCTAGGAAAATATACTATCAAAGTGTGGTGGTTCAACCCTTGTCCTTGTTTGGTTGTAGGGTTGGGCCTTTATGCTAGAATATGCCATGGACCTAAGTTACGACGCTGAACTTATGTATTATGATATATTATTTCTTGGGTTTTTGTTTCTCCATTTCGTGCTTCCTTTATGGTACTACTATTTGGGGTCTAACCCCACTGGTTTTGCATGGCCAGGTTTTGAGCCAGCATCCCAGGATCCAGCTCACTTTTCCCTAACTCATGGCGCGTACCGGGAACATGGTCATAGAGAATAACGAGTGGGTTTTCTTCTTCCCTGCTCGTCATTGTACATTACTTCTTTTGGCCGTTTAGCCACCGATACCTTTTAGCCGACACGTCTGAACATTAGTTTCCCTACATGATTGTGTTTAATCAGACTACAGCTGACCACTAACATGTACTTTTGATATTCTGTCAGCTTCATATTTTGTACGGCTGGTCTCCAGAATACTTTGACAAAGCGTTTGGGATGCCTTATTACTTTATCATATATGCTCTATGTTTACTGTTTCTTGTTTGAATGATTGAGACATAGAAGTTCTTGACCATATGAGACTTGATTGTAGCATTTACCCCTTGGATTATTACAGTCGTGATCGTCGTATGACGTATATTACCTTGTACGGGATAGCTGGCCATGTCCATCTTCGTATTCTGGTACTAGGGCGTGACAAGATTTTAGTGGTGGCCTATGCAGGTCTGTTCTTCATACTTGTGTAATCCGCACATTCTAAAATAATTTAATAATTATTGGTAACTTACGTCCCATAATAGGGCATAAGTTAAGAACCTACGCCCTAAAAATCGGCGTAAATATTTTATATGATTTGTTTAATTCAAATTATGATTCTTACGCCCAAATTTAGGGCGATTGTATGCTTAAAATACAAATTTAGCAAACTATATGCCTTATTTGAAATAAACTTAAACTTTTATGCTTTATCCCTAATTTTCTGTTTTTTATACCCAAATTATCCTTCAAATTAGGAGATAACGACCATTTCAATAACACAAACTTATATTCTCTTTCTCTCACACAAATTCATCTTTCTCTTGCAATCTCTTTCTCTTTCGCACATAATTATTGGTAGTTTCAAACCCCATTTAGGGTTCAAAATTCTCAACAAATATTCTGGCATAAGACATAGAGTTTTATGTCTTTGAACTACCAAAATTCTGGCAATTCTAACTACAGTTAGGACTGTCAGAATTCTAGCAGTCTTATGTCGTCTTCATCCCAATTGTCATGATTTCTAAAACTTTCAAACCCCTGTAATAAGCTATTAAGTCATTAATTAGGAGAAATGGCTCTCTTGCAGTCTAGAAGTAAATTAGGGCTTTGGCAAGGGCTTGGGTTGTGGAAGAGTAAATTAGGGCATAATTGTTAGGAAGAGTAAATTAGGGCATAATTGTTAGGCAAAGGCATTAAGCTTTTTTTCTTCTTTAAGTGTATAATTGGATATTATGTTATTAATAATAATAATGGGATTAGTACCTAGGATAACTAGGTAACATTTATGCAAAGAAAAATAAATTAGAATTTATTAACTATGGGTTGGCTTGGTATTATATTTACTAGTACTTATTTATTTTAATATTTTACTATGGGTATTTGTTTCTGATTATATAAATTCGAAAAAGAAATTGGAAAAGGTGTGGGGGGGGGGGGGGGTTACATCCATCATGAACTTTTTTGCTTGAGGCATAGCCTCGCACTCAAGCTTTTGCTACAACTTCAATAATTCTTTCACTTGTGGTAGCATCATTTTTTCGTCTTCAAAATTTATTTTCATGAACTTGTCGACAAGATGAATCTTGGACATCTTTTCGTCGTCCTTGTACTATTTTTCAAGCGACTCCCAAACATTTTTTACATACTCTTTCTTGTTGTAATATTATGCTATGAAATCATCCATGGAGTTGAGAATCAACAACTTGCAGATGTTGTTATCTCTCCTACATTTATGTTACATGTTGATCACGTTAGCCAGAACTTGTCCATTGCCAGCTTCTGAAGAGTTGGTTCTGACTTCCGTTAACATATTATCAACGTTAATGAGTTGAAGATTAAGGCTAATCTTCCTCTTTCAGGTGTTGTAGTGCTCTCCATCGAACTTTTCAAGTTTGTTAAAACTTGTGTCCAAGAGACTTGCAGGATTTTTTGTTGTTGCTTGGATCTTCTTTTGAGATTGTTAATGCTTGGTCACAGAAGATCATGCAATAATGCAAAGTACGTATAAAACAAAAATGACAACAATGAAGAAAGTGAATATTACAAGATGGTGGAAATGTAAGCCTTTAAAACTTTTGCAACACAATTGCTACAACAACAAACAATAAAAACAAGAACGAGATAAAATTATTGTTGGGGTGATGAATATCATCGTTGCTTAAAGCATGATTCGATCCTTTTCATCGATATGCTCCTAGAAACCAGCAAACTCAAATAGTTGAACTTCTAGAATGCTCTTTTGTCACCTTCGGAATGGACTTCGAACGGACAACACTTCGGTTGGACAGAACCTCACTTGGTTAGCTCTTCGTGGCTTAAGAAAGTTGCTTCTAACTCTCATCTCATAGCATATATTCTCTAGGTCTCTCTCCAAAAGAGAAAGACTATAGAATATATATGGGAACCAACCACCTATCAGCCACTACTATCCATAATGGACAGTTAATCCGAAGAGTAACTCCATATTAAGTGGACGGTTATAATATTAACCCCTACTAGCACTACAAAAATATGTCAAAATATCGATGAAAGCTGTCATGTCCTAGAACCAGAATACCGGAGAGCGAGGGTGATACTAGGCCAGCTAAGTATATCAGAGTACTCTGGTACTCCGAAATACAGTCGCAATTATAAAGACATGGAGGATTATTCTATAAAGCAACAGTCAATACTAAGTCAAGCAATCATAGGTATCTCAATCACTAGCAAGCTAGTATGAGAAAGATATATGATCATCAGACATATAATAGTAAAGCATTTTAAACTATAGATATATAGAAGACCATGAAGCTAGTTTTACAAAATAGAATACTAGCAAGAGTATACAGTAATACATGCATAATCAGCTCTAGCTGTAGTTTAAACTATATATAATCATGTTGCCCTTAGGTAAGAAGTCAAGGTCCAAAATACGAGTTAAATACGTGCTCGGTGGCTAAATGTCGCAAAAGAATATACATGATAAGCAGTGGGTGAAGGAAATAAAATTCACTCAGGTTCTCGACTGACAGTCCTCCTGGTGCTCACCATCAAGCCGAAGGTACGGAAGATGCCTAGTTTCTGTTTTGAGATATGACCATACAAAACTATTGGGGTCAATAGATCTTCATGAAACAATGATAGGTAAAGGGGAGTACATGAGAGTTTGCGAGCTTTAAGAAGAGGAAGAAGAACAAAGTCTTCGTGAACTCTGATGACATTTTTAGACCCTACATGCACACTGCCAATAATTCAGTTAAAATTTCATTATTTTTACACTTCAAAAAAACTACTAATGGGGTTGTTTGGTTCGACGATGTAGTGCGAAGTAAAAAAAAAAAATCTAAAAATCGACATTTTGCGTACGTATTGCGTTGAAGTAAAGCGAAGTGTAAATTCTTCGTTTGGATGCTTTGAAGAAGGTTATTTCTAAAAGCACATCTAAACTTACTTAGGACAGCCCATTACTTGGTGTTAGTCCAGACTGAAGCAATTTTTACTCATGATAACACCCTCCATCTTTTTCACCCCAAACCCTAATTCTAACTCTAACCCTAATCCCAGCCGTCAGAAGATGAGGAGGAGGAGGCGGGAGGTAGTAGTAGGAGGAGTCTGGAGGAGGAAGATGCACGAGGAGTCTGGAGGAGGCGGTGGATGGAGGAGGAGTCTGGAGGAGGACTGTAATAAGTTTTGACAGTCCTTCCTAAAGATAGGCGAACTGTCAAAAATTTTGATAGCTCTATTTGGGATTAGGTCTGTTAAAAAATTGGATAGTCCTTCCAATAGGAAGAACTGTTTCCTGGAAAAAAATTGGATAACACAAAATAAAAAATTTCGATGGCAAACTTGTAAATAAAAAAAAAATTAGGGTGTCTTGAGTAAGTTTGGATGTGCCTTTAGAATTAACCTTGAAGAAGCGGAGGTTAGAAGGAATAAATTGTAAAATTTGGTGTTTTGTTGGTTGTTGAAGTGAGTGAAAAAGTATAACCGACATGAATAACAATTTTTTTTTTTGGTTGAAGTATTGAAAAATTATATCAAAAGACAATTATAAGTTAGAAATAAGTTTAATAGTATATAACAACGAGCATAGTAAGGAGGACATTAGGATTAATCCGAGACGGAGTTCAACCGTAGGAGGGGCAAGCACTTGAATCGGATTATATCAAAATAAAATTTGATGGATCCTTTGTTGATGATTGTATGGGGGCGGCTGGCAGTATCAGGAACAAAGATGGACTTTTCTGTGGTACTTCTTTTCCAGCGGAGGCGATGTATTTCAAATTCTCAATGTGCCTTTGCTCGACCTTCTCCCCCAAACAAATTCTGATTGAAGGCGATTCTGAAATGATAGTTGATGCAGCAAATGGAAAAGTCAAAAGGGTTCTCATGGAAGCTCAGAATGCAACTGAAGGATATTTACAACTACTATAGGACCCATGCAGACGTCCACAAAAACAAGTCATGTTTATTGGGAGGCAAACAGAGTGGCACACATCCTGGCCACATTCTCTCTCTACATCCACACAAATTCTATATGGCTGTCAGAGTACCCTCTTTGTATTCATGATCAACTACTGCAAGCAGGCCAGGTAATGTACAACGATAGAGCACCTCAATTGAAGGTCCCTTAATGATGCCAATAGGCCAACATCAAGCTTGACTTGGAAACTTCAAGGTCTTGGAATGAAGTGGGGACTAAGGTTTATGAGGTCCACAATGTCCAGCCATTGAGTACCTCAATTGACTTGGGGATGTTGGAGGTCTCCTACTGATGCCAATAGGCCAACATCAACGTCAACCTTGACTTGGAAACTTCAAGGTCTTGTAATAAACTCAAACCACAAATTCATCTCTGATACAACTATCTATATACTAGCAAAATATAATGAAATAGTGACGTTTTTAACGACGTCGTAAGTAAACTTCGCTAATGTTAAAGAATTTAGCAACGTCGTAAGTAAACGTCGATGTACGTCGCTGTTTACGACGAATAACGACTAGTAGCGACGGTACTTTAGTTTTTTGAAAGAATAGTCGCTATATGTTTTTTAATATCGCTAAACGTCGCTAAACTTTTTAATTTAGCGACGTTTAGCGACTTTTTTACCGACGATTTTAATTTTTTAATTAGCGACATTTATAAACGTAGCAAAACGTTGCTGAATTTTTTTATTCGCGACGTTTAACGCCGTCTAGTGGTCGCTAATATTTTCAGAATTAGCGACGTTTAGCAACTATATAAACGTCGCTAATAGCGAATGTACGAGAATATAGATCATCAATATGAATATCAACGATATGATGAAATAACCGCAATCTAAACTAGCTAATGTGCCTCAGAATACAAGTTCATTATGTGATCGAGTTGGGTGAACATGATCAGGTAAGACGGATTACAAGTGAGGTATGTAACCAGAATGTACACGATGTAACAATGACTTTGATCACATAATCAACTCCTACTCTCCCACCCCAACTAATACCGATGGATCCAATCACGACACGCTACGAACACGAAATATAACTACTGAACACGAGCAGTGGGTGTACACGAATATCATAACCACCGAACATGAGCGGTGAGTGTACACGAATAAGAACACTGAACACGAGCAGTGTGTGAACAAGAAATATAATCAATACCCAATAGACACGATGAGATACAATGTACACGAGTACCCACTGAACACGGTAGGGGATAACATCTCATGACAGGATCCATATAGCACCAGTCCGTGAAATCACTGTGTCGGGATCAATGTATACAATTCTAGAATATGTATATATACAATATTATGAATTGAAAATAATCAAAGAAATGTACTCGCCTGACGTCCTGAGCAAGGTGGTGTCTCTCGATGCCCAAGCCGGTGTCTGACAACCTATATATGGTATGTTGCATCAATACAAGGTTCAAGAATGAAAATAAGTGAAGTTGATGCAATTCTAGGTCGATACTCCATTTCTAAGTCAAACCAATAAATTCTAGGTTGCAATAGTCTAACACTAAGTCACTAAGTCGATACACTATGAAACTATGCTATGCTAGCTAAGAGACAACAAACACTCAAAGAGCCGTATCCCAAGATACGCAAGTTTCTAATATGAAAATAAAGTTATATATATATATATATTCAAGTCAAATATTATAATATTATATCAAAACGGTTGAAATAGGATACCTTGGCCTTGCACCAAAGCGTATCGCACCTATCTCGATACCTAAACTCAATACCTTGGGTATCGACCCAATACCTTGGTGATACCTTGGTATCCCGAGGTAACCCAACTCTAACATATAACTAGTATCTACTAACAATCAAGCTAATACTAACTATACAAATTATACTATATATATATATATATATATATATATATATATATATATATATATATATATATATATATATATATAGGCTAACTACTAACACTAACCTCCAATACAAGTATTTATATATAACTAACTCTTAACCAAAAGCATACCTAGCTAACTTATTTGCTAACATATATATATATATCTACACATTACATATAGCTAACTATATCTAAACAAGTATCACTAGCTACATTAATACCTTAACTAACTAATCCTACCGATATCTGAATACTGAAACCTAAATCCTAACTCAACACTTAACTAACAATCTAACAACTAACTAAAATCCAAATACCCAACTAGACACTAAACTGAGAATCCAACACTGACCTCAATACCAAAACCCAACCGAAAATCTGAAACTGAAAGACACAGACTGATACCTGGAACACTAGCTGAACTGTGCACACTCCCTGGTTGATGGTTCACTGCCTTGCATTTGCTAAAAGCTCCCTGAGGTAGACACCCGAGCATTGCTGCTCATACTGAGGCTTCCTGCACTGTCCCTCTTGCTGAGCTAGCAGTGCTCGAGGCTCACAGCATGCACAGCTGAATGCCACTGCTGCTCCCTGCTGAAGTGAAACATAATGACTGAAATTCTGTGCACAAACAGCTTGTGCACGAAGTGCACAGTGCAGTACTGTGCAGTGCAGCTTGCTGCACTGCTCCCTGCCTAAGGGTTGCTGCCACTGCTAGATTATGAACCCGCTACTCTCACCCTCCTGACTACACAGTAGCCCGACAGTTGCACCTCTTGTACGGTATCAGCAACTGCCACTTGGTTATCTGATACTGATACAGAGTGTATCAAAAATCGATACTAGGCCTTGGCTGTCACTTAGCTGCTGAATCCTTGCACATTGCTGTGCTGCCTCCATCCTGTGCATGATACCCGACTGCACCTCCCTGTGCACTTCCTTCCCAGTCACTGACTAAACTGCTCGAGTCCCCTCACACAACCAAATGCACATACACTTATACACAACATATATACCTATACATTCCTCTATGGATATAAATATATATACCAATCTATCTATATATCTATATATACATACAATCACATATAGATGTATATATATCAAGGTATCACAATTACTCATTTATATAGATACATATATATATACTCTCACACTTAAACACACACACCCACATAGATATATATATATATATATATATATATATATATATATACACACACACACACAACTATATACTCTAATATGCTCTAATATGTATACATATAGACACACACATATACATAACTCGATATACACTATTATATACACTATATATTATATAGATAGCATATATATATATATATATATATATATATATATATATATATATATATATATATATATATAATTACACATGCACATATAGGAAAAAGAATAAAACATCAAATACGTGGAGTGCACCGCACCCGTATCACACTTCCTCTATGATACGCTTGCGATACAGCTCCAACACACAGCCAAACGCATCCCGGAGGACACGGGCAAATCTAAAACACTAATTATGAGCAATATGTATAGTAATTAGAGTATCTACGTGTCCATATTATAATATGATATGCACAAGGCCCCGTGTCGGAGGAAACCCTCCAAAATTAACCTATTTCGTCAAATCGACGAGATACGGTCTACACGTATCCAATTGTGGATACGATACTAGTCACAAACAAGTAATCAAGTGTCATTTAGATCTATTAGACCCAATGACAAGCACAACATGTGCCAATCTTAGAATTCCCCCAAAATTGGCACCAAATTGGTCATAACTTCCATCGTAGGTCTCCGATGAACCTAAAACTAATTGCTATGGGTAGCCTATGCATGTGGATTAGTTTTTCATGGTTAAATCTCATATCTAAAGTCCATTAGAAGGGAGAAAAATTGAAATGTACCTATTGGGAGATGGATTCCCAATGAAAAGTTTTCAATTGCCAAGTAGCTCCTCTCCTTGTAGATCTTGGCCTCCTCCTCCTTGCTCCTTGCTTCTTTCTTGTAGATCCTTGGTGTAGAAACCTCAATAATGAATTAGGGAAGAGATTGGTGAAGAATTGGTGGAGAATTGATGAGGGAATGGAGGGAATTGGAAGAGAGAAAAATTATAGATCTAAGAATTTGGAGAATAAAATAAAATGAGAGCACTCTCTCTCCTCTCTCAATAGGCCGGCCATGTAACCCCTCCCCAAGCATTATACAAAGTCACAAATACCCCTTGGGGCCTATTATGAAGAAATTAATTAGGGAGGGAAAGTTCTAGTCTAATGGTTTCTCTAATTAATCAAGCCTCCTAATCCATGGACCTAATTCATGGGCTCAATCTAAATTAGTCTAAAAGTTGGATTCATGCATTCTAATAACTAGGTTAGGTCCACTACACAAGTCTAAAACAAAACTACAACTAGCAAATAATAAATAATATAATAATTAAATAATCATGCATGCACAATTATTAAATATAAAAAATCCTAAAATAAATAATACCCATGCCAATTACCAAACTACCCTTGGATGAAAAGTGAGGGTGACACTACTGTCCCAAGGAGAATCCTTTGAGCTGACCAAAATACGGCCAAGATCCCATGACAAAGAGTACTATAGTGTTCTTCCAATACTCTTCCATCTCAACGATGTCATCTTCCTCAATCCCGATCACCTTCCTCCTTTGGACGTTCTTCGGCTCGACGTAGCTTATTTCTATAGACTCTCTATCCATACCCGATCGACACCTGTCTGCCCACGAGGAAGGGGCTTCACTCGAAGGTTGGAACGAAGTGGCAGTATAAACCCCCTAGCTCGACCAAATTTAGGTCTACTTAGCTTATATAGAGAGACTAGGTTTAATTTGGAAATAATTAGAATTAGAACACATTATTTTATATTAATTGTGCAATATTTATATCACTTAGTGCACCTTACAGTTGCTTCGATATTTGGAGCGCTACACTAGCATTTACCTTCAAACAAATTCTATACACTTTTCCTAGACATGTCCGCCTACCATTCTGATCTTTGTGTAACTTATAACTACTCTATCTTGTGCTTCATTTTAGTCGCACAATATTCGTTACAAACGTCCATATTTAAATCTAATTAAATCCAACTTTGCATCCTTGTCCGTTCCAATCAAAATTGGAGACACAACCTTAACCCGTTTTGTCCAACCCCAATTATGATATTATTCTATTCTAAGTCTACTATGACCATGACACTTGTGTCCCACCCAATTTTAATCCCATGTACTTCCAATTAATTAAAGAGCACCAATTACACTAATTTTAATTAAATTGGTGTAAGAACCCAACCTCACCAAAACTAGACCCAGCTCCAACCCAAACCCACACTCACACCCTCAAGGTTTATACTAAATACCACACACCAGTTTAGCCCACTACATAACACCAAACATGGTGTTTTGCCTCATCCAATCCCAAATTCCATTTATTGTGCAAATTCTAAATTGTTAAGGGACTTTTATGCAAATAAGCAATGAGGTGTCCCCCTCTCATTGGCCCCAACCCATGAAGAACCTCATTCTTTCCCTTGACCGGTCCACCCTATATTTTCCCCCTCATTGGTTGTACTTGCTACAACTTTTCACCCTCACATCACCACCCTATATTTCAAAACCCATCAATCTTAGCCCTCCCCTCATCATGATGAGGCTTCCCACCTCCCCAAAAATAATGTCCAGCCGGCCCTAATCCCAAGGAGAGCCCCCTCTCTCTCTCCTACATATACTACACACTCCCTCTCTCTAAAAAAACCATAGCCAAACACCTAAGGAAAACCCTAAGGAAAGAAAACAACTTCCCCATCACCATCACCACCACCCGACCTCATCCCTACCACCTCCCTCTCCCGACTCCGACCACCACCACCAGTCCCCCGCTGACCTTCTTTCTCCACCACCACCAGCATCACAACCCCTCCGCCTATCCCACCTCCGGCCACCGCCAGCATCCCCACCAGTAGCCATCATTACCAACACCACCTCCGTTCATCACCAACCCGACGCCAACCTCCTTCCCCGACTCCCCCAGTCACCCCCACCGCCACCACAGCCAACCTCCACCACCTTGGCCACCACCCTCGCCGTCTCCACCACCATCCTCACCATCTCCACCACTATCACCATCGCCATTACCAACGCCACCACCACCGACACCATCATCATCGAACTGCCACCACCCGATTCTTTCTTCCCCAGTCACCCCTCACCACCACAGCCGGTCCCCCATGGCCAGTACACCACCCCCGCCAGTTCTCCCACGACCGACACACCACCACCACCAGCCCCCCGTGGCCAACCCGCCGTCGCCGCTGCATTGGCTGCACAGCTGCTGCTGTCAGAGCTGCTACTACTGCTGCTGTGACCCGCACCACCCTGTCGACCCCGTAGCCGCCGGAGCTCCGTCCTCCCTCACCGGAGAACGACCGTCTTGTGCAGCGGATACCCCCCCCCCCGGACACGGACGTCGCCTAGGTTTATTCCTGTCAATTCGTATATGTACGTATTAGTTTAGATACGTATGTGTATATACATATTAATGTGTATTGTGTAGTGATATATATTAATGTATTATTGTATTTATATTTAATGTATTATTTATATGTATAATGTATTATATATAAATGTATAATGTATTATGTATTTATGTATTATGTATTTACGTATTTATATATATATGTATATAGGTATTTAAGTATTAATGTGTAATTATATATTTTAAGTATTAAATGCTATTATACGTATTTAAGTATTAATATTTATTATATGTATTTATGTTAATAAATTACCTTATTTTATGACTATTTTAATAAGGAGCACGTTGTTAACCAAGGTTTAGACATTGGGTTTTGCACATTAATATGTTAGATTTATTAATGTAGTTTAATACGTCAATTAAATTGTAGCGTATTTTTTATAGCATGTTAGTTAGGACCTGTGTTGCATTATCTGGTATTATAACGTCTCTTGAAATTTTATTGTCTTGGTGTACACAGAAATTGAGGATACGACACGTGTATGTTTTAGCTACGTACACACGTGACCCAGCTAGATGACAGTTGTGACCCCTGCGTCAGTTCGTTACTGCAACGTAGTATTTGCCAGAAAGACTCGGTCATAGGAACTTATACCACCTACGCGCTGGTAAACGAAAACCACCTCGACTGGATCTACCAAATGAATCAGGCCGCTCCGTCGAAAGAATTAACACGCCAAAAGGGCTACCAGCTTTCCCCCAAAAAAGGGGGAGATCCGTAGCTAACTACTCACAGAACTATTCGACCTTATGGTCAAGTCGTCCGCCCTGTCCGTACTATTGTAATGACTGATGGTCATATTATTATATTATATATATATAGTCGCTGGACCATTCAGACGAGACTTCAGGAGCAGGTTATTGGCACTCGCAACTTGAGGTGCCTGATTTACTGTTTAATTTAAATTATAAATTGTTGTATGATATCTTGTTGCAATATACATATAACTGTGCGCGTCCGAGATTGACTCGGATGCAGTCGACGAATGAGTCGATGAGTAGTGTACTTCACTTAGTCACTAGCAGACTCACCTGCCTTTGCGAGGATATTCTGATATCTTCTTAGACCTTGACACTTTTACACACATCACGATGATAACTCATATTTGGATGCGGGTTCGCGTACCCGACTAGCTATCGGTGCGTGTGACATGCATCACCGTTTAGTATAGAATAAGGGTTATTTAATTAGCTGAGACTTGGCATATAGTTACGTGATATGCACGTCGTGTATTCGACTTGTATATCTATATTGGGCGGGGAGGACAACTGGTAGGCGTATGGGATACACACATTAGACTCCATAGTATCCAGAGGAACCACGGATCCAATGACTTTCTTTATTCAGATTTTACGTTCTACGGAGCGATATGGATGTTATACTATTCAGATTTTATGTTCTACGAAGTGATATGGACGTTATACTATGCAGATTCCATGCTCTTCGGAGTGTAGACGTTATGCCTATACCTACCCATACGTACCAAGGTTGTCCTCATATTGTATTCACTTAGATGGTTAGCATACTTCTTTATTTTATTCAGTATTCATATTGGCATATATTTTGTATCTTGTTACGTCCCTCTGAGGACCTGGTTCCCTTCCAGATTTGGACGAGGCTTATTATCCTATCGTGTACGGACACGGACAGGAGACGAGGTTCGCATCCGAAGAGGAGCTAGAGGTGCTTCCATCAGAGTACCCTTGATCGCTGGTAGGCATTCCGCTTAGGACTGGAGTATTCCTTATCTAGTTAGCTGATGCTCTAGTCGTACTCTTCATTCTGTCTTGCAGTACTCTTATTTCATCATTTGTAGTGGGTTTGTTCCCATTAGACATATCTGGACTGTACTATGATATTTCAGACTCTGCACTTATTTTTCAGTATTTATTTCAGTACTTCTTGCTATATTATGGATGAGATTAGACACTACCTGATGTATGATAGTATTAGACTTGTTAGTTTTAGGACAACGTAGTATATTTCATTGGGTCCATTAAATTGGGTAATCCCTCGGAGATGTATTAGCTGGCCATTGCCACGTGGCCTAGTCCCGTGTATTTTGGGACTGAGGCGTGCCATACCAGCAAAAGGAGCTTCCGAATTGCCACTACTGTGGTAAGAGATGGCATTTCCAGAAGGACTACCGAAAGAGACTGGGGACATGCATGATTTGTGGAGCGAGCCAACACCAAGCCCGAGACTGCCCACAGCGCAGAGATGCAGCACCGCAGACCGGACAGAGGCCAGTAGCACCAGTCCAGAGGATACTACCCCCGACAGGAGGCCAGCGTCCACCAGCACCCGGAGGATTTCAGAGGGGACTAACCTTGGCCCAGCAGGAGGCACAGTTTGATCGAGCTAGACAGCCGACCGGAGGGCAGAGGCGCGGGCATGCCTTTGCACTAGCAGCGACTGAGGAGGAACCAAAAGGGAAAGCTATCACAGGTACCATTTTAGTTGCATCATTACCTGCAACTGCATTATTTGATTCTGGTGCCACACTATCTTTCATATATAGTAGTTCCGTAGCTATGCATAGAGTAGCTACTTCCCCCTTACCTAAGAGTTGGAAGATTTTTACCGGAGGAGGCATCGTACCGGTTACCAACACTATTAGAACGTGCTCGGTAGTAGTATATGGTAGGGAGATGAGAGCACGATTTTTG
The DNA here is from genome assembly GCA_036927795.1 of Iris macrosiphon. Classification (NCBI taxonomy): domain Eukaryota; kingdom Viridiplantae; phylum Streptophyta; class Magnoliopsida; order Asparagales; family Iridaceae; genus Iris; species Iris macrosiphon. Next base: position 196,548,155 of record JAYESA010000007.1, read on the forward strand.
GTATTCCCGATGCCAAACTTCGACGTTGTGTTAGGCATGGACTGGTTGAGCCAGTACAATGCCATACTGGATTACCGAAGGGGTAGCATCCTTTTTAGACCGCCAGATCACCCGGAGTTCGAGTACATGCGGGGCACCATCGAGCGAGGAGTAGGACAGACAGCTGGAGCTTACATGGCTATGGAGACGGCACCCCCACCGATTGTTGCAGAGTTCGAGGATATTTTCCCGGAGGAGTTGACAGGCCTACCGCCTGATAGAGAGGTGGAATTTACTATTGAGTTAGTACCCGAAGCAGCGCCGGTATCTTCAAATGTGTACCGGTTGGCGAAGAAGGAACGGGATGAGCTGAAGCTACAGTTAGAGGAGTTGCAGATCAAGGGATTTGTCTGTCCTAGTGCATCACCCTGGGGAGCACCAGTATTGTTTGTACTAAAGAAGGATGGGACATTCCGTATGTGCATTGATTATAAAGCCCTTAATGCTTTGACTATCAAGAATAAGTACCCCCTGCCGCAGATTGATGATCTGTTCGACCAGCTGACAGGAGCAGTGGTGTTCACGAAGATCGACTTGAGATCGGGTTATCATCAGGTAAAGGTGCGGAGAGAAGATATTCCAATATAGCATTCAAGATTCGTTATGGTCACTACGAGTTCTTGGTGATGCCTTTTGGACTGACGAATGTGCCTACCGTGTTTATGAACCTGATGAACAGGGTCTTCCACCAATATCTGGACCAGTTCGTGGTAGTCTTCATTGATGACATCTTAGTGTATTCAAAGGGCCACGAGGAGCATGGAGAGCACTTGACACTAGTGTTAGAGACGCTAAGGCGTGAGAGGCTCTATGCCAAGCTGAGCAAGTGTGAGTTCCTCCTAGATCGTGTCACTTTCCTCGGATATGTTATCTCAGGAGAGGGTATTTCGGTAGATCCAGCGAAGATTTCGTCAGTAGAGACCTGGCCGACCCCTACCAACGTCTCGGAGGTGAGGAGTTTCCTAGGACTTACCGGATATTACCGAAGGTTCGTAGAGAACTTCGCAAGGATCACAGAGCCGATGACCCACTTGACCCGCAAGGAGCAGGAGTTTACCTGGACAGAGGAGTGTCAGACGGTGTTCGATGAGCTGAAGAAGCGTCTGACTATGACACCTATATTGACCATACCTTCTGGACCCGAAGGATTCGTGATCTACAACGATGCATCCGGGAAAGGATTATGATGCGTCTTGATGCAGCATGAAAAGGTTGTGGCCTATGCCTCTAGGCAGCTGAGGATCCATGAGAAGAACTATCCCACTCACGACTTGGAGCTTGTCGCAGTGATCTTTACTTTGAAGCTTTGGAGGCACTACCTATACGGAGAGCGAGTGGAGATTCACAGATCATAAAAGCCTGAAGTACGTCTATACTCAGAAGGACCTGAACCAGAGACAAAGATATTGGCTCGAGGTGATGACAGACTTTGAGATCGAGCTACAGTACCGTCCGGGAAAGGTCAATGTGGTAGCTGACGCATTGAGAAGGAGGTACATGATATTCTTTTTGACTACCCAGCAACATCTGTTGAGAGATCTAGAATAGTTGGGTATAGAGGTCATTATGCCCAGAGCAGACGGCCAGTTGTCGAGTTTTCAGTTGCAATCGATATTGGTTGAGAGGATCAAGGCTGCCTTGCCAATAGATGCCAGATTCTAGAGGCTTCGACAAAGGACATAGGCCTGGATACAGACAGAATTGCGCATACATGAGGATGGGACTTTGAGATGTAGAGATCGTCTCTATGTTCCGAATGGAGAACTTCGTCAGGAGGTGATGTCGGAGGCGCACAATTCAATATACTCTATTCATCCAGGAGGCACGAAGATGTACAGAGACTTGAGATAGTACTATTGGTGGCATGGAATGAAGAGGGAGATAGCCCACTTTGTGGCAAAGTGCCTGGTGTGTCAGCAAGTCAAGGCTGAGCATCAGAGATCTGCAGGTTTATTTCAGCCGCTCCCGATACTGAGTAGAAATGGGAGCACATCACTATGGACTTTGTTATGGGCTTTTCGAGGAGTCCTAGTGGTTGCAATGTGGTATGGGTGATCGTAGATCGACTCACCAAGTCTGCCCACTTTTTGCCCTTTAGAGTTGGGCAGTCTACAGAGGTCTTAGCAGATATGTATATGAGGGAGATCGTGCGACTGCATGGAGTGCCAGTCAGTATAGTGTCTGACAGGGATACGAGGTTCACATCTTACTTTTGGCAGAGTATGCAAGAGAGTCTCGGTACCCGCCTGAAGTTCAGCACATCGTATCACCCGCAGACAGATGGCCAGTCCGAGCGCACCATTCAGACGCTGGAAGACATGTTAAGGGTGTGCATGCTTGATTTCAGTGGATCATGGGAGGAACATTTACATTTGGTCGAATTTTTCTACAATAATAGCTATCAAGCGAGCATTCAGATGGCTCCCTATGAAGCGTTGTATGGTAGGAAGTGTCGTTCCCCAGTATGTTGGAGCGATGTGGGCGAGAGGCAGATTCTAGGGCCAGAGTTGGTTGTTCGTACAGTGGAGAAGGTGAAGAAGATCCAAGGGCACCTACGAGCAGCATCGGACAAGCAGAAGCATTGGGCAAACGCGCATCGACGACCCCTAGAGTTCTAGGTTGGAGATCATGTGTTTCTGAAAATCTTACCTACCCGAGGAACCATCAGGTTTGGAGGCAGAGGAAAGCTGAGTCCGAGGTACATCGGACCATTCGATGTGTTGGAGCGCATCGGAGAGGTTGCTTACAGATTAGCCTTGCCACAGACATTAGAAGGAGTTCATGACGTCTTTCATGTATCTCAGCTAAGGAGGTACATGCCAGATCTGAGTCATGTACTTGACCACTCAGAGATCACAGTCGGGCCGAGTTTGTCATATCAGGAGGAGCCGGTAGAGATTCTGGACAGAAGCGAGAAGGTATTGCGAGATCAGACTATCCCTCTAGTTCGTGTCGCATGGAGGCATCATGCACCAGGCGAGTCAACCTGGGAACGAGAGGATGATATTCGACAGCGTTTTTCCAATCTCTTCGAAGGCCTAGGTATGTAGTAGCATTTTAATTCAGTCAATAGATTTTTCCATATGTCTGTTTTAATTTCTAGGACAAAATGCTCTAAGGAGGGTAGATTGTAAACCCCCTCGACCAAATTTAGGTCTACTTAGCTTATATATAGAGACTAGTTTTAATTTGGAGACAATTAGAATTAGAACACAGTGATTTATATTAATTGTGCAATATTTATATCACTTAGTGCACCTTATCGTTGCTTCGATATTTGGAGCGCTACACTAGCATTTACCTTCAAACAAATTCTATACACTTTTCTTAGACATGTCCGCCTACCATTCTGACCTTTGTATAACTTATAACTACTCTATCTTGTGCTTCATTTTAGTCGCACAATATTCGTTACAAACGTCCATATTTAAATCTAATTAAATCTAACTTTGTATCCTTGTCCGTTCCAATCAAAATTGGAGACACAAGCTCAACCCGTTTTGTCCAACCCAAATTATGACATTATTCTATTCTAAGTCTACTACGTCCATGACACTTGTGTCCCACCCAATTTTAATCCCATGTACTTCCAATTAATTAAAGAGCACCAATTACACTAATTTTAATTAAATTGGTGTAAGAACCCAACCTCACCCAAAACTAGACCCAGCTCCAACCCAAACCCACACTCACACCCTCAAGGTTCATACTAAATACCACACACCATTTTAGCCCATTACATAACACCAAATATGGTATTTTGCCTCATCCAATCCCAAATTCCATTTATTGTGCAATTTCTAAATTGTTAAGGGACTTTTATACAAATAAGCAATGAGGTGTCCCCCTCTCATTGGCCCCAACCCATGAAGAACCTCATTTTTTCCCTTGACCGGTCCACCCTTTATTTTCCCTCTCATTGGTTGTACTTGCTATAACTTTTCACCCTCACATCACCACCCTATATTTCAAAACCAATCAATCTTAGCCCTCCTCTCATCATGATGAGGCTTCCTACCTCCCCAAAAATAATTTCTAGCCGGCCCTAATCCCATGGAGAGCCCCCCTCTCTCTCTCTCCTACATATACTACACACTCCCTCTCTCTAAAAAACCACAGCCAAATACCTAAGAAAACCCTAAGGAAAGAAAACAACTTCCCCATAACCATCACCACCACCCGACCTCATCCCTGCCACCTCCCTCTCTCGACTCCGACCGCCACCACCAGTCCCCTATCGACCTTCTTTCTCCACCACCACCAGCATCACAACCCCCTCCGCCTATCCCAACTCCGGCCACCGCCAGCATCCCCACCAGCAGCCATCATTACCAACACCACCTCCGTTCATCACCAACCCGACGCCAACCTCCTTCCCCGACTCCCCCAGTCACCCCCACCCCCACCACAGCCAACCTCCACCACCTTGGCCACTATCCTCGCCGTCTCCACCACCATCTCCACCACTATCACCGTCGCCTTTACCAACGCCACCACCACCGACACCACCATCATCGAACTGCCACCACCCGACTCTTTCTTCCCCAGTAACCCCTCACCACCACCGCCGGTCCCCCACGGCCAGTACACCACCCCCGCCAGTTCCTCCACGACTGACACACCACCACCAGCAGCCTCCGCGGCCAAACCGCCACCACCGCCGCCGCTGCATTGGCTGCACAGCTGCTGCTGCCAGAGCTTCTACTACTGCTGCTGTGACCCACACCACCCTGTCGACCCCGTAGCCATCGGAGCTCCGCCCTCCCTCACCGGAGAATGGCCGCCTCGTGCAACGGACACCCCCCCCCGGACACGGACGTCGCCTAGGTATATTCCTGTCAATTCGTATATGTACGTATTAGTTTAGATACGTATATGTATATACGTATTAATGTGTATTGTGTAGTGATATATATTAATGTATTATTATATTTATATTTAATGTATTAATGTATTTATATGTATAATGTATTATGTATAAATGTATAATGTATTATGTATTATATATTATGTATTTACGTATTTATATATATATGTATATACGTATTTAAGTACTAATGTGTAATTATGTATTTTAAATATTAAATGCTATTATACGTATTTAAATATTAATATTTATTATATGTATTTATGTTAATAAATTACCTCATAATAATTTATGACTATTTTAATAAGGAGCACGATGTTAACCAAGGTTTAGACATTGGGTTTTCCACATTAATATGTTAGCTTTATTAATGTAGTTTAATACGTCAATTAAATTGTAGCGTATTTTTTATAGCATGTTAGTTAGGACCTATGTTGCGTTATCTGGTATTATAGCGTCTCTTGAAATTTCGTTGTCTTGGTGTACACGAAAATCGAGGATACGACACGTGTAAGTTTTAGCTACGTACACACGCGATCCAGCTAGATGACAGTTGTGACCCCTACGTCAGTTCGTTACTGCAACGTAGTATTTCCTGTCCGTACTATTGTAGTGACTGATGGTCGTATTATTATATTATATATATAGGGTCGCTGGACCGTTCAGGCGAGACTTCAGGAGCAGGTTATTGGGACTCGCAGCTTGAGGACCCAGGCAAGTATACCTTGCCTGATTTACTGTTTAATTTAAATTATAAACTGTTGTATGATATCTTGTTGCAATATACATATAACTGTGCGCGTCCGAGATTGACTCGGATACAATCGACGAATGCGTCGATAAGTAGTGTACTTGACTTAGTCACTAGCAGGCTCACCTGCCTTTGCGAGGATATTCTGATATCTTCCTAGACCCTGACACTTGTACACATATCACGATGATAACTCATATTTGGATGCGGGTTCGCGTACCCGACTAAGTATCGGTGCGTGTGACATGCATCATGGTTTAGTACGGAATCAGGGTTATTTAATTAGCTGAGACTTGGCATATAGTTACGTGATATGCACGTCGTGTATTCGACTTGTATATCTACATTAGGCGGAGAGGACAACTGGTAGGCGTATGGGATACACATATTGGACTCCGTAGTATCCAGAGGAACCACTGATCCAATGACTTCCTTTATTCAGATTCTACGTTTTACGGAGCGATATGGACATTATACTATGCAGATTCTATGCTCTTCGGAGTGTGGACGTTATGCCTACACCTACCCATACGTACCAAGGTTGTCCTCACATTGCATTCACTTAGATGGTTAGCACACCCCTTTATTTTATTCAGTATTCATATTGGCACGTATTTTGTATCTTGTTACGTCCCTCTGAGGACCTGGTTCTCTTCCAGATTTGGACGAGGCTTATTATCCTACCGTGTACGGACCCGGGCAGGAGACGAGGTTCGCATCCGAGGAGGAGCTAGAGGTGCTTCCATCAGAGTACCCTTGATCGCTGGTAGGCATTCCGCCTAGGACTGGAGTATTCCTTATCTAGTTAGCTGATGCTCTAGTCGTACTCTTCATTCTGTCTTGCAGTACTCTTATTTCATCATTTGTACTGAGTTTGTTCCTATCAGACATATCTGGACTGTACTATGATATTTCAGACTCTGCACTTATTTTTCAGTATTTATTTCAGAACTTCTTGTTATATTGTGGATGAGATTAGACACTGCTGATATATGATAGTATTAGACTTGTTAGTTTTAGGACAGCGTAGTACGTTTCGTTGGGTCCATTAAATTGGGTAATCCCTCGGAGATGTATTAGCTGGCCATTGCCACGTGGCCTGGTCCCGTGTATTTTGGGACTGGGGCGTGACATGCAGCCCTCTGAGGCAAATTGACAAACACCTTACGAGCAGGCATGGACGGAGGTGAAAAGGGAGCCGTGAGGGGACGGGAAGGCGGAAGAGGAGACCGAGTCGTAGGGTGTATGGGGCCCGCACCAGCGGCCGCCCTCGATAACGGTCAGAGTGGTTGAGCTCGCCAACGGGGACCAATAGTGGTCCACCCGTCCTCTGAAACAGAAAACGAAGAGGAGGAGAGAGAGGGGGAAAGAGAGGTGGAGGGAGGGAGGGGGAGGCGGCGGGAAAGAGAGGAGGAGGGAGAAGGAACAGTTACAGGAGATGAAGCGGACGGAGCAGCAGGTGGGAGTGCGCGCTCGCGCACACGCGGAGACTTCATTTTTTGCTTCAGCGCACTTTTACAATATATATATATATATATATATATATATATATATATATATATTATGCCTACCAAAATGTGAAATCCAACAAACATACTAAATACTGGCCTTCTTCAGAATCAGTCTCACAGTTCTTAAGCAATGTCTATGTGATTACTAAAGAACAGTCAAGAACAATGTTACTAATGCTCTCAAAATAGACAGGTAAATACCATGTCATTGCCACCACAACACCAAAATTAGTATATATATCCGGACACGGTCGATTGAGTGGGGAGCATTCTTGTACCAAGCAAAAGACTGATGATCCATGATAGCTGGCCATTTCTAATTTGGGATCTACAAATTAATCAAAATCTAGTCAGATCAAAGCAATTTTGCATCAGGGAAAGAAGCTCCAAATCATATAACCTGAAGTGTAGGGAGAACAATGTTGTATACTTGTAACAAGAACTTCGATGTTGAAGCAAACCTGCATCAATCAACAATCTTTTAGTCAAGTATAAGACAATAAAGGGAAAGATCCTTGATATAAGATGGAAATATATTATATAGGACATGCAAGGACCTTACGTACGTTTTACTCCCCAATGCAAGATAATATAACATTTACATACAAACATAAAACTAAAGAAACTTTATGAGACTCATAAACAAAAGAAATGCTGGTCAAGTTCCACAAGCCTGCTCATGATAGGAATGGAAAGGTAAAGTATGTTGAAAATCTACATCAATACTCAACCAGCTGCTTAAGTTCATCTTTTACCTCGAAGAAAATATCCAATTAGTAGGATTCTAAATCTATATTCCAATCTTATCCCACCTAAAAACTAATGAAAATGTTAGAAAAACTAGTTTATTGCTATAACTATAAAATACTAATGACTGTATGTATAAAATATCCATAATGATAGCGTCTCAAAAAGATTAGAGACCAAGTATCAATCATTATAGAGAACTCAGGGTTATTGTGGTAGCAACTGCTTTCTGGGCTACTTGGAGAAACCATTATAATGAATATTGCTTTAGCAATCATACACATTAGACCTAGCGGATATTATGAAAAGGTTCGGCTTTGGGAGGATATCAACCTGGACTTCCCCCATGACGAGTGTGTGAGAGCGATTGCATGTGTAAAGGTCTAATGTGTGTTCATCTAAACCATATTGAAGTGTTCATTTAATGTGTGTTCATCAGATGTTTGCATAGTAATATGTTTTGTGTCATTGTTACTGGACTGTTGTATTTGGTTTCATAACGAACTTGTTGAAAATTTTAAGACAGATTGCGTGTCAAAAATAGTAAGAAAAGCTAAGAAGGTACCTTGAATATACACACGAACCATGACATGTAAAAAGAAGGAAAATAATTGTTATCATCAATTCTTCCTCCATTGAGCTAGCATCAAAATCAGTTTTTTTAAAGGAACTGTACTCTACCCAAGGCATTGGATCCTATGGTTCTTAAGTATGTTTACTATCATCATAGTCGTGTATAACATGCAAAGTATCATTATAGTTGTGTATAACAAGCAATTTGTTCATATGTAATTACTAGGAAGTTAAAAGCATGTGAGCTTGCAATTTAATTTAATATGTGGTATTCTAATTACGGCAGGAATCTTCTTGACAATGTTTAATAGTTATGTTGGTAGAAGGTTATCAGCCAGATACACAATAAGATACAATATTTGAGCACTTTGATAGGAAAAAAACCCCATCATTTCTTAATTAAGGATGCACAGAGGCATATCAGGTGCACAGTCAGGTTGGAATGTTCATATGCAGGAATTCACCAAATCCAGTAAATGCACAACCAAGTTTATAGTGGCTTAAAGATTCAGCAAAGGCATAGATTCAGAAAAGGCATAATAATTTATCTCCAGCTTGAGCTCCTTAAACAAAAAAGTTTGAAGGATAAAGAATAATTTGAAGTAAACAACATATCCACTGGTGTAAGTAACAGAACCATATTCAGTGGACCTAAAAGTAAGAAAATTTATCTACAGTTGAACTGATCAAACTTCTTATACTAAACAATCAGGTGTTAAACATAAGGTATAATCAATAAAAATTAAGTTGGGTTTTCTCCATTAATTTCTTGATTACTATCGTCTCTATGAAACATAAACTAAACTTGGTTCAAAGTAATAATGGACGATACCAATACCTTACTCTGCATACACAATATGTATAATTTTACATCAACTAACAATATCATGCTACCAAAATACTATGTGTATAAGGGAATATGTATTATACTTTCAAGTGTGAATGAATTATCGATTATTGTCATTACAGTGATGGTGTATTTTTACCTTTGCTAAAAGTTTCCAATTAGTATATTATTTGGATATTTGAAGCCCCATGGCTATTTCTTCTTGCTTTTGCATGTTTCTTATTATTAGGATCACTCTGCAGGCTTATGGTTTGTTGAAAATCTTGAATTTCTGTTAAGACATGATACTCCTGGAATTGCTTGCCGAGTCTGATGGTTTTCCTTATGGTTGAGATCCTACTGGTTAGTATGTGCCTGTGTTCAAGTCCCATAGGGACCATGATTGAGTTGGCCCCTTGATGTCGAAGTAAAGGGAAGGCTAATCTACTATTGGGCCAATCAATATATGGCCTTATGTTCCTATATCTCCCACTGGAGCTATTTGATCTTGCGATACAAATTAGGTTCGATACACTTTTGGGTGATGCTCGAGTCTGGCCAGTCCTTTTGATGCCCTATGTGAAAAAAGGAAAAAGAAAAAGAGTTTCTACAAGTACCAAAATTAGAATTACAAACCAATTGCGTCAAAAGATAAATTTTACAAGGAAACTAAAAATCTTGATACAATATAGTATTCAATAATTATGAGTGGACTGTATGCCACTGCATATTGATTTTAGAAAAAAAAATTGAAATAAACACAAGCGCTGCTCACCCAGTATACTTGAAATTTTTGCTAAATTCAGTTTTTTTGCAGCAAAAGAAATTTCAAATAAACTTGTGCGAATTTTCAATTATATGTGGCAAAAAAATTCAACATATATTGAACTTTGATATTTTTTGGGTCCCTATGCCCAAGGAGACCCTGTGTGACTTCTCATGATATTCCCTTACTAATTAAATTTTAGACTTTTAGTCAATGTTTCATTTTGTTATCCTATATTTTTGTCATAGTTAATTGTGAATGAGTTAGGTAGATATTATTATTTGAGAATTAAATGAATATATCATGTGTGAAAATTATTATATTATTGAGGTTGTATATCATTGTGGAGGTATAGACTGCGGCAAAAGACTAGATTTGGTCACATACTCGTATTCCAAAAGCGAAAGTGGGTGACATGCTACCACAAAGTTATCGTAATATCCTGCAGTTGAAGCTTCACCATTGCAACTTGATCCTTTGTCGGGTTCCTTGTTTCCTCAAAGATGCCCACAATGCTTTGATGCCAAGAATCAACCGTCAATGTGGCCTCGATCTCATAGAAGGGAGTGGGACAAAATGCATGAAGTTGGTGGTCGAATTGATAAAGACAGAACATCACCACCGTAATACACTTCCGAACTCTGTCCACCCACAACCTATCAAAACCCATAGCCAGCAATATATGGCAAACAAAATTCATGTTCACCATATCATAAGCCTTATGCAAGTCGAGCTTAATACAAGCCATCTTGCCTCCAGCCTTATTGAACCCATGTGCGATCGCATCTTATGAGCCAGAACGTTGTTCTCTTCCATTGATCTACCTTTAATGAAGGCAGCTTGATTTTTGGACACCAGTTCCTAGATAATTCTCTTCATACGGTGACACATTAGATGAATAATCAATTTATATATAAAGTTACAGCATGCAATGGATCAAAAATCAGCTAGGGCATAAGCACCATCTTTCTTCGGGACCAGAGTGATGAACGTGTGATTCAACTCCGGCAGTAACCTGCCATGAGTGAAGAAGTCTCAAATCACATCTAGCACCGACTCTTAAAGCTCCCCTAATGAACTTTGTAAAAATTGCTACCAAACCCATCTGGCCCAGGAGCCTTATCCAGGTCTATCGCCATGACAATAGCCTCCACATCCTCCATCATCACAAGCGCTAACAAGGCTTCATTCCCGACTACTCAGGGAACTTAATAAGATAATCGCTTTGATTATAAATATCAGAGTAGTACCTGCCAGGCTCCATTTGGATGTCTCTTTGCACTGTAACCTCGTTACCATCTCCATCTATGAGCCGATTTATATGGTTTTGGTGTTGCCTTGTACGAACCACGTCGTAAAAGAATTTGGTGCATTTATCATCCCCTTTCAGCTAAGAACATTTGGCTCTTTGAGCCAATTGGATTTCTTCCATCATATGGAGGGAGCTCGCCTCCTGAATTAACCTCCTCTCTCTAGACGCCAAATCCTTATTAAACATGTTCGCCTAAAGCCTATGTTGCACCTCCCGAAGCTCGATGTCCTTTGTTGCAAGGTCTGACGTCGATATGCTGCTGCGAACCCAGACCTTTAAAGCTGCACTCACCCGCTTTAGACGAGTCGCTAGTCGAAACTGGACATTTCCATAGACCACCAACCGTAGACCCCCCTGGACTGCCTCCCCATAACCTTCGAGCAAGTGCCATGAGTTGTCATATTGAAATAGTTTTTCTCTAACCCTCTCAATATCCACCATATTTATTTTAAAAGGGGAGTGGTCACTCGTTCCAGACGACAATCCTTCAATAATCCAATGAGGAAACTTATCAAACTAGGCTCTATTACCTAGAGCTCTGTCCAACTGACATGCCACTCTCCTTCGGAATGCCTTGTTGTTCCAAGTCCAAACATGGCCTACCCTTTCGATACACCTTAAATCCAACTGCATCACACACTTTTGGAAGTCCTGCAAAATGTCATCGGGAACTATCCGTCCTCTAATTTTTTTCCCACGATACATCAGTGTTTTGAAGTCCCCCATAAGCAGCAGAGGTAATTTGAGTTGCATTTCTGCCTTAGCATTCACCTGAATAATTACCTTCCATAAATCTTTCCTCTGTTTTCTATCATTATGTCCATACACTGCACCAAGAATAAATTTAAGCCCCCCTTGTTAGTGAACACCAGAACAATAAGTTGTTCATCTAAATAAATCACCTGGCCATCCCAGCTATGCCTATCCCACTGAATCTATATCCTTGCCATGTCTTGTTAGTGAATACCACAACAATAAGTTGTTTAGCTAAATGAATCACCTGGCCATCCCAGCTATGCCTATCCCACTGAATCCATATCCTTGCCATGTCACATATGTTCAGGTTATTCACCTGAGCCCATGAATCGAAGGTCCTTCTAGAAAGCAGTATCTCCGATTTTAATTTTGTCACCAGGAGAGTGATAATGGTACACTACCCTCTCCGTATTACCTCACAGATCTCTTTCCATCATCCTATCGAACACGCACTACATACATTCTACGCTATCAGAGACATTAATTAGCGATCACGTCCCCATGCATGTCAACAGAGCTATCAACTGGGTGATTTTCTAGTTCCCTCTGGATTCCATTCTCCTCCTCTGTACTATCCTGTTGGTCCTTGGATCCTTCCTGTATTAGTCTAACCCATTCAGGATTTTACCTCGCCATGCCCTTGCCTGGTGTCATTGAACGTGTCACGTCACAGTCCTAGAATACGTAGGACTATGAGTAAGTAACATGCCAGCTACGTATCAAGTGGACTCGAGCCCATCTCGAATACATATAAGCTGTCTAGAGGAAAAATATATCTATCTAAAATATCAAGTCAATTATATCTCAATCCATATAAAATAGTCATATAAAGAGCGAACCAAGTGCACTAAAGTTGATCAGACCATAATTCATTGATTCTATATAGACAAATGTATTAGTGTGGGCCCCCAATAACACATATGTCATGAATAAGCTCGATAAAAGAATAAGCTTGCAAAACTAGGATATATAGAAGAATAAGTCAATGAGAAATAAATGTAACAATGGATAAAGATGAATATAAATACAAATAGATTAATCTCATCAAAATCTAAAATACGTCCGGTGGAGACAAATCCACTACTAGTAGATGTAAAGTAAAAGATAAAAAAATAAAACTAAGTCCATGCTAATAAACTAAGCAATTGCAAGGCCATCAACTGTTGTTGTACCGCTATCTGGTGCCTGTCCATAAATCTGTGGGTATTTCTCGTCTGCCAAATTTGGAAAATAAATTCAGGTCCTCAGTGGGACGTAACAAGATACAAAAGTAACATGCCAATATGTAACAATATAACCATGTAGAAAGGAAATAGAGAAAATATAAATATAATACTAGTAACCAGTCTAAGTGTAATGCAAATGAGAACAGTGTATGGGCTCATGACTACCTGATCAAGTTGAATAAAAATAAGTAGCTCAGTAGCGAGTCTAAAGTCTATAGTACCATGCCTCATTAGCGTGTCTATAGCCTATAGTCTATCTACCGTTCCTTAGTATCGAGCGAGTCTACGACATATAGGGTGGTAGTCAACGTCCAGTCGTATTCTCCCATCCCAATGTCCTATACTAGTCATGTCCAAGTAATACAGAGACACAGTATCACGTCAAGTCATACACACAAGATAGAGCATATATCAAATACGTGATGAAAAGTAATAATGAGCAGCATAATGGAAGAAAAATAATATACGTACACGTGAAACAAGAAAATAAGACTAGAGTAGCATGTGACAAATCAAATATGACAAAGAGCATCAAGAAACTATATACAACAAGAAAATAATAACTGAAAAGGAAAGCATGCAAATACTGTACAAGAGTTGGCAAGGTATATTGTCTGTTTTCGTAGGTGGTATAATCACAATCTCAAGATGCACAGTCCAATCTACTAGCTATCCAATCATGCCATCACGTAGCGTACCCCATCGGACAAGATTTAGCATAAGTTATATGTACAATTTCTACGAATAACTGATGATCCTAAACAATCAATTTTCCTAAATTATTTACTAATAATTCTGAATAAAATCATTTATAATCATATTTTTCCTATATTAAGTTCTGATTTATATATTAACTATGAATTTAAGCAATTAGGGTCAAGTTTGTAAACATTGGATTCATGGCACGCAAATCGAGGCATTCAGTTGACAAAAATATCAACCGACACAAAACCTAGATTTCTGTATAAAATTATATAGATTTCAGCACTACATGAATGATGGAGTCGACAATTTTATCGAATCTTGAATCAGTAAAAAATTACATGCAATATGGCTTACATATGGTAATTTTGGTTGTTTACTAGTGAACCATATGTTCTACGAATTAAACTACTTTATTAAATTCTAGATAAAATATATGTTATAATTTATCATGTTAGATTTCTGAAACATCAAACGGATCATGATTCTGAGTTTGAGATCTCCCAAAATTTTAAAAACATCGAAACATGTTAGATTTCAGACAACTAGCACTCCACAAATTTTACAAAATTATAGATTCAGAATTTGTGAAAAAAAATTATATATTCAGAAACTATAACTCTAAATGGTTCCAACGCAAGAAACGAAGACACGTTTGGAGTCCAAAACTAGGAGATATGGCCGCACAAAGTTTGGAAAATCCTAGATGAAACTCTCCTCAAATCTCTCTCTTTCTCCTTTAATTTCGGCAAAAAATAATAAAACCCTACATATACATACATATGTATAGGCAGTAGTCAACGGGTGGGCCCATATTGGTAGGTTAGGGCTGACTGTGTATGTTGACTGGGTATTTAAATAAGTTTTAATATCCAAAAATTTATTTATTAATCAGTTTTAAACTAATTAACTCCAAATAAATATGTAAAAATATCAAAAAAAATCCAAAAAAATTCTAAAAAATATAAAATACCATTATAAACCCTAAAAAAATACTTGAGACCAAATTATACTCCTAGGCTTGCACAATAAATTCTAGAATTCTTAGCAAAATAGTATTTAGCCTATTTTAAAATCAAATTAATCTAATTAAATTCTAGAAATTTCAAATAAATTAAAAAAAATATTTAAGTATTTTAACCCTATAATAAATGTTTGGTATAAAAATATATAAGTATGGTTTTACAGTAAATCATGAAAACCCTAGAAAATTACGTTTTCTAGGTTTTAATTATCTAAAAAAATTCCCAAAATTCTCAAAAATTCTAAAATACTATAAGTAAAATTTTAAGGCTATATTTGAGTCTCTATGAAGCATACATAACATAGTGTTATATGTTTTGGGGTAATGTGACCATGGTGTGACATGGATTTATCTGTAACTCAATAAATTACAAAATAATTATTTAAATTAAAAATTAATTACTAATTACCATAATAACCCTATATAAAAATTCAGGGTCCTCACAATCTACCCACCTTAAAAAAAGTTGTCCTCAAAATTTAATCAATTTAAACCTAAACTTCTGAAGAAGTTAAAATTCAATTTGATCCACAAATTTAAATTTCTTAAAATTTAGACTCTTCAAAATTTTAAAATTTTATTCCAATCATAATCTTTTCAAAATTATAAATCTAATTACTAACATATTCGTTGAATAATTTTTCAATCTTAAAGGACTTTTCTCCACCTTCGAACCAACCAACTCTATTATAAACACAAGAGTATATATTATCTAAAAACTGTTTCAAAATCTATATCGAAATTCAATCCCCCAAAAAAAATTTTGAAAAAATTTATTCTTGCAAAATCTACTAATTTTTTTAATATTTATCCTCGACTTATCATTTTTTTTTCTTCCAAACATAAGTTTCTACCTACCTTCGATCACGCTACTCCATCAAATTATGAAATTACCACAAGTTTTATACTTCCAAGAAAGCGATAATTTTATAAGTTTAGATGCTATTTTTACTATAAAAAGAATTTCTATATCACTATATATTATGACTTATAACATCCATAATATTTCCCCCTTATCCACTAAGATGAAAAATAAAACCAGCAACTCATTATACGATTTATCTAACGACAATATATTCCTAACTGTTTTCTTAACTATGGAAATCATCCTCTAAAATACTAAGCACTGGTGTTCGTTCCTCCGAAATATGGGGAGACAAAAAGCAATAATGCTAGAAGCCATGAAAGTATAATCGAGTTCAAGTACGGAGTTCAAAGGCGATAATTCAATTCAAAGAGAGTTGTCAAGGCAGTTGTGGATTAAGATCCTATTTAGTCTGTTCCTAATCGTGGGCTCGCTCGGTACAGTAATATAACCGAGACGATATGCTCTGACCTGCATGGGCCAGCACAAAAATATGTCAAGTTCTAGTCCCAAAATACATAGGACTAGGAGTAAGTAACATGTAGCTATGTATCAAGTGGACTCCAGCCCATCTCGAATACGTATAAGCTGTCTAGAGGGCAAATATATCTATATAAAATATTAAGTCAACTATATCTCAATCCACATAAAATAGTCATACGAAGAGCGAACCAAGTATACTAAGGTTTATCAGACTATAATACACCGATTCTACATAGACAAATGTATTAGTGTAGGCTCCAATAACACATATGTCCCCAATAACACATATTTTCTGGACAAGCTCGATAAAAGAATAAGTTTGCAAAACTAGGCTATACAGCAAAATAAGTCAATGAGAAATAAATGTAACAATGGATAAAGATGAATGTAAATACAAATAGATTAATCTCACCAAAATCTAAAAGACGTCTGGTGGAGATAAATCCACTACTAGTAGACGTAAAGTAAAAGATAAGAGAATAAAACTAAGTCCATACTAATAAACTAAGCAATTCCAAGGCCATCAACTGCTGTTATACCACTATCTGGTGTCAGTCCATAAATCTGCAGGTATTCCTCGTCTGCCAAATCTGGAGAATAATCCAGGTCCTTAGTGGGACGTAACAAGATACAAAAGGAATATGCCAATATGTAACATTATAACCATGCAGAAAGGAAATGGAGAAAATATAAGTATAATACTAGTAACCAGTCTAAGTGTAATGCAAATAAGAACAGTGTATGGGCTCATGACTACCTGATCAAGTCGAATAAAAACAAGTAGCTCAGTAGCGAGTCTAAAGTCTATAGTACCATGCCTCATTAGCGTGTCTATAGCCTATAGTCTATCTACCGTTCCTCAGTATCGAGCGAGTCTACGATAGATAGGGTGGTAGTCAATGTCCAGTCGAGTTCTCCCCACCCAATGTCCTATACTAGTAATGTCGAACTAATACGGAGATATAGTATCACGTCAAGTCATATGCACAAGGTAGAGCATATATCAAATACGTGATGAAAAGTAGTGATGAGCAGCATATATAGAAGGCAAATAATATACGTGCACGTGAAATGAGAAAATAAGACTAAAGCAGCATGTGACAAATCAAAAATGACAAAGAGCATCAAGAAACTATATAAGACAAGAAAATAATAACTAAAAAAAAGCATGCAAATATTGTACTAGAGTTGGCAATGTATCTTGCCTGTTTTCATAGGTGATGTAATCACAATCTCAATACGCACAATCTAATCTACTAGCTATCCAATCAGGTCACCACGTCGCATACTCCATCGGACAAAATTTAGCACAAGTTAGATCTACAATTTCTACAAATAACTGATGATATTAAACAATCAAAATTTCTAAATTATTTACTAATAATTATGAATAAAATCATTTATAATCATGTTTTTCTTATATTAAGTTCTGGCTTGTATATCAACTATGAATTTTAAGACATTAAACATTAGATTTGCAGCACGCAAATCGAGACATTCAGTTGACCAAAAAGTTTACCGACACAAAATCTAGATTTGTGTGTGAAATCCTATTGATTTCAATGCTACATGAAAGATGGAATCAAAGGTTTCATTGAATCTTGAATCAGTAAACAGTAAAAAGTTACGGGCAATATGGCTTAAAGATGGTAATTTCGGTGGTTTACTAGTGAACCATATGTTCTATAATTTAAATAGAATATTAAAATAATCTATTAAATTCTGTGGAAATTATATGTCATAGTTTATTATGTCAGATTTTTAAAACTTCAAACGGATCATGATTCTGATTTCGGGATCTCCCGAAATATTGAAAATACCGAAACATGTCAGATTTTGGATAACTGGAACTCCACGAATTTTATAAAATTATAGATTCAGAATTTATGAAAAAAATTACATATTCAAAAACTATACCTTGATATGATTCCAACATAAGAAACGAGGATGTGTTTGGAGTCCGGAGCTAGGAGATATGACCTCCCGAAGTTGGAAAAACCCTAGATGAAACTCTCATCAAATCTCTCTCTTTCTCCTCTAATTTCAGCGGTAATAATGAAACCCTATATATATACACATATATATAGGCAGTAGACGACGGATGGGCCCTGGCAGGTAGGTAATGGATGACTGTATATGCTGACTGGGTATTTAAATATGTTTTAATATCCAGAAAATTATTTATTAATCAGTTTTAAACTAATTAACTCCTAATAAATATGTAAAAAATATAAAAAAAATCAAAAAAATTCTAGAAAATATAAAATACTATTATAAACCCTAGAAAAATACTTGGAACAAAATTATGCTCCTAAGATTGCACAATAAATTTTAGGATTAATAGAAAATTAGTATTTAGCCTATTTTAAAACCAAATAAATCCAATTAAATTCCAAAAAATTTAAAATAAATTACATAAAATATATTTAAGAATTTTAACCCTACAATAATTGTTTGGTAGAAAAATATGTATGTACGGTCTCACAGTAAATTATGGAAGTCCTAGAAATTTACGTTTTCTAGGTTTTAATTATCTAAAAAAATCACAAAAATTCAAAAATGCTGTAAATAAATTTCTGAGGCTATATTTGAGTCTCTATGAAGCATACATAGCATAGTGTTACATGTTTTTGGGTGATGTGATCATGGTGTAACATGAGTTTATCTATAACTCAATAAATTACCAAATAATTACTTAAATTAAAAAATAAAAATAAATAAATTACTAATTACCATAATAATCCTATATAAAAATTTATGGTCCTCACAGAATGAATGTGATAGACTTTAGGAGTGTCATCTCGAATACTTCCCGTAATGTTGTTTCCGACTAGATTATGCTGAGCCATCCACCTTCCTTGCTCCCCTTACTTCCCACTGCAGACTTCCTTCTCGTCATTATACCACCATATGAGCACCCATGCGCTTGGAATACAATTGAACCCCCGGCCGCTAATCCCGATTGAACCAAGGCTAATTCCTTGCCCCGTTCCCACCCTCATCCATGTTCACCCCTGAAGCAGCCTGGGAGGCCACCGGCTATTATCCGCCAACCAGAAACAACTTGCCTCGATGGCCTATTAGGGAACCATTCGTTGGACCACGGGACACCACCAATAGTTCTCTGCACATATCTCTCCTATCCTCTACCACAACCCTAGTGGCTCCTGAAGTAGACCCCCTTTGTACTTGTCATGCCCCAGTCCCAAAAATCCGTAGGACTAGGATACGTAAGCATGCCAGCCGCATGGATATGGCAACTCCAATATATGGAAACCAAATCCATACGTACGCTGTAATATGAATATAAAATCCACAAGTGGTATAAAATGTAATACAAGTCACAGGGTAAAATCTAAATCTCATCCACCAAAATTATATAGAAATAAATAACCAGTATCTATGAAACTAGATCTCAACAAGAAGTATCTAAGGATGATAGTTGGGTGGAAACAAATCCACTACCAACTCAAATGAGAAAAAGTAAATACAATATAAGTACAACACAATCAAACACAATATAAGAATACCAGCTATCCATCACAGCTCGAAGAGAAGACATCCTCGGATCACATGTAACCATCCAAATCTGCGCTCCTGCAAATACTCAAGAAAAGATACACCTGGCAGCGGACCAGGTCCTCAGAGGGACGTAACAAGATACAGAAAATACGAGCCAATTTGAATACAGTAAACATGCATCATATTTGAAAATAGATAAGTACGCTGTACAAGACCATCTATATGAATGCAAATGAGGACAACTTTTCGACGTATGGGCAAGGGTAGGCTACTCGATCTACCTCACAACTCACACACACGTCAATGGACATCAGAAATCGACATACCGCGGGGGTAGCGACCAGCGATACTCCAGAAATCGATATACCGCGGGGGTAGCGACCAGCGGACACACACGCCCGTAGTGCGAACTATATACTACGGTTTACCAGAGTGGTCAAAAGCCCATACGCCTAATGATTGTCCTCTCATGATACTAGGTGTCAAGTGTGTGTCAACATATCTAATACATAGTAATGACTGAAAGAGAACTACACATGCAAGGAAAATACAGAAATGAAATGAATATACAGAAATATAAATAGCATGTAAAGGTACTGTAAACAATTTAGCAAGGTATCTTGCCTGGTAAGAAAGCTGCAAGGTGTACTGTCCAGAAGTCAAACGCACAGGATCAAAAGCTATGGCCACAGAACAAATATCTCCGGATGCTGAAATAAATATCACCAACGTTCCCAGAATGAGCAAAATAGCTAAAAAGCACTTCCCTTTCATCCAATTTGGACACAAGGGCAAAACGGTAATTTCGGATAAAAGTGGGGTCCACGTGTGGCCCACTTTGCACCGAAAAATGTGCCGAGGGTAACAGTCTCTAAATGGGATAAACTATGGGTCAAACAACTCTATATGTCAATACGAATCCAACGGTATGTCCAAATTTGGATTCCGATGAGCCGAACAAAATTTGGTCCAAAAAGTCAACTGTGGGGCCCGCCAATTGGCGATCTGGTCAACCGTCTCAAAAATGCGTGAAAATTAGATCACAGGACCAGCGCGTTACCACGAGTCCAGTGGCGCAAGTTTCGTCAAAATCTGACAAGCGTGCACAAAATACGCGCGAGTTCCACAAAAGTTGCGACACGGGATGTGTCCGCGGATACGGTCTGATTCCGGCGCGCACACGCGTCCGAATCAGTCTCCACGAATTTTCACGTGTCCCGTTATGCTGCGTGCACCATTCGGTACACTTGGCACACGGCGAGGCGGTCCCGTTTGGTGGGGCGCGCTCCGATCTCCAACTTTTGGAAAACCGGAAAAAGTGGGTGCGCGCAGTTTTGTGACGAATATAATTTTGTCCACAGCAATTAATAGCACAAGGTTATTATACAGAAAATAAATTAGGTCATGTAATCTACAGGTATCAAAAAGAATCATCGAATTCGGATCTCTGTGGTGGGAGATACGAACTCGACAATATGGGTGGTCATTCTAAAATTCTGCGATTGCAGAATTCTGTCTGCTCGCGCTGACTTGGGCGCTGTTTTTCACCTAGGGGCACACGTTTTTCGAGGTTGACTATAAAACAAATATTGGAGAGGGTTGAGGGAAGATCATACCTATGAAAACAGAACAGCGTTTGGTCGAGCGAATCAACGGAAAAACACGCTGGAGCGAAGGTGCCTCGAGTGGGAAACTGCAGTTCGCGAGGTCGACGTCGACGGGATGGTTGGATGGCTTGACGGGACTTCTCTGGCTGCGGTGACGGCTCTAGATGGTAAGAGAAGGTCTGGAAATATTAGGTTAGGGTTTTTGGGATGCTAATATATATATATATACATTATATATTATGAGAGAGAGGGGGTTGCGGATGGGTCCGCGGGTGAAGAGTCTGCGCCGAAGGGGTTCGGGTTACAATTATTTAAGGGCCGGTCACTAAGTTAGCAATTTGCTAGGAGTTCCACGTGCTTTAAGGGATAGCATATTTCAAAGGAGTGGGAATCTGCCTTGATTTGTTATTATTATTATTATTATTATTATTATTATTATTATTATTAGTTACTTTATTTAATTAATATTTTACTTAATCTTTTCTCTATTAATATATGCTTATATATATATTTGTATATATATATATAATATATATACTCATAGAAAAATTTATAGATTAGGGTAATGCACATTGTTAGGCTAGCAACTGCTCAAGGGGTCTCCTACATGGAATAAATTCCGAAAAAATTCCTGATGGTCCCATAAGTCCTCTAAGTGCCCGAACACCTAACATAAAAATTATTAAAAATCTATTTCTCCTATTTAGACCTAATTACTACAATTAAATTATTAATTAATAATAAGATATAATAAATATAATTTTTTAGGAAGGGGGTTTTACAGTACTCGATCAATCACCTTTTCCTTCCCACGGTTGTTACCAAGCCTAATCACTTCCTCTGTGCCTGGGCTTGGATTCTGGCCATTTGACATCCCTACCACTTGACAATGCTGGGCAGTATAACCAAATCATTGACATTGTCTGCACGTCGTTGGGACTCATTTGTATTCGACCCCCTAAGTAAAAACTTCGGCCGATGGGATTTCATACTCCAATATCCTTCACAATTTCTTGCCTGCTTCTATCTTCACAAACACCCTTGCATACTAAAGTCTGAACTGAGTCTTCATCGCTTCATCTGCCTTGATAGGGGACCCTATCAGAATTGTTAACTTCATCAACATAGACATGTTCGAGTATTGTATGGGCATCCTAGGGAACCAAACCCACATAGGCACTTGTGAAGAATATTTCATTCATACTTGGATCTAGCATGTCATTAATTCCTTCAGAGTAATTAGTTGGCCATCAAAGGTTCAGGATCCCCCTTACAGGATACTCTCAACATCTTCTCGCATATCAAGCCTGACGAAGTAGAAACCATCCTCTCGAGCAAAGAACTCCATACCGCATCTAGGTTGCCAAAGCCTATAGCGTACGCTCGAATCTGGCCATAAAAGGCTTATCCCCAAGGATATACAGTACCACCGTGTTCCTCCAGTACTATGTGGTCTCCCTTATCTCCTCTTTCGTGAATGAGGCACGACATCCTTCACCCACATGCTTTGGTTCTATGAAATGCATGGCCCTATATGCAGTATCAATCCTTTTTCGGCATAAATTTGTCCACGACTTGCTAACAGTCGTTATGGGCGGTGGTTCTTCCCTTTATGGGAACCGTGAGGCTCTGAAGACTCGTTCACCCGTTCCCTGACGTTTACCATATCCGATGGGATTTCCTTCTGACTCGCCAAATGTCACGACCCACACCCAGAATGAGGGTATGAGTATGTGGGTACATCCATCCTACACCGCAATATCGATGGTAGAATGATGTCTAGGTCAACAATACTATCTACATATCTCACATAATATATATAATGTACCTGTCATGATATCTCAACTCCAATTGGAGGATAATATGATGATATGATAATCAATACTCAATCATAATATAAAACTAGAGAAAGAAATTGTTTGCCATTAAATACGAAAGTTGGAAAGAACTTGATTCAATTGAATAAACTAAAGAAAGTACAAAGAAAAGTCCTATAAGATAATCTAAGTACAAAGAAAAGCTTTTCTCTCTTGCTTGAGTGTAGATTCGCAGATAGCCAGCCTTGTCTCTTGGTCCGGTCTCTCTCCGAAGCAGAAAAAGCCGACCTTTAGAATATTCAAGTTATTCTTATTTATAGCCATTGTGTTGATGGGCTATGGGTGCCGCATATGCCTCTGTTAGGTGGCCGCATAAGGCTCCTTCAACAGAATGCGGTTACAACTATTGCCAAAAGCCATGGGCAGATTATCGCATGGTCTTGGTTGAGATATGATGTTGATGAGATCTCGGGGTTGTTATCAACCCGTTGTGGGCGTGACCTGGTCAACTGGATACGTAGTCAGCGCCAATTGTGTGAAGATCTCTGTAGTTGTAACGAGGAGATCTTATAAGCTAGAGGTAGCATAACAACTAGGCCGCATGTTGACGAGGCCACATGGGTCATGTAGCCGTATACGTACTATGGTTTGGGCCTTGGTCGAATGGACACTCTGGCTTCATGTTGGCTAGGCCACATGGGTCGTGTAGCCGTATGCATGCTCTAGTTTGGGCCTTGGTCCAATGGACACTCTGGCCGCATGTTGGCGAGGCTGCATGGGTCTTGTAGCCGTA
Organism: Iris macrosiphon; assembly: GCA_036927795.1. Taxonomy (NCBI): domain Eukaryota; kingdom Viridiplantae; phylum Streptophyta; class Magnoliopsida; order Asparagales; family Iridaceae; genus Iris; species Iris macrosiphon. Next base: position 196,572,342 of record JAYESA010000007.1, read on the forward strand.
TACGAGGGAACACCTAGCATGGCACTTTTGTTGAAGTAATTAATGAGATGATGTGACCCATTGTCTTCTTTTGAGGTATCATCTTCACGAGTCTTGAAGCATCTCAGAGTGATGAGTGATGTGTCAGAGCCTCTGACAGACATTAAAATCCGTATCAGGAGATTTTATGCGGCCTCCTTGCTCTGTGGTCTCTCTACGTCTTCTAGATCGTTGGATACCCAGGCCGCATAGAATATACCATGCGGCTTCTAGATCTTTGGTTGACCAGGCCGTATTTAGCTTCTCTACGACTTGTTTGTTCAGGCCGCATGTGGCACTTGCAGACTTGCTTTGGGGGGAGTCCCTTGGCCGCATAGCTTCTCTGCAGCATGACTATTGCAAGCTTTGAGGGCATATCTCCTAGCGCATGGACTCAAATTGTCTATGCTTCTACAAGACCCCCTTCAAAGTTTGTAAAAATTGAAACAAGTTTTGAAATACTTTAAAAAAGAAGCATGGAAGAGATTTTTTGTAACGATCAGTTCCGTTCAAGCGGACAACCGATTCAAATGGCGCAAGTGCAATAACCCGACCCACTTTGCTCAGCGAGAAGACTCGTTTGAGACAAAAGATTTGCAGACTTGGCCCTTCAGGGGTTCAAAATTAGACTTTCAAAGGCTCGCTTGGAGTATCGCTCGATCGAGGCCAATCATCGCTAAGGTGGATGGCTACGATGAACTTGTCTTTGCTTAGGCAGCACACTTCAAAAATATGGACGATACATGCTAGTCGCTAGGTGAATCACCCCCTGCATGCTAATAAAGAATCCAACGCACCTAGCTAAGGGAATAATCCTAACTTGTATTGCTTGTGTTAGAACATGGAAATAAAACTTTGCTTATAAATAGACCCTCATATGCTACCTTTGCCTTATGCAACTAGACCCCGTTATGTCTCGAGTAGAACGATGTATATATACTCTTCATAGTGCATTGTTCACTTGTTTATACTGCATGTCCCTAGATTATGTCGCTCGGTATGTCCCTTTACGATTTTACTCCTCGCTTTACCCTTAGACTCGTGCCAACGTAAATGCTTAAGTTTTAAATATAAATGCATGCTTGCCTGCTTAGTTTAGTTTGTACTCGTTGCCTTATTTTAATGGTCATCGCATAATTATGCCATAATCAAGTAACACTATCCGTATCGTGCATGCATCTTGAGAGCGAGAAGACTATAAAATGGTCCTTCTGTGCAATATGAACCTGCAAGTATCCGGGACCGTTGGGTCGCCAAGGCAATCCCCGAATCAGGGGAATGCATCAAGTCAAGTTGAACTCTGAACAAGAATTATGTCAAGCAAATCAAGAATCACAGCTCGTGGAGCAATGCTCGTTCAGAACAAGAATAATGGATTTTTATATCAAGTTAGAAATTTGGATGACCAAGACTTGCATGTCGCAGACAACTTGTTAACAAATGAGATTTTTGGATCTCTGTTCCTATGGACGATCTCCGGGGCACTGGGGCCGATCCAATCCGGATAGAACACATGTTAGTCTGCCTATTTCAGACAGGATGGCGTGTAGCGCCCGTGCTATCCTTCATGCCATTCTTGCTCATAGACTAAAGTAGTCACCTATTTTGGACGGAATGACCTGTATCACTCCTGATCCTTGCGTTGCATGTTATTTCATTCATGTACTACACCCGTCCTTTATAGCTATGCCAACGCCTCCTGTTCATATAGATAAGTCATCCCCGCTTAGCGGCAATCTGCTTGTGAGTTATTGCATAGCATCCAGTAAGTTGAAACACCTGAGCAATCCATCGAATTACTAGAATATCCAATGTAACACGCCTGAATAATCTATATAACCCGTGCACCCGAAAGCATAATCTCGTTCACAACACTAATATTTGCATATGCTATTGCCCCTGGAATTCATTATATATGCTCGTGCTTGATTTAACTTGATTTACCTAGGACAGGAAAGGACTGATGGTAAGTTGGTAGGTCTCGCCGTCTTCGCTTTTATATCGCAGGGTACACTGCCATGCGAGTTAGGCTTTACATCATTGCCATAAAATTGATCCTAAGGCAAGACTAGAAAGATAACATAATAGATGGTACACTGAACCTATATAACGTGTTTAGATTTGTCAAGCGGACGAGAAGCCTCCCCACCAATGCATTCATGTACTGATAACCCACCAGTTTGCTTGCAGGGTACGTAGAAATCTCGTTCGGTGAGGATGCCTCCTTCGTGTGTGCTAAGACGCGGAGTTAACTCTGGAGCCTTGGAGTGTTGCGTCCGGAACTGAAGCACATATACAAGACATAATGTTGAAACATCGCCTATGTATCATTCCATAATTGGAGCCACTTGGAATATTTTTACTGTTTCAGAGAGAGAGAGAGAGAGAGAGAGAGAGACCTGAGCGACTTGTAATCTCGGTCTAGCGCCGCTTGTAACACTTGTTCAATATCAATAAAGAGCTTATTTTACTTCTATACTTGTGTTATTCAATGCTTCCGTTATTGAAGACTCTGTGAACTTGTTACCAATCGCCTGTGCGTTTCTTATTCCATTGCAATCGGACCATCTGTACGACTATGTGGCTTAGACCTCTTACTGCCTGTTCGAATCATGGCCTTGTACGAGAGCTGTCATGCCCCAGTCCCAAAATACGTAGGACTAGGACACGTAAGCATGCCAGCCGCAGGTATATGGCAACTCTAATATATGGAAACCGTAACACACGCGTACGCTGTATAATGAACAATAATTCACAAGTGGTATAACTATCACAAGTCACAGGGTATAACTAAATCTCATCCACAGAAAATCAAATATAAATAATAACCAATATTTATGAAACTAGATCTCAATACAAAGTATCTAAAGATGATAGTTGGATGGAAATAAATCCACTACCAACTCGAATATATAAGTGCAACACAACAAACACAATACAGGAATATCAACTAACGATCACGGTCTGAAAGAGAAACCTCCTCGAAAATATAAGTAACCAGTCTGGATCTGCGCTCCTGCGAATACTCATGAACAGCTACACCTGAAAAGGGACCAGGTCCTCAGAGGGACGTAACAAGATACATATAAACATGCCAATAAAGTACTAGAAAGTAAACATCCAATGGGGTTGCCTAACCGTCTAAGTGAATGCAGTTTGAGAACAACTTTCCATCAAGTGGGCTATCTAGCTAAAATAGGATTGGCATGACTCTCTCGGAGAATCAGGGGCCTACAAAGCATGTCGCCTTTTGAACGACAGAGGCCGCCTGATAATATATAATATATAAGGGTCATCACCGTCCGTATCTCCAGCGGAGCTTCAAAATATTGGTCATCACCGCCCGTATCACAGTACAATGGCAAGGTATACTTGCCTGGCAAAAAAGCTACAAAATATAACGTCCATATGTCAAATACCAAGAGTCAGAAATTACAGCCTCAGAATGAATATCTCCGGATGCTGAAATAAATATCACAAACGTTCCCAGAATAAGCAAAATAGCTAGAAATCACTACCCTTTCGTCCAATTTGGACACAGGGGCAAAATGGTAATTTTGAGTCAAAGTGGGGTCCACGTGTGGCCCACTTTGTACCAAAAAATGTGCCAAGGGTAACGGTCTCTAAATGGGATAAATTATAGGTCAAACAAACTCTAAAAGTCAGTACGAACTCAACGGTATGTCCAAATGTGGATTCCGGTGAGCCAAACACAATTTTGTCCAAAAAGTCAACCGTGGGGCCCGCCAATACACGACTTGGTCAACTGTCTCAAAATTGCGTGACCATCGCGATACTACGAGTCCAGTGGCACAAGTTTTGTCGCATTCTGACCAGCGTGCACTAAATGGCGCGAGATTTTGCAAAAGTTGCGACACAGGGAACTTCCGCAGATACGGGCTGATTCCGACGCGCACACGCGTCCAAATCAGTTTTCGCGAAAGCTCACACGTCTGGGTATACTGCGCGCACCTTTTGGTATACTTGGTACGCGACGGGGCAGTCCCGTTTGGCGGGGTGCGCTCCGTATCGCAATTTTGGAAGTTTGTAAAAAGTATATTTTCGGGGTTTTCCAACTAATTTATTTCTACACACAGCAGTTAATAAATTATTATAAATAACAAAAATTAAACTAGGTTAGGTGGTCTTCGCATACCAAGAAGAAAAATTGAATTCGGATCTCTGTGGTGGGAGATACGAGTCCGTGAACTTAGGTAGTTACCGCAGTTTTCTATGATACCAAAAGTTGTCATTTTTTGCCAACTTGGTCGCTGTTTACGCCTAGATTTATGCTCTGTTCGAGGTAAACTAATGTAGAGATATTGAAGGGAATTAATTCATGAACATACCGGTGAAGACGGGGTTGAGTTTGGTCGAGCGAGGAGACGGAAAACAGGGCTTGAACACGGGTACGTTGCAGTAAATTTTTGCAGCGGGGTTGTGTGCGTCACGCGGCGGCGGTTGCTACTCCGGCGGACGCGGTAGCATGCGGCGGATGCGGCGGTGGCTGGACTCTGGGTCGGCGGTCTCGTGGGGAAGGTGAGATTGGATGGGAGGATGAATTAGGATTTTGGAAAAGTTATAGTATATATATATAGCGAGGGGGGGTCGAGTTATACCGCGCAGGTGTGGGGTTTTGAGGGCAGCCGCTGCTGTTGCTTCTTAGTTCTCTAAGGGCCGGGTAGGGTTAGGTTGGTTAGCGGGTTTAGATCCATTAGGATTTCTTATTATTTTTTCTTTTTCCTTTCTTTCTCTTTCTTTTTCTTTTCTAATAATTCTTTTCTATTTCTTTTTCTAATTACTTTTATTATTCTTTTTAATAAATCATATATATATATATATATATATATATATATATATATATATATATATAGAAAATATTATAAATTATATTAGCGCATACAATAAATCTATCAGCTATCCATAGGGTCTCCTACATGGAATAAATTAGAAAAAAATTATAATTGCTCCATAAATCCCCTAAATGCACAAACACCTAAAATAAAAATTAAATAAATTCTTTTCCCTCCAATTAGCTCATAATTACTATAAATGAATGAATGAATTAATTAAAAAGGATAATACGGTTTTTTGAATTAGGGATTTTATATTCTACCCAACTTATAAAAATTTTGTCCTCGAAATTAAAATTAAGCCACGATAGAAAGTCAATGATGGTATAAGATATAAATTAATAAAGTAATTTCATACCTTGTTCTGCGATTGGTTCGGAAAATGCTTGCGCATGTCGTCCTCACGCTCCCAAGTCTGGTATGTACCCAACTGGCGCTCCATTGATTCCCACCAGTGATGAGCATTACCATCTAGAAGTGTCCTTACACCGGTCATCCATAGGTCCGTAGGTAACTGCGATGCTTCCAATAACTTCTGCGTGTGAGTAATCCAGTTGGTAGTCTCCTCTGGGCTCTCAATGCCTTTGTACGGCTTCGGACCCATTTGTATAAAGTCCTTTACTGAACCAACTCTAGCTTGAGGTACTGGAGCTAGTGCTTGAGCTGGTACAGTAGCCTGTGCAGCCATCCTCTCAAGTGCTGCCAGAAATTCTTGCCTCTGCTCGGCTGCCTGCTGCCTCTGTTCCTGCATCATCATCTGGAAGAATTGTAACAGCTGTATCTGGCCATCTTGCGGTACTTGGAAAGCTGGAAGGTTCCCATTAGGTGAAGCGGGAAGATCAGATGGAATTGGATTGTGAGTCTGTCCATCTGGTCCCGGAATTCTAGGAACCGTTGAGGTCCCTCCTTGAGTCTGACCATTGACTCCTGAAGGTGTATCGCCATCGGCGGCAGTACATCCATTTTGCATATCCATCTCTCTGCAGGTGATGTACGAAACGATTAGAAGAAGTACATGAATCAAACAGGATGCAAGCATTTAAATAGGAAGGATGAGTTTCAGTCAAGCGTGGATGAGATCCTTATACTCTATTCCTATACGTAGGCTTATTCGGTACAGTAACGTAACCGAGACAATATATTCTCGACCTGCATGGGCTACCACTAAAAATATGTCATGCCTCAGTCCCAAAATATGTAGGGCTAGGACACGTAAGCATGCCAGCCGCAGGTATATGGCAACTCCAATATATGGAAACCATAACACACGCGTACGCCGTATAATGAACAATAATTCATAAGTGGTATAACTATCACAAGTCACAGGGTATAACTAAATCTCATCCACAGAAAATCAAATATAAATAATAACCATTATCTATGAAACTAGATCTCAATACAAAGTATCTAAAGATGATAGTTGGATAAAAACAAATCAACTACCAACTCGAATATATAAGTGCAACACAACAAACACAATACAGGAATATCAACTAACGATCACGGGCTCAAAGAGAAACCTCCTCAAAAATATAAGTAACCAGTCTGGATCTGCGCTCCTACGAATACTCATGAACAGTTACACCTGGAAAGGGACCAGGTCCTCAGAGGGACGTAATAAGATACATATAAACATGCCAATAAAGTACTGGAAAGTAAACATCCAATGGGGTCGCCTAACCATCTAAGTGAATGCAGTTTGAGAATAACTTTCCACCAAGTGGGCTATCTGGCTAAAATAGGATTGGCATGACTCTCTCGGAGAATCAGGGGCCTACAAAGCATGTCGTCTTTTAAACGACAGAGGCTGCCTGATAATATATAATATATAAGGGTCATCACCGCCCATATCTCCAGTAGAGCTTCCGGGTTACAGAAGGAAAAAGTGCAAAGGAGCCCAAATGCCTTACTTGTTATTCTCCCCACCCCATGCTCTAAGCATGTCACATCTATGACACGATTTGGTTCATCGCCTATCTTTAGTACAATAGTCCAATCCTGCAATCAAACAAGGACAAGGATTGGACCACCGTACTACAATAGGCTATGTCCATAGACTACTAATAACTGCTAAGTCCTCTAGCATGCAAAGTTTCTATTAGCAGTTATCCCTAACGCACGACCCATACGTACAGGAGGCCAGACCTGTCATGCAGTCCATGATCTATATGAGACTCACACTCGTGTAATAGCTGTGTCACGACCAATGAAACCTAGTGATGCTTCATGATAATGGGGCGGTCTCATAAACAAGGTCAATGCATATACATAAATAAAAATAATCACGACGACACCGTCGTTGCACCCAAGTTTCCTTGGACGCGCATTTTATATATAGTAGTTAAAATATATGAACTAATGAAAGAAAATAAAGATGCATACAATATATGAAATATGAATAACAGTACAATGGCAAGATATACTTGCCTGGCAAGAAAGCTGCAAAATGTAACGTCCATATGTCAAACACCAAGAGTCAGAAACTACGGCCTCAGAATGAATATCTTCGGATGCTGAAATAAATATCACCAACGTTCCAAGAATAAGAAAAATAGCTAAAAATTATTACCCTTTCGTCCAATTTGGACACAGGGGCAAAACGGTAATTTCGGGTCAAATTGGGGTCCACGTGTGGCCCACTTTGCACCAAAAAACGTGCCAAGGATAACGGTCTCTAAATGGAACAAATTATAGGTCAAACGAACTCTAAAAGTCAGTACGAACTCAACGGTATATCCAAATGTGGATTCCGGTGAGCCGAACACGATTTCGCCCAAAAAGTCAACCGTCGGGCCCGCCAATAGGTGACTTGGTCAACTGTCTCAAAATTGTGTGAAAATTGGGTCACAGGACCAGCGCGATACCACGAGTCCAGTGGTACTAGTTTCGTCGCATTCTGGCGAGCGTGCACTAAATGGTGCGAGATTTTGCACAAGTTGCGACATAGGGAACTTTTGCGGATACGGACTAATTCTGACGCGCACACGCGTCCAAATCAGTTTCTGCGAAAGTTCACACATTTGGGTATACTGCGCTCACCTTTTGGTACACTTGGTACGCGACGGGGCGGTCCCGTTTGGCGGGGCGCGCTCCGTATCGCAATTTTTAGAAGTTTGTAAAAAGTATATTTTTGGGATTTTCCAACTAATTTAATTATACACACAGCAGTTAATAAATTATTATAAATAACAAAAATTAAACTACGTTAGGTGGTCTTCGTATACCAACAAAAAAAACTAAATTCGTATCTCTGTGGTGGGAGATACGAGTCCGTGAACATAGGTAGTTACCGCAGTTTTCTACGATCCCAAAAGTTGTCATTTTTTGTCAACTTGGTCGTTGTTTACGCCTAGGTTTATGCGTTGTTCGAGGTAAACTAATGTACATAATTTAAGGGGGTTAAGTCGTTAACATACCGGTAAAGACGGGATCGACTTTGGTTCTAGCGAGGAGACGGAAAACAAGGCTTGAACACAGGTACGTTACAGTAAATTTCTGCAGCGGGGTTGTGCGCGTCACGCGGCGGCGGTTGCTACTCCGGCAGACGCGGTGGCTGGCGGCGGACGCGGTGGTGGCTGGACTCTGGGTCGGCAGTCTCGTGGGGAAGGTGAGATTGGATGGGAGGATGAATTAGGGTTTTAGAAAAGTTATAGTATATATATATATATATATATATATATATATATATATATATATATATATATATATATATATATATAGCGAAGGGGGGTCGAGTTATACCGTGCTGGTGTGGGGTTTTCAGGGCAGCCGCTGCTGCTGCTTCTTAGTTCTCTAAGGGCCGGGTAGGGTTAGGTTGGTTAGCGGATTTAGATCCATTAGGATTTCTTTTTTTTTCTTTTTTCTTTTTCCTTTCTTTCTCTTTCTTTTTCTTTTCTAATAATTCTTTTCTATTTCTATTTCTAATTACCTTTATTATTCTTTTTAATAAATCATATATATATATATATATATATATATATATATATATATATATATATATATATATATATATATACACACATATATATACACATATATATATATATATATATATATATATATATATATATATAGAAAATTTTATAAATTATATTAGAGCATACAATAAATCTATCAGCTGTCCACAGGGTCTCCTACTTGGAATAAATTAGAAAATTTTTATAATTGCTCCATAAATCTTCTAAATGCACAAACACCTAAAATAAAAATTAAATAAATTCTTTTGTCTCTAATTAGCTCATAATTACTATAAATGAATTAAATAATTAATTAAAAAGGTTAATACGGTTTTTTGACTTAGGGGTTTTACAAGAGCGGCTTACTCTCGTGCGGTATCACGCCCAGAGGGGAAAAGATCGTCCTACGGGAGCGCTGGCACGGTAATTCGAGCCCAGCGGGGACGACCGATTACCTGCGGGAGATCGGAACATGACAGTTTTGACTTGGTTAAGAAGGTGAATATTATACTAGAGGTAATATAGACGTAATAGGACATTACATTCTCTTGGGATATTCCACTGGAGAATTTTGGTAGACTTATTACCCATGGTGTACCTAAGATTGAGTATGGATAATAAGTTGAGATGACTGACACTATCAGGGGTCTAGAACGACTTGATAGCATTCTATTCAGAGGGATATTTGCTCAGAGGTAACATAAACGTGGCAAACTTGGAATTTTGTTGGAGGTATCTTACTTAAAGGTGATGTGGAGATGGTAAAATAAACTTCCATGGGACTGGAGTTTTTGTGGAAAAATAATTTAGAGGTAATATGGACATAATTATTTTGAGATAATTTTGCTGTAGAATTTTTGTGGACTCATCATCCTTGGCGTACCTAGGGTTTAGTACAAATGATAAGTTGGAACGATTGACACCATCAAAGGTGTTATGGACGTGATGGTAGAAAGTCGATGGGCAAGAATGTTTGCTCAGAGGTAATATGGACATAGCAAACTCTTGAGTTGTGACCCTACTGGGGATGGTGGTATATATCTGCTCAAAGATAATATGGCCATGGCAGAATATAACCTGATTAGAACTCCGCAGGAGAATTTTAGTAGACTTATCATCATGGGCATACTTAAAGCTAAGTATAAATGACAAGTTGAAATGACTGACACCATCAGAGGTATTATGTACGTGCCGGTAGGAAGTCGATGGACAAGAATGTTCGCTCAGAGATAAGATGGACATGGCAAACTCTTGGGTTGTGGACTTATTACCCATGACGTACCTTAAGTATGGATAATAAGCTAAAACGATAAGCACTATCAGGGGTTATATGAACGTGATAACAGAAAAGTCGAAGAGAGAAACTTTACTCAGAGGTGATATGGACATGAAAAAATTCTAAAAATATCTTACTCAGAGGTCATGTGGACATGGTATGATATGACTCTGTAGGGATAATGGAGAGACGTAGTTCAGAGGTAATATGAACATGAACTGACTTTTCTCTGCTGGAGAAAAAGAAAGTAGTTCAGAGGTTATGTGGACTTGAACTATTCGTTTTCATTGCAGACATCCTACCGGGGGATTTTTGGTGGACCTATTACTTCTTGTGCACGAGAGTGCAAGTAATAAGTTCGAGAAGAAACCCTATCAGAGGTAATATGGTCATGTTAGGTTTTATGGGCTTAACACCGCTGGCGTACCTAAATTTAAGCATGGGTGATAAGTTGAGATAACGACTGATGATAGTCATAGGGAGAGGTTTGCTCAGAGGTCACTTGGACATGGCATACTCTCGGGGGAGGATGAATGCTCAGAGGTGACATAGATGCAAGCTGATCAATAGCCATACCGAGAGGTTAGGTACGATCCTAAGGATATCCCATTGCAGGATTTCTGGTGGACTTATTATTTGTTGCGCACGTTGAGTGTAAATAATAAATTCAAGAATAATCTCTATCAGAGGTAATATGGACATGATATATTTTGTGGATAGTAAGGACATCCCGTTGGGGATCTTTGGTGGACCTATTATCCTTTTGCGCACTTGGGGTACAAGTAATAGATTCGAAATAAACCCTATCAGAGGTAATATGGACGTGATAGATTTTGTGGATCTATTACTTTTTGTGCATGTAAATGCAAGTAATAGTTTTGAGACATGCCTACCAGAGATAATATGGACATGGCAGTTTTTGTGAACTTAGTACCGCTGGTGTACCTTGGTGAGTACAGGTGATAAGTGGGGATGACAACCGATATCAGAGATAATATGGAAGTAATAATAGATAGCCAAAACCCGGAAGGTTTGCTTAGAGGTAATATAGATCTAGAAAACTCAGCCAGGAAGAAATGTTAGGACAACAGTTCAGAGGTAATATGGACGTGAACCAATGTATGAAACACTCACTGAGGAGTGGTTTGTTGAGTGTGGTCCATCCAAAATGAAGATAGACCTAAGGATTGCTCCGCTTGGGAGGTTAGTAGGACGACAGCTCAAAGGTATTATGAACATGGCTAGCGTCTAACGAGGCTGATTTTTTTAGTGGTCACTACGGGAGTGTATGAGTGGACCCGAGGACTGCTTTGTTGGGAAGACTTTAAGGATCCATCATCCGTTGCGTATCCAGGACTCCTAGATACAGATGATAGTTTTAGCAAGAATTTGTAAAGAAGGAAAAATATTGCACATAGGCACTTGTTGGGGATGAAGAACCAAGAGTTAATTTGTACATCTGGGTTATACCGCTGGGGATGAGGGGAGTACAAGTCTAGTTTAGACATAGTAATTTTTTTTAGGAACTTGCCATTGATAGGCATCACGAGCAAGTCGTCGTTGGGTTTCCCTAGCCGGTATGTGCCGTTGGAAAATACGGTTTCCATAATGAATGGGCCCTCCCATTTAGATTAAAATTTGTCGACCGTCTTATGAGTCATGGCGAGTAAAAACATCTTCATATCTTAGCCCTCTGCGAGTGCTGTTATAATAACTGTCGAATTGTAAATGAATACGTCATCCTTTACCAAAGTTCAAACCTTCACCTTTTTGGAGGTCATATCCTATCTTCGACATAAGACGGAGTAATTGTTGGTTGTAATGATACAACTGAAGCAGCTCATCATTTGTTGCTTTGGATACTGTCGATGACTTAGCTTGTGTAGAATAATAAGCTCTGTGAACAGGAACACTGCCACGTATACACGAGGGAGTTGGCTGAGTTGAGAGCATAGGATCACTGCCACATGCGCACGATTGTCTACTACATCGAGGATCACTGCTTGCTGTACATTTTTTTATATTATGCAGGGAAACATTATTTGTGCCCATAAGGATTCGTTATGACGAGAAGTGCTATCGTGTGTGTCACTACCATATTTTCTAGGAAAGGGTATTTTTGTCATTCATAATTAATTAAATATTATGCATGTAGAATATTTATTTATTGTATTATCTAATTATTGTTATATTTTAGTTTATTGTTTTGTACTTGTGTTAGTGGACCTAACTGGTTTAGATTATATCCATGGACTAACATTTAATTCTAGTTAGAATTGAGCCTAATAGTAAGCCCAATCATTAGGAGGATGATTAATTAAGTTAAACCAATTAGAATAGAACCTTTCTTCCTTAATTATTTCTTCATGATAAGTCCCAAGGAATATTTTAGACATTTTATAGTAGCTTAGGGAAGGGGGAAAGGGCCGACCTAGTATTAGAGTGGAGGAAAATTCTCTCTTTATTTTTTATTTTAAATCTAGATCTAGAATTTTCTCTTCCAAATTTCTTCATTCTCACATCAAATTTCACCCGAATTTCTTTCCAATTCCTTTCCAAATTATCATTGGAGGCCATTAGAGCAAGGATCTACAAGGAGGAGCAAGATTCTACAAGTTGGAAGCTCTTTTCACTCAATTTGGAAGTTTTATTGGAAATCAATCTCCGAATAGTATAATTCAGTTTTTTCTCTCTAAATAAACTCTAAATCTATGTTTTAATCATTAGAAACTACCCCATATGCTAAGGCTACCCATAGAAATTGAAATTAGGTTCATAGAGGGCCTATAGAGAAAGTTATGTGGTATTTTGTGTCAATTTTGGAAGAATTCTGAGATTGACACATATTGTGTTTGTTAATAGGTCAATTAGACCAAATTGAAATGTGTTTGATTGTGTATGGCTAGTATCGTATCCATAATTGGATACGTGTAGTCCGTATCCCGATAATTTGGAGATACGGGTTAATTTGGGGTTTTTCTCTGACACGGGAGTTTGAGCATGTTATATTTGATACAAACACGTATATGAGTGGTTAGCTCTTTGTATTGTTTATAATTATTATTTTAGACTTGCTCGTATCCGTTGGATATAATTGATTGTGTGGTGGAGCCGTATCACAAGCGTATCATAGATCTAGTGTGATATGGGTGCGATGCACTTCACGAGTTTGTTCTCTGCTATTTAATTCAATTATAGATAATATAAATATTGTAATTATAATTATTGTGTGAAATATATGTATATGTATATTTATATGTTTGATCTATAATTCATGTTGATGTGTTGGTGATCATGGGAGAGTAGAAGTTCATGTGTTTCTCTTATATATATATATATATATATATATATATATATATATATATATATATATATATGTGTGTGTGTGTGTGTGTGTGTGTGTGTGTGTGTGTGTGTGTTATGGTGTTATAGTTATATGTATATATATATATATATATATATATATATATATGGTGTGAAGATGTATATATATGTATGAGGTGTGTATTTATGTGTGTGAGCTTGAGGGGAGAAGAAATAACGAAAAAATAGTGAGAAAATAATGAAAATAGTAAGAAAAGTAATGATAAGCAGTAGGAGAAAAGCTGAGAGAAGCAGCAGCAAAAGCAGCTGAAAAGCAGCAGGAAGCAGAAGCCAAGAAGCAGCAGCAGCAGCCGCCGCAGAAAGCAGAAGCAGCCGTGGTAAGCAGCAGAAGCAGAAAGCAGCAGCAGCGAAGTAAGCAGCGGCAGCAACAGTCAATAAGTAGTGGCTTATTGAAAAGTCGGTAAGCTGTAAGCTAGTATATATATATATATATATATATATATATATATATATATATATATATATATATATATATATATTTATATTAATAAGCTAATAGTTATGTATATATTATAAATAAGTTGGTATATTATATATATGAGATTTATATATACATAAGTACTAGTTAATATTTGTTAGCATTATTTCTAGATTACCTTGGGGTACACCATGGTACTGAGAGTGAGATATCTTGGGTACGGATATTAAATATCAATGAGACGTTAGTATATAGTTTAGAATATTATTGTTATAAGTTTTAAATACATATTATTGTATAGTGAGGAGTATGGGTAGTAATTATAAATTAGATATTAAATTCCCTTGTGATATCATGGTAATGTCAAGGTATTGGGTTTTACTCAAGGTATTGGGTGTGCATATCAAGATGGAGTATAGGTGGTAGGATACCGCTTTTGGTTCAAAGCCAAGGTATCCACTTAGCATTAGTTTAGTTAGGAGTATTAGATATTGTTGTTTGTATTTACGTACTATGATATTTTCATATCTAATAAATTACGTATCTTATGATACGGTCTTGTTGGTTTTCTAGTATCCTAGTATAGCTAGTATGGCCTAGTTACATAGTGTATGGACCCAATATCCTAGAGATAGACTCATACAACCTAGAAATAGCTACTTTGACCAAGTTTGACTAGTTTGACCTAGAGTTGACATAGTTTGACTATTTTGACTTAGAAATGGCTTTATGAACTAGAAGTTGACTAGTTTAGCTTATTTTTATTCCAAAACCTTATATTGATGTAATATTTCATATTTAGGTCTTCGAGGTACCATACCGGACATCTTTGATACTGTTTACCAGATTTCAGGCAAGTACATTCTCTGATAGTTTCTTATTTATGATATCCTCTATGTCTCTTGTATCCAGTGTAGATATCCTTGATTTCTTGACATGATGGTTACACGGATTGGTATATCCGGATATCGTCATGAAATATTATTTCTTGGTATTTATGGTGTATCTTGTGCAAGTCTTGTTTTCTTATTCTTCTTGTACAAATACAAATATTGATTCATGAGAAGATTAGCGTCCTTCTTGTGGAATTCCGTGTCATAACGTACCATGGTTGGATCCAATATACCCGTCGGGGGCGGAGAGTATTTAGTGTAGATATGTGATCATACCCTCTTTGTGCATGTCTTGTTCCTTGTAAGTGTTGATCATACACCGCACGTATGACTAACCAGGCCATTATCCTTGTGCAAGTTCCCAAGCCGATCACAAGTTAAAGCTGGTGCTCACTCACTTAGTTATTAGTATTTCTTGTTCATTTCCATATTGCTCATTCTTGTATTTATTTTCAGTATTTTCTTTATTGCATATCTCTTGTATCTGTATATTGCATCTTGTATATTCATATCTATTTACTGTTACATAGTTTATATTATTTATTAGAACTGTTGTTAGAGATGTACTTTGCTTATTTCCTGACTAGATATATTTTTCCCAGATAACACGGAGGAGTGGTATCCCACTCACTACGGGCCTCAGGACATGGTTGGCTTAGATCCAGAGACCTTGGCTCAGGAGGGTCTCATCCCCACTGAGACAGATGACCTAGGACTCGTAGCTTAGTAGTTAATTTCTTTTGTATTGGATTTGTCTCCAGCTTTGCTATTAGTATTTCTTTGACTCATTAGATATAATTTTGGTCTTGTAAGTTATATTGTGACTTTCAGTTCTTTTATCATATTCGTACGTTGTTCCATCTTATAGATCTGTGATTGAGTATTCATATTATATTGGTGGCATATTTATATCTTGGTTGTTAGATAGATAGATTACCCGAACAACGTTCTACCGTCGATGTTGCGGCGTAGGCTGGGCGTTGTTCACTACTTGCATTTCTATACCGGGTGCGATTCGTGACACATTTTTAGTGGTGGCCCATACAGGTCTTCGAGGTCACAATTAGTGCGATTCATAGTGGTGCTCTGAATTGAGTACTATTACGAGCCTATTTTAGGGGATATAAGATATGGGCTATAGGCTGAGAATACTCAATCACATCTAGGAAAAACTCTATTGATTCATTTCAACTGTTCTTTCTTGATATTTATATTTGATCTTTAAATGTCCTTCTTTGAATGCCTTATATCATGTGCCATATTGAATCTTTTCTTTCGCTTTGCCTCAGGATGCCGCCTAAGACTAGATCACAGCAGGCGGGAGCAGATTCTGAGAGATCTGTGACTTCCCAAGGGCCTGCACCAGTTACTTCTCTGGTGATTGGCGTATCAGCTGCGTTTGGGGGTCCACCTCCAGCTTAGAGGACTGTTCCGACTGTATCTGAGGGGACTTCCACCTCCACCTTTCGTGCCGACAGATGCAACTCAGGTGTTCACACTATTTCGTGAGATATTGGAGGCTCAGAGGGCTCAGTCTAAGGCACACCAGAGGCTGACCGATGTGTTGCGACAGGGCATTGAGAGTGCTCATCAGTTTGCCCTTGCTGTAGTAGAGAGACGAGTTCCAGTCCAGCAGCAAGTTGCTCCGCAGGTTGCCCAGCTTCGACCAGGCAATATCCAGGACTTCAAGAAGTTGGAACCTCGGGTCTTCAAGGGGACGGAGGGCATCGTCTACGCTGATGATTGGCTTGAGGATATTGAGTGTCTCATGAGGGTGTCCCGTCTTGCTGAGGTTCTGAAGGTTGAGGTAGTAGGACTTCAGCTGTTCGACATCGGTCGCACTTGGTTCATGAATGAGCCACTTCTTGCTGATATGAGGAAGTCTTGGGAGGTGTTCAAGGACTTCTTCAAGAGAAAGTTCTTTGCTCGAGCAGACAGGTTGGACTTGGGGAGGCAGTTTGAGGGCCTTACTCAGGGGAGCATGTCTGTGGAGGAATATGTCGCAAAGTTTAGTAGGCTGAGCTATTTTATGGAGTATTTGGTGAAGGAGCCAGAGGTTCGAGCTATCCGCTTCCCCGAGGGTCTGAACTGGAAAGTAAAGATCCTCATTCGGTCTTTCTACGAGACATATTTGGATATACTTGCAGAGGAACGCAAGTTTGAGCGAGAGTTGGGCTTGAAACCCAAGAGATATCGTGATTCTTTTCTATGGGCTAATAGCAGTACAGTGACTGCTAAGAATCATTATTTCCAGTCCAGGACTTCTTAACAGTCGTAGTAGCACCAGACTCCAGCTAGGGTACCGTTTTACCAGGAACCGCAGCAGCAGAGACAGTCACAGCAAGCTCCTTGCCACTTCTGCAAGAAGTTCGACCACATCTGGGAAGTTTGCAGGAAGAGGTTGGGAGTTTGTTTGTCGTGTGGTGCCGAGGGGCATCCGCTGAGAGAGTATACTTCTAATCCTTGTCGTGTAGTTCAGGGAGCAGCTCCAGCTCAGAGGACACAGGTGAGGCTACCTGCAGTACAGTCGAGGGGGACCGCCGCTTCCGATCCAGCAGCAGCGTTATGCCCAGCACCAGCATCAGGGAGGTGCATGTCAGGGACGAGCGTTTGCTATGACAGTCGAGGAGGTCGAGCCCACCGGAGATGTCATCGCAGGTTCTATTCTTCTTGATTCTATTTCAGCTTTAACTTTGTTTGATAGTGGTGCTTCCCATAGTTTTGTATATGTTTATTTTGCTCTGAAGCATCATTTGGTAGCTGTTTTTACTTAGGACTTGCAAGATCATGACCGGGGGAGACATTATACTGGTTAGTGATATTTGCAAGGATCAGAGAGTTACTTTAGGAGGCCGGGAGCTGAGTGTGTGTCTACTTGTAATGCCACTTTTGAGCTACGACATTGTACTCGGGATGGATTGGTTGAGTAGGCACCATGCTAGTATAGATTGTAGAGGAGGTAGAGTTTTATTTAGCCCGTCAGGAGAGCCAGAGTTTGAGTTTGCTAGAGGAGCTGCAGAGCAGAAAGAAGGCATTATCTGTGGAGCTATAGTGGAAGACAAGGAGTTGCCGCATCCGTTGGTAGCAGAGTTCTTGGATGTGTTTCCTGAGGAATTGCCAGAATTGTCGCCAGATCGAGTTGTTGAATTCTCTATAGACTTGGTGTCGGGTGCAGAACCTATTTTACAGCATGTCTATAGAGTAAACAACAGCGAGCTGGTCGAGCTGAAGAAGTAAGTGGATGGGTTATAGGATAAGGGGTTTATCAGATCCAGTTCTTCACCGTAGGAAGCTCCGGTATTGTTTGTACCGAAGAAGGATGGATCAGTGCATATGTGCATCGATTACAGGGTATTGAATAATCTCACTATCAAGAATAAATACCCGTTGCTATGAATTGATGACCTGTTCGATCATTTGAGTGGCGCCAAGGTTTTTTCTAAGATATACTTGAGATCAGGCTACCACCAGGTGAAAGTGAAGCTGGAGGACATTACAAAGACTGCTTTTAGGACTCGGTATGGCCAGTATGAGTTCATGGTGATACCGTTTGGGTTGACTAATGCCCCGACGGTATTTATGAATTTGATGAACAAGGTATTCCACTAGTACCTTGACAAGTTTGTGGTGGTGTTCATAGATGATATACTCATATACTCGAAGATACCGGAGGAGCACGAGGAGCATGAGGAGCATTTGCAGATTGTGTTGGATATGCTGAGGAAGGAGAATCTGTATGGAAAAATGTCCAAGTGTGACCTGGACAATATGGAGTTCTTAGGACATGTTGTGACTGGTGATGGAATTTCAGTAGATCCGAAGAAGATAGCAGTAGTGGAGTCCTGGAAGACCCCGAGTTCAGTGGTACAGATCAGAAGTTTCTTGGTTCTAGCAGGCTACTACAAGAAGTTTGTGGAAGATTTTTCGAGGATTGTCGAGCCGATGACTAGACTCACTAGGAAGGATGCAGAGTTTATTTGGAAAGAGGAGTGCTAGGTTACTTTTGAGGAATTAAAGAAGGGGTTGACGTCTGCTCCTATTTTGACGTTGCCATCAGGGTCTGGAGGCTTCACTATTTATAGTAATGTATCGGGGAAATATCTGGGTTGTGTTCTTCAGCAGAATAGAAAAGTGATTGCCTATGCATCCAGGCAATTACATCCTCATGAGAAGAACTATCCTACCCATGATTTAGAGTTGGCAGCAGTCATCTTTGCCTTGAAGTTATGGAAATACTATTTGTACGGAAAACGTGTGGAGATCTTCACAGACCATAAGAGCTTAAAGTACATTTTTACTCAGAAGGAGTTGAACATGAGGCAGCGTCGGTAGCTGGAACTGATAAAGGATTTTGACATATCTTTGCAATATCATCCTGGGAAAGCCAATATAGTTGCCGATGCCTTGAGCAGGTATCCGGTAGCTATGTTCTTGACGCATGATCGATATTTGTTGGAGGACTTGGAGAGATTGGGCATTGAGGTGATAGTTTCTGGTTTTGCTATGCATATGTGGGGGTTGCAGATACACTGAGAGTTAATGGACAGGATCAAGGTAGACCTATATGAGGATGTATCTCTAAGGAGCATTAGAGCTCAGGTGAAAGCAGGATTGGAGGATGATTTCACAATTGCTAAGGATGGTTCTTTGCAGCATAGTGTTAGATTATGTGTGCCTAGTGGAGAGCTGTGTGAGAAGGTATTGCATGAAGCGTATCGCTCTTAGTATTCCATGCATCCATGTGCCAACAAGATGTATCGGGATATGCGAGAGAGTGTATGGTGGTATGGCATAAAGAGGAAAGTGGCACAGTTTGTATCCAGATGCTTAGTATGCCAGCAGGTGAAAGCCGAGAGGCAGAGGCCAGGTGGTTTACTTCAGCCATTACCCATTTTAGAGTGGAAGTGGAAGCACATTACTATAAATTTTGTGTTTGGACTTCCATAATCTCCAGGAGGAAAAGATGCGATTTGGGTCATCGTTGACAGGTTGACCAAGTCGGCCCACTTTTTGCCTTTCAAGGTAGGTTTGTCTATGAAGAAGCTGACAGAGATGTATGTAAGGCAGATCATCAGGATACATGGGGTTCCCATCAATATAGTCTCAGATTGGGATAGTCGTTTCACTTCTCATTTTTGGAGGAGTTTGCAGGCGAGTTTGGGCACCCAGCTCAATTTTAGTACTGCATATCACCCCCAAATGGATGGACAATCAGAGAGGACTATTCGAACTCTTGAGGATATGCTGTGCACCTGTGTACTAAATTTTAGGAGATCTTGGGAGGACCATCTCCATTTGGTAGAGTTTGCTTACAACAACAGCTACCAAGCTAGTATAAAGATGTCACCATTTGAGGCTCTGTACGGTCAGAGATGTCATACTCCCTTGTCTTGGGACAATATTGGAGAGAGAGATTTTCTAGGGCCAGAGATAGTTATGGATGCAGCGGAGAAGGTTAAGCTGATCAGAGACAGACTTCGAGTGGCACAGGTTAGACAGCGGCATTGGGCCGATAGCCACCGGAGACCTTTGGAGTTTGAGGTATAGTTTTAGATTTTTGTTTTGTGCTTGATATTTGTTGTTTGTTATAGATTAAGTTCTTAAGGTTGTATTTTATTCTAGGTTGGTGGTCTGGTGTTTTTGAGGATTTCTCTGACATGAGGCACAATTTGTTTCGATGGAGGCGAGAAGCTTAGTCCCCGATTCATTGGACCTTTCAGTATTCTTGAGAGGGTCGGTGTAGTTGCTTACAGACTAGACCTGCCACCTGCATTAGAGGGAGTGCACAACGTATTTCATGTGTCACAGTTGAGACGGTACATGGAGGATCCTAGTCACGTGTTGGATCACTCACTACCAGAAAAAATCAAATTAGCGACGTCTAAAAATGTCGCTAAAAAACCAAATATCATCGCTAATTTGGTTTAGCGACGTAATTAGCGACGTTATAAAGTTGTCGGAAAAAACCAAGTCACAAAAAAAAAATGTCGCTAAACGTCGCTATACCGACGTTTTTAGTGACTTTAATGTGTCATAAAATTTAGCGACGTTTAGCGACGCCGAGTCACTAAATACCGACGTTTAATAAAGTCGCTAAACGTCGCTGATTAGCGACTTATATAGCGACGTTACACCGACTTCTTTAATGACCTGGCTATTCTGCCATGTCAGCAATTGGCGACGTATAGCGACATTTTTAGCGACGTCATTAGCGACGTATTTAGCGGCTTGTTACAGCATCACTAATTAGTGACGTATTTAGCGACGTAACTTAACGTCGCTAAACGTCGCTAAAAATATCGCTAATTTTAAAAAAAAATAAAAAAAATTAGTGTCCAGAAGGAATTGAACTTGGGGCTACTTAGATTAATCTACTGGTTGAACCGATTTGGTCCGATCCAGTGTCTTGTCCAGATCAATCTTCGGTTAGCTTTTTAAAACTCTGGTTTGAAGATTATATGCAATTATTTGTTTTCTCTCCACTTTCCATCACTTGCTATTTATTACATCATGCCTATTATAACATGTATGAGATTAAGTTTTTCCAGACATTTTAATGCTCTCAAGGCCATGGTTTCTTTCTCTCCCAAAATGCATATAATTAATATGTATTTTTCAATGTTTCGTTATAATGTTCAACATCAGTCAGGTCGATATATTAATATTTTGGGAACTATATATATTAGACATTGTATTATGCCTTGTGGGGACATATCAAGTAAGTATTCAATGCTAGAATTAAGTATTCAATGCTGGAATTGTAGATGTAGCCAAAGTTTAACAATATATAAGATGAATAGTACAAATACGAGATAAGTATCCAATACCAAGGACTATTGTTGAAGTATCAATAATTCATAATATAGAAATCGAACTCGAGTGACCATTGTGTTTACCGAAGAGAGCTATAAGTTCCTGACTAGGTGGCAGAAGATCAATGGATCAAGCCATGGAGGCGTATTATTCATTCTATTTATTAATGGTGGGAGTTGAGGGGGACAGTGGGCCCACAAGACGTGCAACGAAGTATGCGCAAAGTCCCGTGCGAAATGTCGGGCCACATAAAAAAAATATTATAGTATAGGACAAATGTGGATATACAAGATAACTATATAATCCAATTAAATTAACTAAAAAATTAAAGACCACAAGAAGCATCATACATCATGCCTATTGTTGAAGTATCAATAATTCATAATATACAATCGCATCCTAAATAATAATAAAAATAACTATACTACTGCGGATCTCCAGGAGGCTGACCACCGGCGCGCTTGAAGGATAAGAACTCCTCATACTCGTCCCGTGGAATCGACACCGATGTCGATGGAGAAGGCAGTGACGTCGGTGGAGGCCGTGCCCGCTCCAAGTCTGCGAGTCGCTGGTTGTAAGAATCCAGGGTAGATAACAGCCTCGTACTACTATGAAGCATTGAATCCTGCATCCTCGTCAGCTTCTCGCACATCGATAGCTGTGACGCCTGCAGCTCCATGATGTTGCGGTCATTGGAGGCTCTAATATCATTTGTCAATTCTCGTAGCTCCGTCATGCTGCGGACGAGCATATCCAATCGTGCGATGAACATCGGATCGTTCGCCTACGGCTGGGACCGGGGCTGCTCCTCCATACTTCGCAGCAACTCATCACGGAAAGACGTAATCTGACGGTCAACGGCCTCCTGGATGGCCTCCTGGACTCTGGTCGACGACTGTGAGGGCTGCGACTGCGAGGGGTGTGTGGAATGCGCAGCTGTCGGGGAGGCCCTAGATGACTGCGTCGCAACCAGGGCGCCATAGAAGCCCGTACCGTAGTACGTACCCATCTAGAGACCACCAGCTGCGGTCACCCACAGGTCGTCCACCGACGGAGATGGAGCGGGCTGCGACGAAGTACCAGCCTCTCCAGGTGTAGGAGCACTAGCAGTCGCCCGCTCACGCAGCCTAAGATACTCGGCCTAGAAAAGTTTGGAAACTCGATAATTGCCTAAGTTATATTAAAATTAACACAAAGTAAAGTAATACTTACATAGGTCTGTGAGGCCCTCTCATCAATAAAATTTCCGTCCTTGCGATGGGTGGCAAAGAAGACGGTCACCATGTTTGCATCCTCACCCCTCTGTACCTGTTAAAAATATATTATTTATTACTAAACTTAAATATTTTTTTCAAGTACCATTTTATGGTACTTATATTAAAATAATATATTTTAAAAGAAAAAAAATACCAAACGACGGAAATGTTCCGTCATTGGAATCGAGCCACTACACCACTTGGCAGCATTCTGCCTAGCCGCCTTGGCCTTCTTAGACCTTTCCTTGTAGCTCGGATCGTCGAATCTAGCCCTCATCGCAGTCTACTGCTCAGGCGTGATCCAACCTTGGATCAGTTTTCCAGCATGATCACGAGCCTTCTGGTCATCCAGAGCATCTTGGATAAGCTTAGTGGCAACGGTAGGAAAGAGCCGCTCGATCAACTCGGCCCGGTGCGGAGAATAAAAATACGTTTGCTACAATAAATAATTCATTAAGTTAGCATCACGAATAAGTTATATAATATGCATAAATTAGAGGATTTGTTTAATATACTTTTACCTGGAAGTGCGCAAACCAGAACGCCTTCCTCTCCTCCGGAGCCTCAGAGTAGTTGATCCAAGGGCCACTGTAGTTGTTTCTCAGAAATTGGCCCAGGCATCTCTGAACCGACAATGGACGATATCTATACAGAGATAATAATTTAGATTACTGAAAAAGTTAATATACGATGAATAAAGAGAAACACAAATATATACTAAACCATCTAATTGACTTACTTTGTACCGTCGGCCCAAATCTCTGTCATCTTCTCCTCCGGAGGTGCGCATGGAGGATCTTGCTGATGTTGGGACAACGTGGGCATGACCTCCTCGACATGCTCATCTGTCCCCATAGTTCCATCAGCAGGAGGAACGCTGGACGAGGGTGTACTATCACGCCAGGAACTACTCGTCCCAACAGTCGGAGATGTGAGTGATCGATATACTGGAGTACTGGGAGACGATGATCCGGAACCAACAGTAGGCATTACCGTAGTGGCACTCTGTCTACCTCGGGACCTGCCGAATCCTCCGCGTCGTCCTGTCATATATGATAACAACATATGATGAATATAGAGAAACACAAATATATACTACATTCTACAGTCGAAATATGATGCATATCTCAAAGCATTCTACAGTCAAAATATAATACATATATTCGTTAATGGGTACATCTACTTCGTCAATTTTCCAACCTTGATCTATATTCTACAGTCAAAATATAGTTACATTCTACATGCAATATTTTTTATTTTCAATCATCTTCAGAAAATTTATCTTGTTCGCCTTCGTCGTCCTGCTCTTCCTCTTCCTCGTCTTCACTTTCATCTACTTCGTCGTCCTCTTCGGATAATTCTACATCTTCTATATTATTACTTGTGTAATGAGTAACTTTCGTTGAGTCCACATCTACAATATTTGTTACAAGAGGTAGATCGTCCTCCTGATAAGCTATTTCGTCAATGTCAAAGGTATTTCTAGCTTTAGTCTTGCATACTGCCCACCAATCCGACCTCGCTGTCCCCCGTCTAGGATAAGTTATGAAGTACACGAGCTGAGCCTGACTTGATAGGACAAATGGTTCGTAGCCTTGATATCTACGCTTGTAGTTTATATCCACAAGGCCATGCTTGTCAATTTTCTAACCTTGATCTTGAATCGGATCGAACCATTCACACCTGAATAGCACGATATTAGCAGATTCTGTGCCATAATTATATGTCAACTCCACAATCTCTCGTAAGATGCCAAAAAAATTATTGCCCGGATTGACGTCTTTGTAGTTTGAAGATTTGATACACAAACCACTATTTTTCGTGGAATCAAGATCCAGAAAGCAGTCTCTGATAGGAGCATTTGTTGACTTGAACTTGAACCCATTCCCACAGAAACTTGGCCATATTTTTATGGCAGTAATTGGTCCCTTGGCTAGAGTTCTAATAGATTCAGTCTCGGGTGATATTAGACGATCGACCTAAATACCAAAGTAGCGATAGTAAGTTATTTGTTTTGCAAGTGCAGAAATAAAAAGTAATTACCAAACATCTTACATATGCGCTCAACCAAGAAGGAAAATGGCATCTCATATCTTGTTCTACTTCTTCGTCTGTTATGTAGGGTCTAACCGACCTCAACTCATCATTATATGTGCTGATAAACAATGAAGCAACTGCTGATTAGTAGCATAATAGTATCTTATACTATTACATTGAGATGATGCAAACGTGGACGTATTAATTACTTACCCCTCTAGCTTCTTCACTTCATTCTCGCAATTGAGTAATATATACAATTGAGCAGCCCTTAGCTCATCGTCATTCAAATATCTCTTCTTCATTTTTCCCGAAGGCTTTTCAGATGCATTGAATACTTTGAGTATTGCATCATTAGATTCCTGATATGCGTCGTCGTTTCTGGGAGCTTTTGTCCTATTAGTAGCAACAAGCGGTTTGAAATACGTCGAGCAAAAGTTTGTAATCTCCTCGAGAACATAAGCTTCACAAATAGAGCCTTCAACCCGTGCCTTATTTTTCACCTTTCTCTTTAGGTGATTCAGATGCCGCTCGAAGGGGTACATCCACCGATAACCGACAGAACCACCAACACGTGCTTCATAGGAAAGATGAATTGGCAAATGCTCCATAGAGTCGAAGAATCTAGGAGGAAACACCTTCTCGAGCTTACATAGTGTTACCTCAATGTCCCTCTCTTGCTTTTCTAGACGATCGACGAGCAACTTAGTACAACAAAGATCTCTGAAGAATATGCTCAGCTCTGTCAATGGGTCCCAAACGACCTGCGGTAAGAATTCCCGAAATGCAATCGGAATTAACCTCTCCATGAATACGTGACAATCGTGGCTCTTCATACCCACCAGTTTGTTCTCCTTGAGGTCGACGCATCTTCTCAAGTTTGACATGTACCCGTCTGAAAACTTTAGACCCTGAATCCACCTACAAAGTCTACCTTTATCCTCTTTATCCAGTGAGAAAACTGACTTAGGTTGCTTTAACTTTCCATTCTCCTCCTCTATCAAATGCAATGCAGGACGTCTACATATTTCTTCTAAGTCCAACCTGGCCTTCGGATTATCTTTCGTCTTCCCCTTTACCTCTATTACAGTATTAATTATGTTATCAAACACATTCTTCTCGATATGCATGACATCAAGGTTATGTCTGATCAGATTGGTGCTCCAATATGGCAGATCCCAGAATATACTCCTCTTCGTCCAGTTATGGGTGCGACCAAATCCGTCACACTTGTACCCCTTAGCAGGCTCTTCAATAGCACTTGGTAAATCTTTTACCTCTTCCCATATCGTGCATCCGGGCCACCTTGGCGGTGGATTGGCCTTCTCCACAACTCCCGTACGAAAAGCATTCCGGTTCCTCTGGTACGGATGATCCTTCGGCAAAAATTGTCGATGACAATCGAAGAAGCACGGTTTGCCTCCGTGTTTCAAATGGAAAGCCTGAGAACGGTCCATGCAATACGGACATGAGAGACGACCATGGGTGCTCCATCCCGATAACATTCCATAGGCCGAAAAGTCGTTGATGGTCCACATAAGTGCTGCCCTCATCTGAAAATTCTGCTTTCTAGAAATATCGTACGTGTTGGCACCTACTTTCCACAGCTGATTCAACTCATCTATCAAAGGCTGTAAATACACATCGATGTTCCTCTTCGGATTGTTCGAACCCGGGTTAATAACGGTTAGGAACATATACGGAGTCTTCATGCACATCCAAGGCGGTAGATTGTACGGAGTGACGATCACAGGCCAACACGAATACTGGGAGCCTGAAAGTCCGAATAGGATAAAACCGTCAGAGGAGAGCCCCAATCTGATATTACGCGCTTCCTCGGCAAAATATGGATACTCTCGATCAAAGTGCTTCCCTGCTTCTCCATCGGATGGATGATCCAATACTCCTTCGATCTGTTTTCGCCTGTGCCAACTCATGTTTTCTGCAGTCTCCTTAACCATAAACAACCGCTGCAACCGCGGCGTCAAAGGCAAGTAGTACATCGAATCGGTAGGCTTTCTTGCACCGACAGACTTTCCTCTAACAGTGGCCTTGTAGCGATCAGCACCACAGAATCTGCACGCATCTTCATCCTTGTCGTCTTTATAGTACAACATGCACCCGTTGCGACATGCATCGATTTTCTCGTATCCCATCCAAAGCGATCTCACCATCCTCTTAGATCGATAGAAGTCTTTAGGCAACTTTGCACCCTCGGGCAAGATCTCTATAATCAAATCGAGCAGTCGATTATAGCATTCTTGCGACATGTTAAAATCGGACTTGATGCTCAATAATCTTGTAACCACCTCCAACGGTGAATGATCCTCACAACCAGGATATAGTGGAGTCCTTGCATTCTCCAGCAACTCCATAAACTTTGCAGCATCGGCATTCGGTGCCTCCTCAGCTGCATCATAATTGTCCGGATTGAAACTAGGTCCCGCCGTATCATAATTGTCCGGATTGAAACTAGGCCCCGCCGCATCATAAACCATGTTCACCAACCCATCGTCGTAAGCATCGTGGTCTTGGACATCCATATACGGCTCCACATAGGGCTCCGACTCCGATGCTAGAGATACAAGTTCTCCGTGCACGGTCCACTAATAGTAATTCGGCGTGAAGCCCTTCGAGTATAAATGATATATAACTTCCACTTCTGGATGATATTTCCTGTTGTGACATCTCACACACGGACACTTAATTTTGGTACCGTCCATGTACTGAGGGAAAGCCTTGGCGAACTGCAGGAACTGCTGTACAGCCTCAATGAATTCATCCCGCACACCGCACATGTCATCAGGATGACGGTTGTACATCCACGAACGATGACGCAGATAGTAATTCATATCCATTTCTAGATACTTCTGCAAAAATGACAGTATGTATCATATAAATTATTACATACAGTGGTTTATCACCTAACTTCATAACTTAACCGTACTATAAAAATCATAACTGATATAATACATACTTTCATTTATCAAAGTCTAAAATAAGCAATATTCAAAACAACTGAAAAGAGGCCAAGTCTCTTAGTTTTTTAATATTTTATACTATTGGTAAAAGCAAACAATAGTTTTTTTTACTACTTGAAAAGAGGCCAAGTCTCTTAGTTTTTTAATATTTTTTCTATGCGTAATTACTTAACTTCCCATATTAAATTGAATGAACAATTTTAATTAGTAAGAACTTTTTTGGAAAAAAAATTCCACTGTGATGTCTCAGTTTTCTTATTATAAAGTAGTATAGATATATGGCTCATAGTATCCTATTAAGTTGTGAGTTGGAAGCAAACACACACACACACACACACACACACACACACATAAAAATGGATTAGATCTTATGTTAAGCCTAGGCTTACAAGAGTTGCCAATGGCCTCTTTTGCTATATAGTGCATCCCTCGAAGCCCAGGCCCACACACACAAACATAAAATGGATTAGATCTTATGTTAAGCCTTGGCTTACAAGAGTTGCCAATGGCGTCTTTTGCTACATAGTGCATCCCTCGAAGCCCAGGCCCAAAGCTCATCTAGAGCAACTAGTTATCAATATAGTTGTTGTATTTACTAGTTATCAATATAGTTGTTCTATAAATACAGAGGCATCATCTAGATAGGAGAATTCAGGAATTGAGGTATCATAAGCTAAATCTAGAATTTCCACAACTAATTCCTGATGCATTGTTCTATAAATATACAGAGGCACCATCTAGACTGAAGAATTTAGGAATAGAGGAATCATAAGCTAAATCTAGAATAATTCTTGAATTTCACAACTAATTCCTGCTGCACCCATTGCTAAAGTAGGAACTGTGCAAACTCCAATAGTTTCTTCTCCTTGATCCCCTGAAGAGCCTGATAATTGAATCAGGCTCCAGATCTCCAGAAGCAGATAATTCTTGCAATTCAATAAAGCTAGGCTGTACTGTAGGGAATTTACAAGGTACTAAAGTAACTGTACATCACGAAGGGTCTCTACTACTTATAGAGGCAGAGGGGGATCATCATAGTAAGTAAAATATGGAGGACATAGTAGCAAGGCCTACGGGAGGAGAGAGACATGAATGCTCAGTGCATACAAGTGCAATGCTCCTCTGCACAAGACAAACTAGGAAGAAACATCCATAGTGAAGATAGAATATTGTATGTGTTTCAGTGTGTGTGTGTGTGTGTGTGTCAGTGTGTGTGTGTGTGTGTGTGTGTCGTGCCTGTGTCAATGTCAGTGTCAGTGTCAGTGTCTGTGTGAGTGTGTGTGTGTGTGTGTGTATCTGCATCTGTGTGTGTGTCGTGTGTGTCTGTCAGTGTCTGTTTGCGTGTGTCGTGTCTTTGTACGTGTGTCGTGTCTGTCCAGTCATCAGTTGTGTCAGTGTCACATGAGAGAGAGAGAGAGAGAGAGAGAAAGATTACCTAGAGCTCGAGGAGGAGGAGGGGGGTGCCGGAGTAGCCGCAGCCGTGGAGAGCCGGTCATCGGAGAGGGGGGCGGGAGAAATCGAAAACTTTCAAAATTTTCGACAGATGGGGGAAAAGAATCTGAGCCCTAATAAAAACGTCGCTAAATTAAAATTTAGCGACGTCAATGACGTCGCTAAACACGTTGCTAAATATTTTTGACATATACGTCACTAATTACGACGCTAAACGTCGCTAAATCAGATATATTAGCGATGTTTAGCGACCTTAATTGAACTTATAGCGACTCATCTTTTAAAATCTTAATAAAAGTCGCTAAACGTCGCTAAATGTCGCCATTTAGCGACGTTTAGCGACGTTTTTAATGGAGTCGCTGATTTAGCGACGTTTATACCAGGAGTCGCTAAAATACGTCGCTAATCCCGCTTTTTCTAGTAGTGACTCGAAGATAGAGGTGGGCCCTACTCTTAGCTATCTAGAGCAACCAGTTGAAATTCTGGATCAAAGAGAGAAGGTGCTGAGGAACCAAATTATTCCCTTGGTATGCGTCGCATGGAGGCATGACTCTCCGGGGGAGTCTACCTGGGAGAGAGAGGATGAGATGCGAGAGCGTTACCCATATTTATTTGTGCCTTGAGGCATGTTCTTTTCTGTTCTATTCTGTTTTGTTTTCTGGGAGTAGTTTCGCCTTTAAATTTCGAGGATAAAATTATTTTAAGGGGGGAAGACTTGTCACTACCATATTTTCTAGAAAAGGATATTTTGGTTATTTTATAATTAATTAAATATTTTGTATATTGAATACTTATTTATTATATTATTTAATTATTATTAGATGTTAGTTTATTATTTTGGACTTGTGTTAGTGGACCTAACTAGTTTAGATTAGATCCATGGACCAACATTTAATTCTAGATAGAATTGAGTCCAATAGTAAGCCCAATCATTAGGAGGATGATTAATTAAGCTAAACCAATTAGACTAGAACCTTTCTTCCTTAATTATTTTTTCATGACAAGCCCCAAGGGATATTTTAGATATTTCATAGTAGCTTGTGGAAGGGGAAAGTGGCAGGCCTAGTATTAGAGTGGAGGAAAATTCTCTTTCTTTATTTTTTTTATTTCAAATCTAGATCTAGAATTTTCTCCTCCAAATTTATTCATTCCCATATCATATTCTACCCAAATTTCTTTCTAATTCCTTCCTAAATTATTATTGGAGGCCATTAAAGCAAGATTCTACAAGGAGGAACAAAGATCTACAAGTTGGAGACTCTTTTCACTCAATTTGGAAGTTTTATTGGGAATTCATCTCCCAATAGATATAATTTAGTTTTTTTTACCTCTAATTAGACTATAAATCTATATTTTAATTATTAGGAACCACCTCATATGATAAGGCTACCCATAGAAATTGGAATTAGGTTCATAGGAGGCCTATGGAGAAAGTTATGTGGTGTTTTGTGTCAATTTTAGGAGAATTCTGAGATTGACACATCTTGTGTTTGTCAATAGGTCAATTAGACCAAATTATCATGTGTTTGATTTTGTGTGGCTAGTGTCGTATCCATAATTGGATATGTGTAGGCCGTACCCCAATAATTTGGAGATACGGGTTGATTTAGGGATTTTTCTCCGACACGGGGGTTTGAGCATGTCACATTTTGACACGGGTACGTAGATGAGTGGTTAGCTATTCGTATTATTCATAATTATTATTTTAGACTTGCTCGTGTCCGTTGGGATACAATTGGTTGTGTGGTGGAGCCATATCGCAAGCGTATCATAGATCTAGTGTGATACGAGTGCGATGCACTTCACGTGTTTGTTCTTTGCAATTTAATTCAATTATAGATATTATAAATATTATAATTATAATTATTGTGTGAAATATATATATATTTATATATATATATATATATATATATATATATATATATATATATATATATATATATATATATATATATATATGTTTGATCTATAATTCATGTTGATGTGTTGGTGATCATGGGAGAGTAGAAGTTCATGTGTTTCTCTAATATATATATATATATATATATATATATATATATATATATATATATATATATATATATATATATATATATATATATGTATGTATGTATTATTGTGTTATAGTTATAATAGATGCAACTTTATTCAAACATCTAAAGGAACCAATACTCTCGGCCCAACTTAACTTTTTAGCACAAATTCTCATAACTTTTACGTACATAGGGGTTTCTTCGAAAGACATGATTTTCTACTAAAATTTCTGCACCATTCAAAACTATAACCGCATCTCGTCCACATATTTTCGTGTTAATGCTCTATTATAATCATTGCACTAAGCTCTTATCCACATGAACTCAATAGTTATCGCAACATCTTCTTTTATCCACTTTGAACCGGTCTTGTATGGATCCCCATTATCTCTTCGACATAGATTTTCTCTTACCTTTTTTAGTACAAACCTTCTTATCTCAGCCAATTTTTCTTGCACACCTTGTATAACCAAGTTTCGGTCTGACCATTCCCAAAGTTCACTAACATCCTTTCATTCCAGCATATACAAAATCTTTTTCCTTCAATCATAGCATACTTGACAAGAAACTGTTCTCTCACAATTAGTACTGCCATTAAACCATAAACACATAAGAATCAGGGACTACCCATGTTAGGCATCCACCCAGCCACTATACTTAAAACTATTCAGAAATAAGGGGACTAACTTAGAACTGACAATATCAAAGTTCTAAAAAATTTAAAATGTAATTTCCATCCTTTTAATAATAATTTCGTCCATTTCATCTGTTGATATGGTATGTTGGGTGTCATATTTAAGTATAGTATAAGCACATGGGAATATCCTGAGGACATATTTGGGATGCCAGAATATGTCACAAGATATTCCATTATGAGATTATTGTCATAATGATTGAGATCATTGTATTAATGACTGTAAGGCTATATAATGCCAATGAGACAATCAATAAAAATATAACTAATTTCAACATGGTATCAGAGCCAAGTTTCCACAAACCCTAGCCGTCACCAAGCTTCCACAAACCCACAG
Source organism: Iris macrosiphon (assembly GCA_036927795.1). Classification (NCBI taxonomy): domain Eukaryota; kingdom Viridiplantae; phylum Streptophyta; class Magnoliopsida; order Asparagales; family Iridaceae; genus Iris; species Iris macrosiphon. The sequence continues at coordinate 196,604,743 of JAYESA010000007.1, forward strand.
GAGGATTTCCTAGATCTCCTCCACCGAACTCTTCCACGCCCCCCCTTCTTCCCTTCTCTTCTCTTCTCCGTCCTTCGCAGGCCGCCCTTCGCTGTTGCTGCCCCGTCCCACTACTGCTGCGGCAAATAGGATTTCCTAGATCTACTACTGCTGCTGCTGCTGCTGCGACGGCGGCTATGACATGCGTGCTGCCGCCTCCTCCGCACCAGCATGAGACAGCGCCTAATAGGGATGCCTAGATCTGAAAAAAGGGGGGACATGTTCGGATCTAGGAGCGGACGACGAGGACGAGCGTGAGTCATGGAGCGGACATGATATAATTGGATAGACGATGCATCGATGGAGGAGATCATCAAGAAGCTAGATTCTGCAGAGGTGGCGACGTTGATAAAGTTGTTGACGATATCGGCTGGTGAGAACATGACACAAACGTTGCCGGAGTTGAAGCTTCCCTCCATCGATCTGAAATTAGATGGACCAGCCACCTATCTGAGTTGGTCACGGCGGGTGAGAAGAACCCTCGCAGGAAAAAACATGGAGGGGTTCCTGACGAGCGAGATGACAGAGCCGGACGAGGGCTCGACAGGACGCGATGAGTGGAAGTCCACTCATATGGTGATCTACATCTGGCTTCTCAACTCCTTAGTCCAGTCTATTGCCGCCACAATAGACGGTATTGAGATGGTGAAAGATGTGTGGGAGAAGTTGAGAAGGACCTATGATGGTGTGGGGAACAACTTACGGGTCTTCCAGATAAAGGGGGAGATTGATGACACCGTACAGGGAGAGAAGACGGTGCAGGAGTATGCCACGGAGTTAGAGCATCTATGGTTGGATTATGATCACTCCTCAGATCGGGCGAGCTGCGGGGACCCTAAGTGTAAGGAGAGACATGTGTGTCTGCAGGAGAGGACGATAAAGTTCCTCAAAGGGCTGACTGCAGCTTTCGCACAGAGGACGGCCCTACTTCTAGCCCAACCAAAGATCCCTAGCCTTGAGGAAGCTATCTCAGCCATGATCCAGGAGGAGACACGCATCAGGCTGCAAGCCGGGACAAGTGGTCCCCCCGAAGCAAAGTTAGCACTAGCGATCACCAGCTCAGATAATGCAGGATCTAAGGGAAAGCCCTGGCAGCATAACCGGCAGTGCTACAATTGTGGGGAGATGGGTCATCATCGGTACGCTTGTACCAAACCACCTAGGGAGGGAGATTCAGGTGGTGGACGAGGACCGTTCGGCTGACGAGGATATAATGGAGGACGTGGTCGTGGTCGAGGGGGTAGACGAGGCGGCCGAGGAGGTTATCGGGCGAACCTCCTGATATCAAAAGGGAATAGAGAAGCTGATGGCACATTTACTGTGGAGGACCAGGCACTAGGAGACATGAGGAGTAGAACAGAGGAGGCGTCTACCTCATTCGTTGTTAGGGGCAACGCTGCCATGTATGCCCATCCATCAGAAGACTGGATTATCGACTCGGGAGCATCTCGGCATGTGACGGGGAATGCTAGTGAGTTTTCTTTCTACACTCATCTAGTATCAGCAGACAGCATTCAGACAGCTGATGGCACTTTTCAGCCAGTGGTCGGTAAGGGTACTGTTAATTGTACAGGTTCAGTAAGATTATCCAATATTTTACATGATCCATCCTTTCCAGTCAGTCTCTTGTCCATTAGTTCTATAATCCTCCAACTTAAATGCATTGTTTCTTTTGATATTCCTAAGGTGACCTTCCAGGAGAAAGGGACATGACGAAGACTTGGGACTGGCACTTGGCATGAGGGACTGTGGTACCTAGATCGAGAAGGACTGGACTCAGCATTGGTATCTATGGCAGAGAAGGCTGGCATGGAAGGACTGCAACAGAGGACTGAGGATACCTTGATACTCCATCATCGGAGGATGGGACATTCTTCCTTTGATACTCTAAGTAAGTTGTATCTAGAGATTTATGCAAAAATAAATAAAAAGAAATTAGTATGTGATGCGTGCGAGTTAGAAAAACTTACTAGGAGCTCATATGTTGGCACGGGTCATAGGAGCACTTTTACTTTTGAGGTAGTACATTCTGATGTCTGGGGTCCATTTGCTACTAACACTATGAATGGTTATAAGTACTTTGTTTCTTTCATTGAGTGTGCCTCTCGTGTTACCTGGTTATATTTGATGAAAAATAAGAATGATGTACCTACTTGTTTTCGGGATTTCCATAAGCATGTCCAGACTCAGTACAAAGCAGTTGTGAAGGTACTGAAGTATGATAATGGAACGGAGTATACCAACAGGACGCTTGCAGAATACTTGTCAGCACACGGAATACACCATCAGACCACCTGTGCATACACACCAGCACAAAATAGAGTTGCAGAAAGGAAAAATAGACACCTTCTGGAGGTCGCAAGAAGTATGATGATCGACATGAATGTCCCACAGAGTCTGTGGGGGCATGCAGTGTTGACAGCAGCTCAACTCATCAACAGGATGCCCTCGAAGGTCCTTGGATGGAAGTCCCCATGTGAGGTATTGCAAGGCAATAATAGTGGGATACTCCCACTGAAGGTGTTTGGGTGTGTGTGTTTTGTGAAGGACAACAGGCCATCAGTTGGGAAACTTGACCCTAGAGCGGTCAAATGCATCTTCGTAGGCTACTCGGTGACCCAGAAGGGGTATGTGTGCTGGAGTCCAGTAGAGAAGAAGAAGTTTGTCAGTATGGATGTCCACTTTCGGGAGCATGAGCCATACTACCGCCAGGACGAAACTTCACACAACACGCCTAATATTGCCAGTATTAGGCGAGAGGTGGAGATAGAGAACTTGGTGGTAACCGATTTAGAAGTTTGGCATGGAGGCACGGAGAAGGGACAAGAAGGTGAAGGTGTTAGGCCTACGGCTCAGGGAGAGTTACTTACCTACAGCAGGAGAGAGAAGCAAACTGCAGGACCAGTACCTACAGTGCCAGTGCCAAGTCCCTTGCCTGCGTTCGTCCCAACTCCTGAGGCACCGACACCAACCCCCCTTCAGGTGATACCCCCTCCTTCACAAGATATCATTCCTCCTACTTCTACTCCTCCCACACCACTATCTGTACGGAGGACCACTCGCAGCAATGCAGGAAATCTTCCAAACAGATATGGTTGGGATATTGCTCAGTTTGTTTCTTATGACCATATCTCTTCTTCTTATGGAGCATTTATAGCATCTTTGGATAGTATTACTGTACCTAACAATTGGCAGGATGCCAAGAACGATCCGAAGTGGAAAGCGGCAATGCACGAGGAGTTGGGAGCTCTGGAGAAGAACCACACTTGGGAGCTTGTGAGACTGCCAGAGGGGAAGAGAGCAGTTGGATGCAAGTGGGTCTTTACCGTGAAGCAGAACCTAGAAGGACAGGTTGAGCGCTACAAAGATCGACTAGTAGCCAAAGGATACAGTCAGACGTACGGCATCGACTATGATGAGACCTTTGCACCAGTTGCAAAGATGAGCACTGTCAGGACTCTGATTTCCCTGGCAGCGAATGGTGGATGGAAGCTACACCAACTGGATGTGAAGAATGCGTTTCTTTACGGAGATCTAGTGGAGAAGGTGTACATGGAGATACCACCAGGATTTGGCACCAATCAGACAGTGGGCAAGGTCTGCAGGTTGAAAAAGTCCCTCTATGGACTGAAGCAGTCTCCTCGAGCATGGTTTGACAGATTCAGAAGGGCGATGATAGGGATGGGATATCAGCAGATCAATGCTGATCATACTGTGTTCTTCCGTCGGAGTGGAGGCCACATCACCATGCTTGCGATGTATGTGGACGATATGATTATCACAGGAGATGATGAGCAGGAGATCGCCCAACTCAAAGGAAAGCTTGGCAATAAATTCGAGGTGAAGGATCTCGGCCTTCTTCGGTACTTCCTTGGGATTGAGATTGCTCGAGAAGCAGAGGAGATTGTTCTCTCTCAAAGGAAGTATGCACTGGACCTTCTCACAAAAACTGGGATGTTGGGGTGCAAACCTGCAGCGACACCAATAGATCAGAGGTTCAAGATTGATGCTGAGGCTGGAGAACCAGTTGATCGGGACAGATACCAGAGACTGGTTGGCAAGTTGATCTATTTGATCCACACACGTCCTGATATCTGCTTTGCAGTAAGTGTGGTGAGTCGCTACATGCATGACTCACGGAAGGGTCATATGGATGAAGTGTACCAGATTCTGAGGTACTTGAAAGGTGCTCCCGGGAAGGGACTAATATTCAGGAAGAACAATCACGTGAGCATCGATGGCTACTGTGATTCTGACTGGGCTAGTTGTGCTGATGACAGGAGGTCTACCTCGGGATATTGCATATTTGTAGGAGGTAACTTGGTCTCCTGGAGGAGTAAGAAGCAGTCTGTGGTGGCCAGATCGACAGCTGAAGCAGAGTACAGAGCTATGGCCTTGGGAGTTGCAGAGCTGCTATGGTTGAAGAATATGCTGGTGGAGCTGAAGCTGGATCAAGGAGCCAAGATGAAGCTGTGGTGTGACAATCAGTCAGCTATTAGTATCGCCAACAATCCAGTACAGCATGACAGGACCAAACACATCGAGATTGATAGATTCTTTATCAAAGAGAAGTTGGATAGGGAATTACTGGAGCTTGGCCATGTTCCAACCATGGATCAAGTAGCAGATGGACTAACCAAGGGACTCGCCTCAGTGAGCATGATTAGAGGATGTGACAAGATGGGCTTAGTGAATATCTTTCACCCATCTTAAGGGGGAGTGTTGATATGGTATGTTGGGTGTCATATTTAAGTATAGTATAAGCACATGGGAATATCCTGGGGACATATTTGGGATGCCAGAATATGTCACAGGATATTCCATTATGAGATTATTGTCATAATGATTGAGATCATTGTATTAATGACTGTAAGGCTATATAATGCCAATGAGACAATCAATAAAAATACAACTAATTTCAACATCATCTCTTATGAGTATTCCAAGATGTTATCACATCGTTTCGATCTATTCAACTATCATTGATCAAATTGAGAATTAATCCAATTGTTACTTTGATTCTGATTCAATTTTTAACCCTCAATTGATTCGACAATTCCTAAAATATTTCAAATTACTTATTTCATTGCTTCTAGCCAACTTCCTAAGTTAATGATATCAAAATTCTAAATCTCACTTATCAATCCTTATTTATTCGTAGGAGTGTCCAATTATCTTGATGACATACATCATTTCAAATCAAGTTCAATCTTCCAATAATTTCCACATCTACGAAAGCTATTCGTCAATTGAAATCACCCAACCGTGTCTGTCACATTGTACATCTTTTTGACATGGTACAAGCAATTCTTCCAATATTAACTAATTCAAGTCTCAATCCAATTTCCAATGAATCTATTTACCACCAAGTTTCCTTTCAGTCATGCCATAGTTCACAATACAAGAATCAATGAAGCTCAATAGTAAAATAAATCTATCCAACATAAAACTCTAATCATCTAGACCAAATTCATCTTATAAGCCTGCCATTAATTCAATTCTTAAACTGAGTATAAAAATGCTATCAATAGTTTCTAGAGAATCAATTTTAAATTATCACCCTACTGTCAAAATAATTTCGATCATAAATCCATCACAATTATAAATTATCACCTAGTGATAAAAATTCTTGATGAATCAAAACTCATTCTATTTCATAAGCTAATGGATTTTTTAAACCAATTTGCCACAATATCACTTATCGCACAGAAGTTCAACTATTATGTGTAGCTAATGGATTTTTTCCAGCTTATTCACCAAAATAATGTTTTCTCACGAAGGACCAATCAAAATCTAGTAGCATTTTAATTTGAGGGTCACACTACTATCAATCACTCTTGCCAAGAGTATAATTTCACACAATAATCCATCTTATCATAATAATCGTATCCTTCAATTCCAACTTGATTCACACTCAACTAAAATCATTCTAAGGTGATACAACCAACTGAACCCAATGCCAATATGTTATTCCAGTTGAATGCAATCAATCAAAAATTTGAAACCAACAATCAATTCCTAGACTTACCTCGCAGCATATACTAATGAAGTCCCAATCGTCGCCACCATTTCTCATGCAATATCGTTAGTCATTCTATGGGTCTCCAACGGTCACCCTACCTCTTTGACCAAGTCTCTAAGGCTAGCTATACCAGGAGCTAAATTTAATTATTGAGGTGACATGTCTAAGATGGACGATTGCTAAGAATTATACTTATGTCTTGTCTTGGAGAAAATCATAATCCGGCCAAACTAAGGGACTCTACCCAAATCTACGAAAATAATTCCAATCCAAATAACTAATATACTATTGCTGACCTTACTGAAAACCAAGGAAACAACCAACAGTCTAGGGTCAAATTCTATCTACCAAAAAATTATTACCCCGAGAAGCTATACTCAACAACATTATTCTCAGTTTTACCATAACTGATTGTTGTCAAGATACATCAAAAGCCTCAATTATTGAGCCAAATCCTACTTGCTGCCAGATTCTCATCTCCATAGTATTGTGAGCTGAGACTTAGCGAGTTCTTCCCATCGTCGCATTCGATAGTCAAAGGAGTAAAGTGATCGCGTATAAATCAGATCTCTATTGTAACTTTTCTCATTCTTTTTCTTTGCTTGCACTTAGAAATTCTTATTGTAATCTTCGTAAGAAAGCATAATTCAAAGTTATCTTAAGAGAAAAGTTCATTTCTTTTTGTAATGGAAAAAAACAGGATAGATTTAGCATAATTCAAATTGGCTTGGCAACACAGAACCCGAGGTATATATAGTTATTCATGTTGTAATGGCTAAACTACTGACATTCTGTAAACTACTGATATTCTGCATAAAAGTGAAGCAAATTTTATTTATTTCACTTTTTTATGTGCAAGAGGCTTCCAGGCCTAAAATCCATGCATTCACTGTGCAAAAATTCTAGATCTGAACGCTCGCGTGAATCACTATCTACGCGACATGTGTCATCGATTACGAATATTTTAAATGCTATGATGACATCAGCATCATCATGATTGTCATTTCTAAAGTTGAAATGCTCCTATTAAAAACAGTGCAATCAAGTAAGCGAACATTCCCGTAGCAAGCCTTCCGTTAATGGTTTTCACGAAAGGGCGCCGCTGGGCCATACAAGAAAATTCCTGAGAAAGATATGATTGCATTTGCACATGATTCGTACTAAATAAGGGAGGAAGGGGATAAAGTCTTTTGGACGGAATCCCCCTCGAGAGCCTTCTCGATCAGGCAGGAGTGCTTGGGAGTCTATTCGTCACGAAGATCTAAATGAGGAGGGAGTTATAGTAACTAGTTTGAAGTGGCGAATGCTCTTTCTTCCTACCTGGGAATCATAGCCTAGTCTGACTCATCGAAGATGCACAAAATCGTCTTTTTGATGCAAAATGGATTTGTTCTATCGTTGATCAGAGATTTTTATATGAAAAATAGCGCAATCCTCAGAATTCGAGATGTTCAAAAACGTTAACATGTCGTTAATGTGAAGAAAGAAGACAACACTTAGGCATGCATTTGGTTCGGCGACCCTCTTCTGTATAGAGAAAAGCTTAGGCATGACCACCCCTGCTGCGTACAAAACATAGGCCTAACCAGTGTTTTTCATACAATCCTCCAGAATCCTTGGGCGTAATTGCCATGCTACGTGGAAATCATTAAGCGTAAAGCTGCTCGGCATGCCATGTGGATCCAATTATGGAGAAACATGATTAAGAGCAATAATTACTGCAGTATAATTCATACTGCCGCCTCTAATTCTGTAACTGAAACCATACGTAGTAACTGAATCCATACGATTTATTGAATAAGCTGAACAGTAAAAATTAGGTCTTTGATGTGAAGGGCCACCCGGACCACTATTATCCTCTGTCCACCTTCCATTTTGCTACCATTGCGTCGCAACGAACCAATAGGCTAATTATCTCTTTGAAAAGCAGCCAGAGGATCCAATGTCATATACAAAGATGGACTCCATAGATATTACCAATCAGATGATAGTGTTGTACGAGACATATATTCTATGCTCATCGAAGATGTAGGAAAATATAAGAAGGGCACCAACTTCTACAATTTCCACAACCATGCCAGTATCCCCTTTCTGAAGAAGCAGCCATGGCATGGTACATCATGTTATGGTTTCACAAATATGTTACTCCAGGAGGTTCTAGCTCAACTAATAGGCTTTACCATAATTTGATCTTTTTGGCTAGCAGACTTGTCTTCTGTCACCCACTTGCCCTTCTCCCAGCAATGGTGTACAGATTGAACAATAGACTGCACTACTTTACGAACTCCCCCTCCAAAGTACCGAAGAACCGTTTGAACTTTCCAAGGATCAAGATTCATTACGTCCATTTGATGGAATGGTTGATATTGCATTACATTGAATGCCCATGGGTTGATTAGAGGACTTAGCAGTCCTTAGCATCATAATGTTTTCTTTTGCTAAGACTTGAATTCTGAGCACTTCTTCTTCTTCTTCTCTTCTTCTTCTTCTTCTTCGTGCGCATGGAACGTGACCGTTGAATGGGTGGGCTAGCATAGCCCTGAAGTGCTCTACCAATAGCGTCTTGCTAAGCTCGTGCATAAACTCGAGCTTTTCTTGTGGAGTACGCACATGCCACTTCTGCGCATACTTCTTCTTCTGGCTATGCGCCTGGAAAGGAGCAGATTGGCAATTCACTCCATGTGCCAACTGGAGTTTCTTTGGAGAAGTGCTCGTTGGGCACTTCCATTCTGGTTCAGTCTTCTGGACATGCTCGTCCAAAGAAGCGGGTGCAAGCTGCGCACGAGCTAGCTCTGCGACCGATGACCAGTTCGTTGTCTTCATATCCTCTGTGACATTTGCAGGATATGCAGCACGAGCTTTTGAGAACCAAACCTTGCGAGACTTCTTGGATTTTGCAGTCGTTGGTGAGGGAGGTGAGCTATCTTTCGAGAGCAATGCTTCGAAAGCTTGCTGATCGAACTGAACGACCAACATTTTTTGAGTAGTTCCAATCTTCGCGGCATCGGATTGCACCAAAACCTTCTCGTCAGAGAGAAGGACATCCCCAACAGACCCGTCATTTTTGTTTCCGTCACAAAAATAAAGTTTATTACTTTATGTTACAAATTACAAAATAATAATACAATGAATCATTTACTAAAATTCTAAGTACAAAAGAAAAGATCTGGAAAAATGTGTCGATGGAGATCAAGTTGCGAATGACTTCTTTACTCCGTTGACTATCCTATGGCAAAGATTGGAAGTAAAATTGCTAACTCTCAGCTCACTGTCAAAAATGACAGCAAATTGGCTTAAAACTACTCAGCTTTCGATGTTTTGGGAAACACATGTCCCAGCTATTAATAGTCATTCACACTGCAACGACTGTTGGCACATAAGACTTGAAAAGTCACTGTTTCAACCCTGTGCATAAGATTTTACCTGCCGCATAGCATCTTGCAATACCTGCAACGCATAAAACTGATTTGAACGTATGCACATAACCCGGTCGACTTGACACGTGGTATGCGTTACAACGATTCAAAACCCATATTAAACATGTCTGCTGGCATTCGTAACGTATGCACCATCAATGAATGAAACGTATGCGCATTAAATACACATGATCTCCTCAACTTCGTAACCGTTTTGCCATATAGTTACTGCTCTGCTGCATAGGATGAAGAGAAGAGGTTTGCCATATAAGAATATGCTGCATGAAGACTGCCACATAGTTTATACAGCTGTATATAGACAAACTGTAAAGATGATACCAACATAAGCGATGATGTTTTTGGCCGCACGCGTTACGGAGCGGGCACTGCTTTTAAGGCTGTGTCGGACTGCTTTATGCGACTTGGACGTTTTTCTTTGCCGCATAGTTAAGTTTACTTTTCTTTGTCGCATGCTTTCAAGGTTCACCATCTCTGGCGCATAGACTTCTGTGTGTACCTAAAGAATCTCTGTTTTTGGTTAAATGCTGTATGGACTTCATGCCGCCTAGACTTTGGAAAATAGCTTCTACGCATATGGGAATTTTTCCTTGGTTCTACATAAATTAGTTATGTGATCATAATAGTGATATATAGTGTGATTCTGCACACAAAAGAAAATTGAGAAGTTACTGCTCTTACTAAAAGAAAAAAAATAAAATGAATACAACTGAAACTTCAAGATGGGATTTTTCTGTCTTACATCAGATAGGATGTCTAATTTGTAGATAGGACTCAACAAACTCCACCTACAAATACTCAACCAACTGAAGACACATTCATCAACTGACTCCTATTCTATCTCAACCACCTACCAGATATCAAGACTTATTCAAACTCCTCTTGACAAAGCTAACTGATAAAATAACTGTTAAAATTAATGACCTTGGATTAATTCCCTTGACCATCTAGAAACTACAAGTATTGTATTTTCTATATTTTGGAACATGGTATCATTGATTCCTAAGTGTCTCTTCATATTCCTAAGTGTCTCTTCATGTACCTCATGAGCTCTATTTAAAGAGCCACAATGTAGAGAACAACAGACAACCAAGAAATCTGAAAATCAAGTGTCTACTCAAATAAGAAGTAGCCTTGTTCATCCATTTCCTCTCTTAAAATTTCCTGCAGCTTTTATGTTCATCACCCACTTTTACTAAATTACAAAATCAGATTATTTTTCATTCCAACAGATTGGTATCAGAGCTTGTTGGTCACTCAACTGGGGCGTCAATAAATCAACAACGAATGGCGAGTTTAAGCAACCAATCATCAGGAAGCTTACAACCTTCTTTCCCTCTCTTCAATGGAGAGAATTACGATTTCTAGTATGTGAAGATGAGAACAATATTCATCTCATATGATTTATGGGAGTATGTCGAAGAAGGCTACAAAGATCCAGAAGATACTTCGACCTTATCAAATGAGGAAGCAAAACAAATGAAGGAGCATCGAAAGAAAGATGCAAAGGCACTCAATCTTATTCAACAAGGGGTTGCTGAAGTCATCTTCCCCAGAATTATCAATGCTACAAAGGCAAAGGAGGCATGGGAAATTCTTCAAAAGGAATATCGGGGCAACGACAAGATAAAAGCCGTGAAACTCCAATCCTTAAGAAGAGATTTCGAAAATCTGAAAATGAAGAATGACGAGAGCTTGAAAGACTACTCATCAAAGGTTGTGGATATTATAAACCAAATGAAGACTCTTGGCGAACATGTTAGTGATCAAAGAATTGTTGAAAAAGTTCTTATTAGTTTGCCGGAGAAATTCGATCCCGTTGTTGCCGTAATAGAACAAACTCAAGACCTTGCAAATCTGAGTTTGGAAGAACTTATGGGTTCGATCAAAACTTTTGAGCAAAGATTGAACAGGCGGTCTGAAAAATCCATTGAAAGCGCCTTCCAATCTAAGCTCAATATTCAAAAGAAGGATGGCGATCGAAGCAACGGTGATTCAAATCGAGGTGGCAGATTTGGAAGAGGAAGAGGTCGATCTTCTAAAGGAAGAGGAAAGACAGATTCTAATAGAAGTACAAGTTCCGAATCCACTCAACAAAAATGTGGAATTTGCAAAAGAAGCAGCCACGTCGATAAAGATTGTTGGTTTAAAGGCAAACCACAATGTAACAATTGCAAAAAGTTTGGACATACTGAAAAGGATTGCCGAGTCAAGAATAATGAGCAAGCTAACTTCTCAAAAGAGCAAGATCATGAAGCAATGTTCTATGCTTGTCATTCGGCAATAGAACACAAAAATCAAGTTTGGTTTCTTGATAGCGGATGCAGCAATCATATGACGGGAGATGAAAATATTTTTGTGGAACTTGATCCAGCCACAAAATCTGAAGTCAAGATGGGAAATGGTGCACTAATTCAAGCAAAAGGAAAGGGAACTATTGCTGTGGAGACAAAGAAAGGAAAAAGGTACATTCATGATGTTTTGCTTGTCCCAGATTTGGAACAAAATTTGTTGAGTCTTGGACAACTTATTGAGCATGGGTATTCACTCGAATTTGGAGATAACTCGTGCAAAATTTTGAACAAAAAAAGTCAGGTTATTGCAAACATCATGTGGTGCCCCGTTCCCCCTATACGGGGAGCGCGGCTAAGAAATACAAGACGGTATCGTTCGATCGGGATAGATTGAATCAAGAACTCATTCTCGTTATGGATTTGTCTCTTCGGAATCGATTCCCATATTCAGTGGACCGTGCCCCAAGGATCGACTTAGCGGCAGAGTCAGGAGGGACCTCTCCACTGCATTCTTTGTTGCCTAGTTTTCGCTGTCGCTTGTTGCTTTCGTGCCTTGAGTTGGTTTTCGGATTTGCTTGGGTTTTCTTGAACGGTTTCGATGGATTTCATTGCTTTCGTTCTTAGGACTGCACTTCAATTCCGATAAGGGAAAGAGAGGAAGAAGTACTGATCAGCTGTTCGTGTCAATACAGGTGAACCAGCTGTAGTCGTCGCTCGAGCGGACGCCTAAAGCACTTCTTTCCTTTTCCTTCCAACTACCAAAGTGAGTGGCTACCAACCCGATTAGCTAGCCCTACTTGCTAGTCTTCACATCTAAATCTTGCGTTCGTGCTTTGCCCGATCAAACGATACCAAGTAAATAACTAAAAGATATCAAGATAATAAGGGAATAGACTTGGAAAATATTGCTTGTCAAATGAAACTTGCGAACGGTTACTTACTTATATGCTTGCTCGTTTGGAATGTTCATCATATGCATAAATATAAGTTAGAATATATATTTCTTCTTAAAAACTGTGCTATGTATAGAACTCATTTTCAAAGCAATAACCTAACAGGAAGACTATGCTAAAGTAGATCTTGCCCTGTTATTGCCCTGTGCCTGATTTGCCTCAAATATTAACTTAGTGTACTGCGTTGATCACGGACAACTTGTACACAAGGTCTTAGTTCCTGCGGACGATCGCTGGGGCACTGGCACCGATCCGATCCGGACGAAACTCACGATAGTCGCCTGCTTCGGATCGAGTGGCTTGTGGCGCCTCCTGTCTCTGCGCCGCACGCCATTCCGTCCCGAGACTAGCCCGTCCATTATGGCAACGTGCCAGTGATCCCCTCGTATATTTAAACCTGTTGCTACTAACTTGTGTCTTCTTGGCAGGGAAGGCAAGGTAAGTATTATGCAGGTGGTTCAGACGGGCAGATAAATGTCACCGAACGGTGGCGAGTTATTTCAATGATTCCATATATATGTGTCTTGCTGTAAAATGAACTAAGGCAAGATAGAAACCCACAAATATGCATGTTTCATTAAAACAACGTGTTGATTGGTATAGTTGGGATAGCTTGCCTTCACCAGTACGTTTCGATGTACTGACCCTCGTTGAAACAGGTTCCCCGCGCTAAGGAGAGCCGAGCGAGGAGCAGGAGACAAACCCCCAATCCAGTCCAGCTGTAGGCACGCCTCGACCGTGCCAACCTTTGAAGCATTTTGAAGAGGAGGAAGCATTTTGAAGTTAGAAGCTAGCCACCAAGCAACCATGCAACTTCGTGGCAAAGCAGTCGTTTCGACCCAAGGTCTTATATTTTGAGTTTAGTAAGGATGTAATGTACAGGACTGCTATCTCATTTTGTGTCAACACTTTTGTAAGCCCATAGAGGCAATCCTTATGACTCAGTTCAAGGAGTTTATAATAGATGTTCATATTATCAATAAAAAGAGAACTTTTCCATGTTTCAATATGTGTTTCAATTATCTGCGTACTCTGAATATGTGCTCGCTATGCGAAACAAAAATACTTAGCCTTGTGCGGTGCGCAACCTAGGCCCGCACAGCGGTCACGCCCGGGGGACGACTAACGATTCCACGGGATCGGGGCGTGACATGTTGGTATCAGAGCACAGATTCAAAGTTCCTTTGACTCTTAAACTGGAAAAGTTCCCTTAACGATAAATTCCTGTGCGAACTCCTGAACTCGTTAAGGCCAAAATGAGATACGTTCATGCAATAAGTCCATAATACATTATGATCCTGATGTAATATACCTTCCTTTCAAGGAACGACGCAAGCGCAACCATCAGCGCTGGCGCCAAGCGAGACAAGGACTCAGGAGAGCAGTTCCGGAACTTCAGGAAGCTCTCGGAGCCAACGGGGCATGTCTCAATCAGATTCCCTTCAGCAGGTGATGCAAATGTTCACGGAACAACGACAGAGGGATGATGCCCGCCAAGCCAAGTTCGAGAGCAACCTAGAGGCCCGGCTCTCAGTCCAACAAAAGCAGGTAGATACCCTGCAACAGCTTGTTCAGACCCTGGCCTCCAACCATTCTGCCGCAACGACAGCTACACCAGTGGAGCAGCCAGTGCTTGAAGTCGAACCACCGCCCGCGCCAAGGACGAGGGAAGTGACTGCCTTCACCTTTGGCAACTTCAAGAAGGTCTGCAACACGCCGTTTAATGGGACTGAGGACCCGATCGTGGCCCTAGATTGGCTCGCCGAGCTTGAAGATCATTTTTCTCTCCTAGAAGTGCCGGAAGACAAGCGCGTCACCTGTGCCCAACTATTGCTTCGCCTCAACGCGCACGACTGGTGGGACGTGCATCGACGATCTCTTCAACTTGGCCATGGAGAGGAGGCAATCGCGTGGACGACTTTTCGTGCCGCGTTCGAGGAGGAGTTTATACCCCCGCCTCTACGCCGTCAACGGAAAAACGATTTCGTCCAACTCCGGCAGGGCAGCATGACGGTGAAGCAATACTCGGCAGAATTCAACAAACTGGCCAAATTTGCTACCGCTTATCTACCGGATGCAGCGAGTCGTGCCAGATGATTCGAATGAGGGCTACGTCCTGGCATTCACGGGCACGTAGCCGTTCCGCAGTATCAGACGATGCGGGAAGTATTAAACCACGCCCTTTCGCTCGAATCGCAGTATCCTCACGTTGCCGCCGGCGCTGTGCAACCTTCCAATCACAAATGCCAAGGCAACGATAGAGGAAACAACGCTGCAAAGCGTCAAAATAACGGCGGTCGTCAGCGAGAAAACCAGGGGCAGCATTGCACCTACTGCAACAGAAGAGGGCACACCGAGAATGTCTGTCGCAAGCGGCTCGGCACTTGCCTCAGATGCGGCGATCCAGGCCATCAGATTAACAGCTGTCCGCGTCGTCCACCGTAACAACCAGATCAGACTCTGGCTCCTCAGGCAAATCGAGCGGCGCCTCAGCAAGGGCGTAATCAGACTCAAGGCCGAGTCTACACCTTGACACGGGAAGAAGCTCTAGCTTCGGATACCGTCGTGTCAGGTACCTTACTTTTCAATAATATACCTGCTCGCGTTCTATTTGATTCAGGTGCAACCCATAGCTTTATTTCTACAAATTTTGCCACGGAGAACAATGTTAAAATGACTCCGTTGCATTTAGATTTAAGCGTTAGCACCCCATCTGGTACAAAAATTCCTGTCTGTTCAGCATGCCTAGGCGGTTATATCTGTATTGGGGAGAGAAAGCTGTCACTTGATATTTTAGTTCTTGATGTACGGGACTATGATATCATTTTGGGAATGGACTGGCTAGGCGCGTGCGCGACAACTATTGAGTGTGCAGAGAAGCGAGTCGTTTTCCGTCTGCCCGGAGAAGCCGTGTTCTGTTACACCAGTAGTCCAGCGAACAATGCGACCAGGGCCTGCATGGTGATTTCGGCAAAATCTGCTCGGCGAATGCTCTACACAGGCTGCGAGGGATTCCTAGCATCGGTTCGGGGGACACACGGCAGGACTACGCAAACGTCGAGTCAACTTCCGTTGAGGCAGAGTTCCCCGATGTGTTCCCGAGCGAACTACCCGGTATGCCGCCAGACCGAGAGATTGAATTCACTATAGACACATTTCCAAATACACAGCCGATTTCAAAGCCTCCGTACAGAATGGCACCTGCAGAGCTGAATGAATTAAAGCGCCAACTCCAGGAATTACTTGATCGCGGGTTCATCCGTCCGAGCGTGTCTCCTTGGGGCGCTTCCGTGCTCTTTGTGAAGAAAAAGGACGGAACTCTACGCCTCTGCATAGACTATAGGGAATTAAACAAAGTCACAATCAGAAACAAATATCCTCTGCCACGGATAGATGACTTGTTTGATCAGTTACAAGGGGCAACGGTGTTTTCTAAAATTGATCTTCGCTCGGGTTACCACCAGCTGAAGATTAAGCCAGAAGACGTGCCCAAGACTGCTTTCAGAACCCGCTACGGCCATTACGAGTTTTCCGTGATGCCGTTTGGACTGATGAATGCTCCTGCTGCATTCATGGATACGATGAACCGTGTCTTTAGGCCCTTCATCGATAAATTTATGGTGGTGTTTATCGATGACATCTTAGTGTACTCGAAGACTAGAGATGAGCACGCAGGACACCTGCGGATGGTGCTGCAAACCCTTCGAGACCACAAGTTGTATGCCAAATTAAGCAAATCAGAATTTTGGCTGGACAGTATCTCGTTTTTGGGGCATATCATCTCCTCGGAAGGCATCTCAGTTGATCCAAAGAAAATAGAAGCAATCACGCAGTGGAAACGACCGGAGTCAGCTAGCGACATCCGAAGTTTTCTTGGTCTGGCAGGGTACTACCGAAGATTTATACAAAATTTTGCTAGGATTGCTTCGCCCTTGACTCAGTTGACACGAAAGGGTGCGAAGTTTACTTGGACAGAGGACTGTGAAGCTTCGTTTACGGAGTTAAAGCAGCGCCTCATCTCTGCCCCAATTCTCACTCTGCCGAACGGACCGGATGACTTTAAAATATATAGTGATGCCTCCGGAAAGGGTCTAGGATATGTCCTGATGCAGCGCGATAAGGTGATAGCCTACGCGTCTAGACAGCTAAAGCCTCACGAGCAGAACTACCCAACGCATGATCTCGAACTTGCCACGGTAGTATTTGCATTGAAGCTGTGGCGTCACTATCTTTATGGCGTGCCGTGCAAAATCTATACAGACCATAAGAGCCTAAAATACTTGTACACTCAAAAGGATTTGAATCTTCGGTAGCGGCGATGGCTTGAACTCCTCAGCGACTTCGATCTCACGATCAGATACACGCCTGGAAAGGGAAACATAGTAGCTGACGCGTTGAGTCGAGTGTTTGTAGGGAGTTTGGTTATTGATGATAGGCTGTGCCGAGATCTTGAATCACTGGGTATCACACTGAAAATAAGATATAAGAAGTGGGCGCAAGTAGCTTAACTGCGCCTCGAGCCCGACTTGTTACACAAAGTGAAGGCCGCTCAGAAGGACGACCCGTTCCTGCAGAAGATGCATGCCCTCATCTTGGCAGAAAAGGCGTCCGACTTTGCGGTAAGCGCGGATGGGATGCTTCGAGTAAAGGGAAGACTATGTGTTCCGAACGATGCGGCCCTCAGACAAGAGATACTCACGGAAGCTCACTATGCTAGTTATACTTCTCATCCAGGTAGCACTAAGATGTATCGGGATCTTCGTACGACGTTTTGGTGGCACGGCTTAAAACGGGATGTGGCGCAGTTTGTGTCGCATTGCATGGCTTGTCAACAAGTAAAGACCGAACACCAGAAACCAGGCGGAGAGCTTCAGAACCTTGCTATTCCGGAGTGGAAATGGGATGATATAACGATGGACTTTATTGTTGGCTTGCCGAGGACGCAACGAGGACATGATGCAGTCTGGGTTATCGTCGATCGACTCACCAAGTCAGCTCACTTTCTGCCTATCAAATCTACTTGGAGTGCCGACCGCCTGGCTCAGATATATCTCAACGAAATCGTCCGACTCCACGGCGTGCCCGTAACCATAGTCTCCGATCGAGATGGTCGATTCATATTACATTTCTGGGGAAGCCTGCAGTCAGCAATGGGGACGAAGTTGAAATTCAGCTCCGCCTACCATCCACAGACCGATGGCCAAACAGAGCGCGTCAACCAGATCCTCGAAGACATGCTGCGACTCTACGTCTTGGACACGAAGACTAGTTGGGACCTTCATCTACCTCTAGCCGAATTTGCTTACAACAATAGTTATCAATCAAGCATTCAAATGGTGCCGTATGAGGCATTATACAGGCGGAAGTGTAGATCTCCTATCTGTTGGGACGAAGTCGGGGAGCGGCAAGTACTTGGCCCTGAGCTCGTGGAGCAGATCGTCCAGAAGGTTCGGCTGATTCGGGACAGATTAAAGATAGCTCAAAGTCGTCAGAAGAGCTATGCGGATGTTCATCGGAGACCGCTAGAGTTTTAAGTAGGTGACCGGGTATTCCTCAAGGTTTCGCCCATGCGAGGGGTCAGCAGGTTCGGAGCGAAGGGAAAGCTAAGTCCACGATTTGTCGGCCCGTTCGAAATACTAAAGCGGGTTGCTTCAGTTGCTTATCAGATCGCTCTACCACCATCCCTAGCTGACGTACATGATATATTCTATGTTTCCCAACTTAGAAAATATGTGTACGATCCAAGCCACGTGGTAGACCTGGGACAACTGAACCTACAGCCCGACTTGACGTATGTAGAACAGCCGGTACAAATTTTGGATAGTAAAGAAAAGCTGCTTCGGACCCGTTCGGTTCCTCTAGTGCGCGTGCTTTGGCGGAATCACTCTGTCGAAGAATCTACTTGGGAGCTCGAATCTGATATGAGGGAACGGTTTCCCTCATTATTTCCTAGTGGTAGGTTTATTCCTTAAGTTTCGGGACGAAACTTCCAATTAGTTGGGTAGGATGTGGTGCCCCGTTCCCCCTATACGGGGAGCGCGGCTAAGAAATACAAGACGGTATCGTTCGATCGGGATAGATTGAATCAAGAACTCATTCTCGTTATGGATTTGTCTCTTCGGAATCGATTCCCATATTCAGTGGACCGTGCCCCAAGGATCGACTTAGCGGCAGAGTCAGGAGGGACCTCTCCGCTGCATTCTTTGTTGCCTAGTTTTCGCTGTCGCTTGTTGCTTTCGTGCCTTGAGTTGGTTTTCGGATTTGCTTGGGTTTTCTTGAACGGTTTCGATGGATTTTATTGCTTTCGTTCTTAGGACTGCACTTCAATTCCGATAAGGGAAAGAGAGGAAGAAGTACTGATCAGTTGTTCGTGTCAATACAGGTGAACCAGCTGTAGTCGTCGCTCGAGCGGACGCCTAAAGCACTTCTTTCCTTTTCCTTCCAACTACCAAAGTGAGTGGCTACCAACCCGATTAGCTAGCCCTACTTGCTAGTCTTCACATCTAAATCTTGCGTTCGTGCTTTGCCCGATCAAACGATACCAAGTAAATAACTAAAAGATATCAAGATAATAAGGGAATAGACTTGGAAAATATTGCTTGTCAAATGAAACTTGTGAACGGTTACTTACTTATATGCTTGCTCGTTTGGAATGTTCATCATATGCATAAATATAAGTTAGAATGTATATTTCTTCTTAAAAACTGTGCTATGTATAGAACTCATTTTCAAAGCAATAACCCAACAGGAAGACTATGCTAAAGTAGATCTTGCCCTGTTATTGCCCTGTGCCTGATTTGCCTCAAATATTAACTTAGTGTACTGCGTTGATCACGGACAACTTGTGCACAAGGTCTTAGTTCCTGCGGACGGTCGCTGGGGCACTGGCACCGATCCGATCCGGACGGAACTCACGATAGTCGCCTGCTTCGGATCGAGTGGCTTGTGGCGCCTCCTGTCTCTGCGCCGCACGCCATTCCGTCCCGAGACTAGCCCGTCCATTATGGCAACGTGCCAGTGATCCCCTCGTATATTTAAACCTGTTGCTACTAACTTGTGTCTTCTTGGCAGGGAAGGCAAGGTAAGTATTATGTAGGTGGTTCAGACGGGCAGGTAAATGTCACCGAACGGTGGCGAGTTATTTCAATGATTCCATATATATGTGTCTTGCTGTAAAATGAACTAAGGCAAGATAGAAACCCACAAATATGCATGTTTCATTAAAACAACGTGTTGATTGGTATAGTTGGGATAGCTTGCCTTCACCAGTACGTTTCGATGTACTGACCCTCGTTGAAACAGGTTCCTCGCGCTAAGGAGAGCCGAGCGAGGAGCAGGAGACAAACCCCCAATCCAGTCCAGCTGTAGGCACGCCTCGACCGTGCCAACCTTTGAAGCATTTTGAAGAGGAGGAAGCATTTTGAAGTTAGAAGCTAGCCACCAAGCAACCATACAACTTCGTGGCAAAGCAGTCGTTCCGACCCAAGGTCTTATATTTTGAGTTTAGTAAGGATGTAATGTACAGGACTGCTATCTCATTTTGTGTCAACACTTTTGTAAGCCCATAGAGGCAATCCTTATGACTCAGTTCAAGGAGTTTGTAATAGATGTTCATATTATCAATAAAAAGAGAACTTTTCCATGTTTCAATATGTGTTTCAATTATCTTCGTACTCTGAATATGTGCTCGCTATGCGAAACAAAAATACTTAGCCTTGTGCGGTGAGCAACCTAGGCCCGCACGGCGGTCACGCCCGGGGGACGACTAACGATTCCACGGGATCGGGGCGTGACACATCAAAATGGAAAAAAATCGATGCTTTCCTATCTTGTTCCATTACCCAAATAATATTGCTTTGAAAATGGATGTTGTTGACGAGTCATGGCTGTGGCATAGAAGGCTTGGGCATTTGAATTTCCAAAGCATGAAGAATTTACAAGAGAAGGAAATGGTCTACGGGCTGCCATCTATCAAAGAAGTGAAAGAAACTTGTGAAGGATGTGCACTCGGGAAACATCACCGAGAGTCATTCCCAAAAGAAAAGACATGGAGAGCCAAAGCACCACTGGAGCTTGTTCACACGGACGTGTGCGGACCAATGTCAACTCCAACTCATGCCGGTAACAAGTATTTTTTGATTTTCATTGATGACTTCACGAGAATGACTTGGGTTTACTTTATGAAACAAAAATCTGAAGTATTCTCTATTTTTAAGAAGTTTCAAATGTATGTTGAAAGACAAAGTGGCTTTTACATGAAAGTCTTGAGAAGTGATCGAGGAGGTGAATACAACTCCAATGAGTTTACCAAGTTTTGTGAAGAAATTGGCTTGGACAGGCAGCTTACAGTCAGCTACACTCCACAACAAAACGGAGTCGCTGAAAGAAAAAATAGAAGCATTGAGGAGATGGCGAAATCGATGCTTTATGAGAAGGGGCTGCCCAAATCCTTTTGGGGAGAAGCTGTGTATACGGCTGTATATTTACTGAATAGGTGTCCAACAAAAACATTGGAGAACAAGACTCCGCTTGAGGCATGGAGCGAAAAAAAACCATCCTTAAGTCACTTGAAAGTTTTTGGCTGTATTTTCTATGCTCATGTTCCAAAAGAAACAAGGCACAAGCTTGATAAAGTAAGTGAAAAATGCATATTTGTGGGTTATAGCTCAAAATCAAAAGGCTATAGACTTTATAATCTGCTGAAAAATAAAGTCATTGTTTCTCGAGATGTCTTATTTAATGAGAAGATGTCTTATGATTGGAAAGAAAAGGAAGTTCGGGTTGTTGCTCATTCATTTGATGAAAAGAAAGAAAATCAAGAAGTTGAGGTTGAAGACGAGATTCCAGAAGAGGATCCTTCGAGCCCTCCATCTTCCCCATCGAGTTCAAATTCTTCTTCTCCAAGTTCAACTCCAGGGAGGATGAAAAACTTGAATGAAATCTATGCTAGCTGCAACTTTTGTGTTCTTGAACCGGAAAGCTTTGAAGAAGCAATAAAGGAAGAAGCGTGGAAGAAAGCCATGGAAGAAGAAATTCATGTGATCAAGAAAAATAAAACGTGGGATTTGGTGAAAAGACCTCAAGACAAAGACGTCATTGGTGTGAAGTGGATTTTCAAGACAAAGTTAAATCCCGATGGTTCGGTTCAAAGAAACAAAGCAAGGCTCGTAGCAAAAGGGTATTCACAACAGCCCGGAATTGATTTTCAGGAAACTTTTGCACCTGTGGCTCGACTGGAAACGATTCGGACACTCATTGCATTAGCCGCTCAAAAAGGTTGGTTTTTATACCAACTTGATGTAAAATCAGCCTTTTTGAATGGTAAATTGGAGAAAGAAGTTTATGTCGAGCAACCACAAGGCTTTGTTATCAAAGGAGAAGAAAGCAAGGTGTACAAGTTGAAGAAGGCGCTATACGGGTTAAAACAAGCACCCCGGGCATGGTATAGCGAGATTGATTCATATTTCTTAAAAACAGGTTTTCGAAGAAGCAAGAGTGAGGCGACCTTATATGTGAAGACTCAAGGTACTACTGATATTCTTATTGCTTCACTTTATGTTGATGATTTGGTGTTCACCGGGAATAACATAGAAATGATTGAAAATTTCAAAAGAGACATGATGAAAAAATATGAAATGAGTGATATGGGTCTCTTGCATTACTTCTTGGGTATTGAAATTTGTCAAAACAAAGATGGCATTTTTATTTGCCAAAAGAAGTATGCCAAAACTCTCCTTGAGAAATTTAGAATGGGAGATTGCAAACCCGTGGCTACACCGTTGGTCGTAAATGAAAAGTTGAAGAAAGAAGATGGAAGCAAAGAAGTGGATGTGTCAATTTATCGAAGTTTGGTTGGGAGCTTGTTGTATTTGACAGCAACAAGGCCGGACATCATGTATGCTACAAGCATGTTGTCGAGGATCATGCACAAGCCAAGTCAAAACCACTTTAGAGCTGCAAAAAGAGTGCTACGATACATTCAAGGTACTATTGATTTTGGTATCTTATATGAAAGAAATATCGAAGCAAACTTGCTTGGATTTTGTGATAGCGATTGGGCCGGATGTATTGATGATATGAAAAGCACATCGGGTTATGCATTTTCTCTTGGTTCCGGTACACTTTCGTGGGCCTCTAAGAAGCAGGATACTGTGGCACTATCCTCGGCGGAAGCCGAATATATCTCAGCATCATTAGCAACTTCGCAAGCTGTATGGCTAAGGAAGATTTTGGAAGACATTTGTTTGAAGCAAGAAGAAGCTACTACTCTCTTATGTGACAACAAGTCTGCTATTGCAATCACAAAGAATCCCGTCTACCATAGTCGCACAAAGCACATTGCAATCAAGCATCACTTTATAAGAGAAGCAGTAGAAGATGGAGAAATTCAGCTCAAGTATTGTCCGACGGAAGAACAAGTAGCGGATATCTTCACCAAAGCACTTCCAAGAGACAAGTTCGAGTTTTTCCGAAAGCTACTCGGAGTTACCCAAGACATTAAGGGGGAGTGTTAAAATTAATGACCTTGGATTAATTCCCTTGACCATCTAGAAACTACAAGTATTGTATTTTCTATATTTTGGAACATGGTATCATTGATTCCTAAGTGTCTCTTCATATTCCTAAGTGTCTCTTCATGTACCTCATGAGCTCTATTTAAAGAGCCACAATGTAGAGAACAACAGCAACCAAGAAATCTGAAAATCAAGTGTCTACTCAAATAAGAAGTAGCCTTGTTCATCCATTTCCTCTCTTAAAATTTCCTGCAGCTTTTATGTTCATCACCCACTTTTACTAAATTACAAAATCAGATTATTTTTCATTCCAACAATAACTAGTCAGTAAGATGCACTAAGTTTTGACACTCCCCCTTAGTACTTACGGTTTATCACACAAAGAGCATTTCTAAAACTTTCAAACTTAGCCTTTGAAAGTGCTTTAGTAAACACATCTACTACTTGGTTCTCGGCCGGACACTCTTTAGCTCAATTGCTTGATCCAGCACTTTCTCTCGAACAAAGTCATGCTGGGTTTCAATGTGTTTTGTGCGGGCATGGAACACCGGATTTGCTTTTGTGTGGGCATGGAACACTGGATTTGCTGCAAGCTTGATTGCACTCTCATTGTCACACCGAATAGGTACTGCGTACTTCAAATCTCCATAGATGTCACCAACTAGCCGCTTCAGCCAGACACTCTTGCGTAGCCATTGTTGCTGCAACAATTTCTTCTTAAATGGCTTCATACATTAGTGAAGTATATGATCATAATAGTGATATATAGTGTGATTTTGGAACTTTTCAAGTCAAGTTTTAGTACGCTACTAAAATTGTTGAATTTGGATCTCCTATATCAGGAAATCAAGATAATGGTTGTAAGGATTCCAAACTTAAATTGTTCTTTTACTTCTGGCGTTATCATTACTGATTGGTCCTTTTTGGTTCCGAATTATTTGCCATGTCTGCCTTAGCTATAGCACAATTGCTTCTTCCTGCATCTTTTCAATTATTTCTTTTTATACTTGTTGATTTAGAATTTTCTATTTTGAAGCTAATGGAAGTAAGCTGGAGTATTTATATTACACACTTGATGTAAATCCAAAGTAGAAATAGCAGGGACTTGTTGCAATTATAACCTACAACTGGTCTCAGTTTTATACATCTAAACACTTGTCTATTTTTATCCTTAAAACTTTTCAAATTTAATTCTTGTTAGGTCCACTCTGGATTTGGTAACAACAAATTTTTAGTCCAAATATGGTAAAATATTTGATTTAATGAAATTTTGAAATCTACATTAAATATCTGATTTAATTAGATTTACAAATTTGTATCAAATATTTAATTTAACTATATTTGGACGTCCATAATTGGTGCTTACTATTTTAGATAATGGGTTTCCTATTTTAGGGTTTCCTATTTAGGAATTCCTATGACATAAACTAGGGTTTCTCATCCTACTTATATGGGTGAGGGTGGAGGCACAAAGTAATATCACAAGTTGGAGATTTTAGGTGCTAGTCCACATGAAGTCTAAGAGAAAGACGCACTTTGCTTTTAGGACTCGTCATCCAAGATAGAAGGAGGAGATCTGATCGATGAGTTGTCACCTTCGATCAGGAAAATTGCTACGGGGTTCGATGAGTGATTTCAATTATAATCTTTGTCTTTTCTTCTTGAGTGTTGTGATGGGTTGACCTATTAGGACAAAGGGTTTAACATTTGTTCTTGTCAATCTTATAATTTTATTTTGAGTTATATAGATTGGGATTTGTCTAGGTGACATAGTCACCGCCATATACGTTGTCTTCATCTGTGCTTAGTGTTCGTTAAATTGGTTGGTTATATCAGGTAGGTTGGAAACACTTCCGTGCGTCCAACAAGTGGTATTAGAGCGTGGTATTGGTGCTTCTGATCCCAATAAGTGGTATCAGAGCTCTCAAGTTCTCGAAAGGGAAGGTGCAACCATGTCTACGGAACAAATAAACACACACATGATCACCCTCACAGGGGGAACTGGACGATTTGGAATCCAAGGATGGAGGATCTACTCTTGTGCAAGGACTTGCATGGTCCGTTGGAACGCGACAACGCCAAGCCATCGGACAAAGCTGATGTAGACTGGAAACGACTAGATCGGAAGGCCGTTGGATTCATCTGCCAATGCCTGGACGATTCGGTGTTTCATCACATGTCCATGGAGAGTTCGACAAAAGCATTGCGGAAAAAGCTGCATTCGCTATACGAAAGGAAGACGACTGGCAACAAGACATTTTTATTCGCTTACTCGTCAACTCGAAGTACACGAAGGGTGCCCCGGTGACACAACATCTGAACGAGCTTCAGGGTATCATCAATCAGCTGTCTGCGATGAAGATGATGATTGATGATGAGCTTCCGACCCTTCTGTTTTTTAGTTCTCTTTCGGAAAGATGAAAGACGTTGGTGGTGTTAATGAACAACTCCGCACCTGATGGAGTTGTTACGATAGAGACAGTCAAAATTAGTTTGTTGAATGAGGTCTTGCGTAAGTAGATTTAATCACCATAGGAGTCCGCTTTTGTGGCTTCCTATGGGAAGGGAAGACCCAAGTCACATGTGAGAACATGGGAGAGTTCTCGGGATCTTGCAACTGTGGACAGCAAAGAGGGCTGCTATCACTGTGGAGAAAGGGGTCATATCAAGAAAACTATATAAAGCTCAAAGCTGAGAAGGCAAAAGGCAAGGATGATCAGGAGGATCTCACGACATTAGGAGATATCATCATCGCAACAACCGACACAAGAGAACCTTGTGGCATGTATCATGATGGTAATTGGGTCATGGACACAGGGGCATCATATCACGTCACTCTGTAGAGGAGGATATTCACGTCATATCGATGCGGCAGGTTTGGACGTGTGAAAATGGACAACAAGGGGACGGCTGCAGTTGTAGACATTGGTAATGTGCACTTGACAACGGAGGTTGGTGAGAAGCTCGTTCTCAAGGGTGTGCGACATGTACCGAGTTTGCGCTATAACTTGTTTTTGGTAGGGAGGCTGGCGGATTATGGTTGTCGTAGTTTGTTTGTGGACAAAGATTGGATGTTTATGAAAGGTTCCCAACAGCTGGCTCGAGAAAATTTATGTTGTGGCGTGTACAGGCTCACGCCGCTGAGCTGTACATGCAACTCACAAACATCGGATGGAGGCTCGAGGGGTGTTCGATAGGAGGTGGATCGTCGTAACTTGCTAAAGAGGGTCTTCGAGATATTTTGAGGATTACAGAGGATTCGGTTCGTCGAGACAAAGCGACTGATGGTGATGAGTCAAAGATTGAGGGTCAGTCTGTCGGTCCCATAACAGCTAGTCGGTCTCCAGGTGGGGGGGTGCTCTATGGATCCTGTTTTGGTGATGGGTGGTTTATCAAACCTTTGTGAAGCGACATCGGTTTCTGCAGTTCGAAGCCAGGAAGGAGATAAAGGTTTGCAGCAAACTGAATCTGAGGCAGATATATCTCCATTCACACAGTTTCGGGGAAGCTGTGGGTCATCAATGACGTACACAGTACATGATGTTTTGCTCGAGGATACATGTGTACGGAGGAGTTTTAGTGACGGACACGAAGGTGGACAGATTCATGAGTCTGAATCTCGAAGGAACTGCACCGTTCGCTTGGTTGGGCTAAACAAGGGTGAAAAAGCTCGTCGGAATGGTAATATGTTCCGGTGGAAGACAGAAGTCGGGGACAGGCAGCCAAGACTTGCGGTGAGGTTGATCGTCAGGGACTTCAGTCTTGGCAATGTCATTGATGTCGACAGGATCCTATTGGTGCAGGAGGTGCTACGCATGACAGCTAGCATCGACGTGTCGGTCGAGGAATTGGAGATGAAGGAAGATGCAAAGCAGCTCGGGGGATCGAAGATCGATAGTATGGGAAAACAGGAACTCTGTCGCGGAATGACAGACATGGAGTCCAATTGAGGAGTCATAGGGTCAACACCATCTCATCAGACTAGAGGGGGAGTATGTTTGGTCCAGTCTGAATTTGGTAACAACAAAATTTGAGCCCAAATATGGTAAAAGATTTGATTTGATACAATTTAAAAATCTACATTAAATATCTGATTTAATTAGATTTATAAATTTATATCAAATATTTAATTTAACCATATTTGGACGTCCATAATTGGTGCTTGCTATTTTAGATAATGAGTTTCCTATTTTAGGGTTTTCTATTTAGGAATTCATATGATCTAAACTAGGGTTTCTCATCCTATTTATATGGGTGGGGGTAGAGGCACAAAGTAATAACACAAGTTGGAGATTCAGGGTGTTAGTACACATGAAGTGTAAGAGAAAGTCGTACTTTGCTCTTAGGACTCGCCATCCAAGATAGAAGAAGGAGAAGATCTGATCGAGGAGTCGTCCACTTTGATCAGGAAAATTGCTACGGAATTTGGTGAGTGATTTCAATTATAATCTATGTCTTTTCTTCTTGAGTGTGGTGAGAGGGTTGAACCTATTAGGGCAAATGGTTCAATATTGATTCTTATCAATCTTATAATTTTATCTGAGTTATATAGATTGGAATTTGTCCAGTGACGCAGTCACCGCCATATACGTTGTCTTTATCTGTACTTGGTATTTGTTAGATTGATTGGTTATCTCAGGTGGGTTGGCAACGCTTCCGCGCGCCCAACAAGTGGTATCAAGTGGTATCAGAGCATAGTATTAGCACTTCTGATCCCAACAATTCTTTTACCATCTTGTCTCTGTTTGCAAATGCTCACCTTAGATTTGCTTTATAGCTATCCACTTAAGTGCATTTGCTAAGAGCAATATCTGAATTACTACTGAGTTAGAATAGTATTTTAAGATTCTAGCACAATACTACGGATGGGATTTCCATATTGTAGCTTGGTATCCTACAGAAATGGATTAGAATGAGCTTCGGTGGATGCTTCACCTCTTCTTCAACTCCAACAGGATGACAATTTTAGATTTAGTGAGAAATCCTCTTGTGTTTCACTAATGGTAATTAAACAAAACAATGCCCAATTAAAGTAAGATAAAGGGTAAAAATTTGTCACTTAGGAATTCTATCCCATGTGTCCTTAATGATTTGAAGACCCTTCACTATATTTCTCATTCTTCAAACCTACCAAAGTACTAGCATAACATAGTTGGTTACCCAATTAAATTGAACTTAAATACTAGCACAATACTACTACATTGTTAGCTACCAGACTTCAACTAAGATCACTCAAAAAAGGTTCATCCAATCTGAAATTGGAACCGTATCTTAAGTACTTCAGTAGTTTTTTTTTACTTTTTTAAGAAAATGGGCAAGAATTTAACTTGTAGTAATTATAGGGTTCCATCAATATACTGATTGGATATTGCAACAAGTGCAACATCCCCACCGGTGAAACATATGAGAAATGTGCTACAAAAATGGGCAAGAATTTAACTTGTAGTAATTATAGGGTTCCATCAATATACTGATTGGATATTGCAAAAGTGCAACATCCCCACCGGTGAAACATATGAGAAATGTGCTACAAAAATGAGAATAATTTGAGCAGACAAGCATTAATATAAGTAACATATAGTATCAGTAGGTTCACATATAGCTCTAGTTACTTACAAAATATTTACCAATATGGGAAGCTAGCCTCCTCCACATGGATGTATACCAAAAATATAATAATGGTGAATGTTCTTCAAATTTTAGCGTGGGTGTGTATTATTAAGTTGCAAGCTCATTATTAGTGTTATAGTACAGTCTAATCAGGAGAAATTTGGCATATCTAGATAGAAGAATTCCATTTTTTTTTTACTTTTTAGTTATTGAGTGTCTATAGACAACAATCATGCACATGTTGTCTAATTACTTCTAGTAAATAAGCATACCCCTCTAGTAAATAAGTATACAACAATCATGCACATGTTTTTCAGGACATGGAAAAAATAAGTATACAACAATCATGCACATGTTTTTCAGGACATGGAAATGAATGATCTCAAGACTGATTCTATTTCTTGCTCATCCCTCATGGAAGTTCTCAATAGAGGATGCCAGCCTTCTACGGTTCTTTAGTTGGCAGAGGTGACCAGAGAGAAAAATATCCCATTGAACTCACACGCCTCCTTCGAGATTATATCAGCTTCTAGCTTGTAAGTTTTCGGCTGCTTATTGATGGGTATGCGTGATTATTAAACATAATCTTCAAGATTGATGCTTGATGGTTTTGGTACACCATCAATAGCTCTCTCAAGAATGTTACTTTCAATGTTATGAAGACCTTATTCAGTGACAAACTAGTTACCCGAAGATTAGAGTTTGGGATCATAATAGCCTAGAAATACTTACAAACCCAGCAAGGCAACTCTAGGTTCTGACAGTATACTTTCCCTTCAGAGGAGAAGGTTGTAAACCCAGCAAGGCTACTCTTATGATTTTGTTATACCATCGGTAGTTTTTTGTAATAAATATTCTTTAACTTCAGGGGAGAAGGCTGCAAATCCATGTTTATATTAAGAAACTTGATCAGTTTGAATATATCTTGTTTGACATCAACATGTACAGGTATAAACGCTACTTCTGTGGTGATATTTAAGGCATGTGACTTAAATAGTGTCTATCGAGGACCATTCTCTGAAAGAATGGTCCAAATTGCATAGTATGTTAAGAAAAAAAATAGTTAGTCAAATATTGATTTAATTTAGAAGCTTTTGTTAAATTGCATTGCATCACTGTGATATAAACTCAGTTACTAGTTTATCTTTTAATGTCCAGATCCAAATTTTATTGAGCATCCTAGCTTTGTGGGAAATCAAGTATTAAGCAGCAGCTCTCTCTCTGACAGGTATATACTGTTGCTATGTGACTATTAGGCTGGGTTCGAAAAAAGCAAGTAAACTGGTATATATACTTTTGCATTTATCATTAAGGCTAAGGGATTGGAAAACAACAAGTAAACTAGTTGAACATATGGCTCCCTCATTCTCTTTGGTATTAGTTGGCCTGTTGAATCAACTTCTGCATTTTCTTGGAAAAAGTGGGAGAATTCATACCATGATGAAGGCAAGTATTAACAACTCCATATAAATGCTCGAGTTTAAGTCTTACTGATATATGTTAGGCAGAATATTCTTTTCAACCAACTCTGTAATAGGACTAATTTTTCTTTTATTTCACAATCTTTTAGTCTTTTATATAACTTTCAAATGTTCAGAACAAACATAGAGGTCATAAATATATTTGGAGGATTGGTTAATTCATGCTGAGCTAGTTAATTGCTATAAGTATTGTCTGACTCGTCTATCGAGGTTGCAAGCATGTTTAGGGATTTTGGTAAGTTTTTACTGGATGTAGTGTTGTTGTGCTCATTTACTGCTGATAGAATGAATGGATAATAGGCTCCAAATTTCGTACTAGAAAATGCAAATTATAGGTTAATGTTTCAAGTGACATAATGACAAATTGTATCTTGGAGTTATTACAATGTATTGATAATTTTTTTTTTCCGTGAAGAACTTTGAGGTGTCTGCTTGTATTGAGCATTTTTTTTTTTTTTTTGCTTGACCACAATAAGACTATTATTTGCTACATTGGATTCCAAGGTCAAAGTTTGAATCATAAACTGGCTAATTCATGTTGTCAGGATGTTGCGGAAAAACTTGAAAAGTGAAATGACTTATCTATGGCCTTTTGATATTGTGTGTGCTTTTTTTTTTTAAGTTCTTCATGCCTTGCCTAGTCTGTAGAAATTATCATTTGCAAGTCTCTTATCGTTGTAATTCCTTTAGACATGCGTATAATTTTAGGATATGGTGTTTTGACATGTGATGATAAATTGGAAGTGTGTTATGTCCAGTGAGTTTGATGCTATATATTATGAGCAATGGTATAGAATGTTTTTTAAATGTATATGTTGTATGGTTTCTTCTAGGGGTTTGAGAACTTTGTCTATTTTAGTGACTTATATTATGATCTTACAGTTGAGTGTCGAAATATTAATTTTAATATTTTGTGTGCAGATCTATTGATGAGTTCGGATTAAATTCGAGTTTGACGTTGGGAGTTGAGCTCTAAGTAGTACTAGTAGGAATCTTATTTGTTATGTAATAGACTTTGTTGTTCTTAACAAATTGAATACAAAAATTCAAACTTTTTTTATTGAGATTGTTGGTACATTAAAGTTTGGCTAAATTACAACTTGATACCATCAACTATTACAAATGTTCAACTTGATATCCTCAACTTTGATAAGCGTTAACTTGATACTCTAAAATAATAAAATGACCAAATTATCCCGGTCCCCTTCTTCCTTCTGGCGGTTGCACTACCCCTTTTCGGCGGCCGCACTCCTACGCCCCCTCCCGACGCCTGCACCCCTGTGCCCTTCCCTCCCCAACGTCGTGCCCCCAACCCCACCCCCTCTCTCCGCTCGTTGCACCATCCCGATAGAGTGGTGGGTTGGGAACGCGCCACGAGGAAGGGAGCGCAGTGGTGGTGCAGCTGCCGGAGGGTGCAGCCGGTAGGGGAGGGGAGGGGAGGGGGAGGGAGAGAGGAGGGGACAGGGATAATTTGGTCATTTTAAAATTTTAGGATATCAAGTTGAGGCATATCAAAGTTGAGGGTATCAAGTTGAACATTTGTAATAGTTGAGGGTATCAAGTTGTAATTCAGCCTTAAAATTTTATTATCTGTGAAATTGGTTTTGGTTAATTATATGAAATAAATATATAAATAAAATCAATTTATATTTTATATACTTTTATGATATTTTGAAGGCATTTAAAATGTGTCGTTGAAGTGAGTTAGATGACACATATAAGGTGTCGTGACATTAATGATATTTATGATTTGCATGCTTAGATTACACATAAAAATGTTGTGAAAAATATCCATAACATTAAGATGACACTAGTAGTCTGTCGTGAAATATGCAGTAAACGACATTCAAAAATTGTCGTTATAAGTTATTACATGGCATTTTTGTCGTGTCGTTGAGAGTTAATTTTTTATTTATGACGACACTTACTAGCTGTCAATGAAGCACATTAAGATGACACCAATATCATGCCATGAAATAAGCATTACACGACATTCAGAAAGTGTCTTCATAAATTTATTATATGGCACTTTTGATATGTCGTTGAAAGTAAAAACACTTTCTATGACACTCCCTTTAGACATCAATTAAAAGTATCATGGAAAGTCATTAACAATAGTTTTTGAGTATTGTTAAAACATTTTTTTGTTGTAGTGCAAGTATGGGCAATGTCGAATACCTATATACTAGTGGCTTCAATCTTGATATCCTCAGTAACTCGAGCAATCTTCAAGAGATGCACTACAATCTCTATCCACTCATCGGCATAAAGAATTCTTTGGGTGCCATAAAAGTCTAAGGGTCTAAGGTTCTTAAAGTCTAAAGCATTTCTTGATTTTGGTGGTGGTGGTGGAACTTCCCTAGTTGGAAGGTCATTTGTGTTACTAGCTTGGAAGGTTATGGCTTGCTCTCTCTCGGAGTCGATGAGCCCATAGAAAATTTCATGTAACTGGACACCATCCATGGGTGACAAATAGAAGAACAAGTGGAGGAGGAAGCTTAGGTGCTTCGGGTACAGTCCGCTCAATCTCTCTGTATGGACCGCGTACGCTATTCGTGGTGTGAACCATCTCTGGAAGGTTAAGGAAGAGAAGGATTAGAATTTAAAACATAAGGATGGAAAAAAAATTAAATTACTGAACAACAATAACAGAAGAGAGTACTAAACTGTGATTGAGCATTCCTATCTTGTAGGATTCCAATAGAAAGTCCTAAGTATTGATCTACCACTAAAAATATGTCATAACCCATGTCCGGTTGATCGAACACTAGTTCTTAAGTACGTCTAGTCTACGTCGCAATATCGACAGTAGTTAGCTATTATAAACCTAAATAGTGAAAAATGCTCAAGAATCAATCTCGCTCAATCACAGAAACTAAGAAAAATAAAACAGGAAAGCAAAACTCAATACACCCACACGATCATCTCAACCCACTAGTATAATTTTAGTACATCATACAAGTCATAACTTCGGAGACAAATTTGGTAAAATAATTATCTGTATACCACATCAAATATACATTAATTTTATACATGAAATCTATCTAATCTCCCAATCATAGTCTTCCAATCCAAGTGTCATCTTCATGATCTAATATGTCAACATCCAGTCAGAATTGAAGCAAAGTACATCTACAAATGTCACACCATACAAACTAAAGCTATGAAAATAAATGCAAGAAATAAAACCAGATAATGTGGCATTGAATGCTTTCATGAAAATGAAACATGCAATATGAGAAACTATGAGAACATTAGTGAACCAAGAATGACACACTAGTATCTAAGTGCATTTGAAATGTTGTGTTCGATATGTGGCCGGCTCAGGTTTACTGGTTCAGAGGGTACTATAGTGCCCCGTTCCCCCTTTTCGGGGAGTGCGGCTAAGAAATACTTGGTATCGTTCGATCGGGACAGATTGAATATATATTATTTCCTCGTTATGGATTGATTTCTTCCGAATCAGGTCCCACATTCAACGAATCGTGCCTTAAGGAAGGACTCGGCGGCAGAGTCGAGAGGGGCCTTTCCGTTGCGCTGGTTTCTTTGCCCATTTTTGATGCCGCTTGGTTGCTTTCTTGTTGGTTTTGCGACTTGCATTTTTTTGAAAGATTTTGATGGATTTTATTGTCTTCGTTCTTTGGATTTCGTATTTTATGTCGAACCCTTGGAGACCGAAGCAGGAGATATTGATCATCTGTTGATGCATGCAGGTGATCGTGTAGGCGACGCGCAATCGGAGTCTTGAAGATCTTCCTTTTCTCTTTCCCAATTCACCAACTTGTGAGTGGCCTTACTTCCGAATTGCGCCATTCTTCCAAGTCTTCATTCCTAATAAATTGGCTCATTTGTGCATTCCGATCAAAGATACCAAAAGAATAAAATTGAGTCAAGATAAAAGAAAAAGTAGACTTGAAACACTTATAGTGCTTGTCACATAAAATTCTACACGGTCACATCGTTGCGTGCTTGTCCGCTATACATGTAGCTATTTTGTGTTCAGTTATAGTTAGAACTTAGTCATCTATAACTGTTCAATGTTTAGTACATAACTTATGAATTGATCATATCAGCTAGTAGACTATGCCATCTCACTGTGCTAAAGTAGTTATGTTCATGCTGATGTCTTAAAATGCTTCGTATGTTAACTTAGTGTTTAGATCGTCAATGGTCATGGGCAACTTGTGCACAAGGTATATGGTTCCTGCGAACGGTCATCGGGGCATCGGGGCCGATTCGTCCCGGGTGAAACAATAGTTAGTCGTGCTAGAAATTTAGCACGGGTGAGGTGGGAGTTTGTAGCGGGGCTCACTACCTGCACTTCAAGCATCGCCATCTACCCAGACTATAGTCCATGATGGCTAGTCAAGACAGTGATCCTTATGTATATTTAAATCTATGCAGACTAACTATGTCTTAGTGGACGGGAAGATCATGGTAAGTTTTGTACAGGTGGTTTAGACGGTACAAGTAAAGTCACTGAACGGTGACACATTTTGTTATGTCGTTCCATTCTATCGTATATAAAGAATTGAACTAAGTCAAGATAAAAAGATCACATAATAATAATGTTGTATGTTCACATGAATACGATGTCAATTTTGGTATATTGGGTTAGCTCGCCCTCACCGGTACTTTTCGAAGTACTGACCCTTATTGCAACAGGTTTTCCGAGCCAAGGCGACGCGGCGAGGAGCCGAAGCTTCTTCCAACCTTTCACTAATCTGGCATGTTCGTGTTTGTGACTTTTGGAGCTCAAGTACATAATCACAAGGAGCTCGCACATACCTTTTGAAGCTCCTAGGCGATGGTGCTAACTCGTACCCCAGGTGGTTTGCACTTTTAAAATATTAGTAAGGGATGTAATGTATGGATCAGCTATCTCATTTTGCGTCCAAGTTGTAAGCCCGTGCGGCGTCATTATTACTTTTGAGTCAAAAGTCTATAACCAGATGTTCATTATCAATAAAGAGAACTTTTCTATATCTCAATATGTGATATCTTATTTGTGTACTCTGTTGCATATGTTCTAAAGTATATCTTTATGCCTAGGCCTTGTGCACGCGCACCTTACGCGTGCACGATATTACGTCCGGGGGACAATTATCGATTTAGCAAAAATTGGGGCATGACATATTGGTATCAGAGTCTGCTTCAGATCCTTTGACCTTCGTATCAGAATAGTTTTCTTAAAATGACCATGTCCCTCCCAGTTGAACTCTTGAATTCGCTTGGCTAAAATGAGATGCGTTCCATACAGTGAGTCCATAATAAGACTGATGCAAGTTACTTTTCTTTAAAAGAACGGCCTCAGAGCTGGATGCACAAGCGCAGATAGTGGCGCAGGTGCAAGGAAGCAGTTCCGGCACTTCAGGCAGATCGGAAAGTCCAGCAGTCGCCCCCTCTGTCTATCTATTCGAGCGGATGATGCGTTTGATGGAAACGCAACAGAGGCAGGCAGAACTACGTCAAAGTCAATTCGAGTCCCAGATTATGGCTCAATTTTAGGCGCAGCGGACTCAGGCCGAGATACAGCAGAAGCAAAGACCTTGCAAACGATTGTGATGACGCTCGTCGCCAACAACCATTCTGCATCAATGGCCGTCATGACAGTGCCAGTTGTAGCCGAGACCGCGAGACTTCATGGCTCTCAGGAACCTTCATCCTTAGACGAAAAGGGTTCCATCTTACAAATATCAGAGTTTAAGAAGATGTGTCATGCTACCTTCATAGGGACTGAGGACCCCTCTGTGGTGTTGGATTGGCTGGTTGAGTTAGAGGACCACTTTGAAGTACTTCGCATGGATGAAATGAAGAGAGTTGCTTGCGCTCAACTTTATCTCCGTTTAAACATACATGATTGGTGGGATGTGCACAAACAAGCTATATTTAGTGAAGATGACAAGACGACTATATCTTGGTCCGTGTTTCGTAAAGCCTTCGAAGATAAGTACCTTCCACCCGTCGTCCGTCACGAGCAGGAAGACGAATTTACACATCTGCAACAAGGAAATATGACAGTGTGGCAGTACGTCGTAGAATTCAACATGCTTGCAAAATTTGCTAAGTCTCGTCTTTGTGATGCCGAAAGTCGAGCTCGAAGGTTTGAGATAGGACTGCGACCTTCTATTCGTGCCCACGTCGTCGTCCCTCAGTACCATACTATGCGTGAATCTCTAAACCATGCCCTCTCCCTAGAGTCGCAGTACCCCCCAGTTCGCACCGGCGCTATGCAAAATTTCTATCACAAGTATCATAATAACACAGGTGGTAACAATGCGCACAAGCGCCACAATAACGGTGGATCTCAGGACCAAGATCCAGGAAAGAACCAGGGGCAACCTTGTGCCTACTTCCATAGGCCAGGACACTATGTCAATGACTGTCGTATTCGAAAAGGGGGATGTTTCGTTTGTGGTAAGTTTGGCCACGTAGCTCGCGATTGTCGGGATCGCCCCAATGAGCCCTCTCCGTGCCGTCCACAACAACAACATCGTCCGTCTCAGAATCAGGGTCAAGCATCTCGGGCGAACCAGACGGCACCACAGAACGCTCAAAGTCGGGTCTATGCTCTGACTTGGAAAGAGGCATTCGCATCGAACACGACAGTGTCAGGTATATTACTTTTTAATAATGTACCTGCTCGAGTATTGTTTGATTCGGGTGTCACACATAGTTTTATTGCGGCTAATTTTTCCCCTGAGAACACATTTCCTATGACACCACTAGGCCTAAACCTTAGGGTCAGTACTCCATCGGGCGTAGATTTGTCGGCTCACTTAGTTTGTCGTGAAGGTAACATTTACATCGGAGGAAGAAAATTATCACTTGATGCGATAGTCTTAGATATCAGGGACTATGACATCGTTCTGGGGATGGATTGGCTTTGCACTTGCTCGGCTACCATTGATTGAGCGGAAAAGAAAGTCGTGCTTCGTCTACCTAGCGAGATCAAATTTTGCTATGCGTGCAGTCCACCGTCGAGAGCACCGAATGCCCGCATTGTGATCTCTGAAATATTTGCTCGGCGGATGATACATTCCGGCTGTGATGGGTACTTGGCATCCGTTTGAGACACACAGCGAGATTGCGTAAATGTAGAGTCTACTTCCATTGTGGCGAATTTTTCTAATGTGTTTCCAGATGAGTTGCCCGACATGTCGCCAGACCGAGAGATAGAGATCACTATTGATACATTTCCAGAGACTCGACCAATTTCCAAAGCTCCGTATTGAATGGTCCCGGCAAAACTAAAAGAGTTAAAGGTTCAGTTGCAAGAATTGCTAGATCATGGGTATATTCGTCCTAGCGTATCTCCGTGGGGTGCGCCTGTATTGTTTATAAAGAAAAATGATGGCTCGATGCGGCTCTGCATCGACTATCGTGAATTGAATAAGACCACTATTCGAAACAAGTACCCCTTCCCAGGATCGATGACCTCTTTGATCAACTACTGTCACCCTCACTGTTCCAACTAGAGGTAGTTTGGTAATTTAGCATAGGTATTTTTATTTTTAGGAATATAATATTAAATATTGTGCATGTTGTAAATATTATTTACTGTTAGATGTTAGTATTTGATTTTGGACTTGTGTTAGTGGACCTAACTAGTTTAGATTAGATCCGTGGACCAACATTTATTTTTAGTTATAATTGAGCCCAATAGTGAGCCCATTCATTAGGAGGATGAATTAATTAGTTAAACCAATTAGACTAGAATATTTTCTCCTTAATTAATTCCTTCATGACAAGCCCCAAGGGATATTGTGGATATTTCATAGTAGCTTAGAGGAGGGGGTATGTCATGCCCCGATCCCGCAGGGGCCATTCGTCCTCGCTTGGTCCCTACGGAACCGATCGTCCTCACACGGGCGTGATGCCGTGCAAGCCTAAAGTGAGCTTGCACAAGGCCAAAGCTTTGAACAAGGGAAAGTAAGCTATTCATGACAGGAGTAGCGACACATATATTGCAGAAAAAGTAAAGAACACAATGACATATAAAAATAAGCTCTTTATTGATATTCAAAGTGTTACAAGCGACGCTTGGCCGAGGTTACAAATCGCTCAAGAACTATCTTCTCTCGATTACTATGACACCGTTCCATACATTATGTCCCTCTATACAAAAGCAGCTCAAAGTAAATCTCGATACGGCTCAAGGCATCGACTCCAGATTTTTTGCTCCTTGGGATGAGGCACGACTATCGCTTCCTCGGACGATCCAACACCTGAGAACAAGCAAACTGTTGGTGGTTCATCACTTTGGAGAAAGTACTGGTGAGATAAAATCAACTAAACAGAAGCAACACTCCCTGAAACCCACACTAAGTAAGCATGTGGCAAAATATTATATTACTAGTGATCTTGCTATTTTTACCTAAGTTTATTTCATACAGCTCAGGATTTGAGTCAGTTTACTTCTTTCGAAAATATAGCTTGGAAACAGTTTTGCATATTCAAACAATAAGCATACAATCAGGATAGTGTTCTATCGTGCAGTGCGCAACATGTATTGTGCATCATATTCTAACTCTTAGGGACAAAGTTCTCTAGTGGACTTTTCATCTCAAATCAAATAAGTACAATAGGTGGAATATTATACTTTCAAGCACACAAGAAGAACTAGTTATATAATTTTGGTCCCCGAGAATCTCAGAATCAGTAGCGGTAAACCAGCTAACTAATGACTCTTTATCTGATGCTATTAGCAGCTGTGACTCATGGTTGCTCTTCACTAACATAATAGCAGCCGTGACCAAGGTTCAGCTCTTCACTAATAGCCATTGTCCAACCGATGCGAATGCATAAAGCACTATCAAATAAACTATATGATGCAAACAAAATAAAAAAGCAAGCTATATATATACTCTTGTATTTCTTACCCCCTGGCCGAACGGTTATCCTTACAGCAGACATACAAGATAGCAATAATTTGCATAAACATATATGTATAAGGTTCTCTATTTTCCTGTTCGTCTCTGCATCAAACAATTAGGTATGCAAGAAGGCAAGCCTAGCATGCGCCCTAACTATATGATGGTCCATGGGTAGCCCTATGATTAGCAGTGGTTGCCCAAGGTTCAGCTCTTCATTAGCACGCATATGTGTCGGCAGCTGTGACTCAAGGTTCAGCTCTTCACCAACACACACGAGTACTAGCAGCTGTGACATCATGGGTTCTGCACAACACTAATAGACACATCGCCCCTCTAGACCCCCTGCGAGTCGTATCCTCAGGGGGAAACAAAAATCTATTCCGGACCGAGCGATCCCCAGTACCCCAGGAACCGTTTGAGAGACAAGACCTTGTGCACAAGTTGTCCGAGACCAATGCAATGACATGAAGCATCTATAATGCAAGCAAAACAAATGATCAAGCAAAACATATATGGTCGAGCAAAACACATCTTGTCAAACAAAGCACATCTCTCACATATCTAATAGCACACCCTACTAGACCCCCTGCGGGCCGTATCCTCAGGGCGCACTATTAGTCTCTGCTGATACGAATCAAAGACTTAGATTTCATATCTAGCATGCAATATCTATCTTTTTCTTAGTATATTACAAAGGGACTTATTCAAGCGATTCTTTTTACTATCTTTTTAGCATAGCAAGGCTTTATTCGATAGCTGTGTCGGTGTAACTAAGCATGCAACATTTCTTATACTCTTGACTTAGCATGGCAAGGTTCTATCTCTTTTCAGACAAGCATACAAATTCTCTAGTTAAACAAGCATGTTCGTTTCAATGATAAGCTATACGAATTATCTTATTAAGCATGCAGAGTCAGGTTCTATCATTCTTCTTATGAAACTATCTTCTTAGAACAAACATTCAAAAACTCAGATTCGTTATTAAGGCATGCAAGAATAAGAGAATGCAGTTATGCCCACTCATATTGATCAATCGTCTTGTGGTTCGGTCGGGAACTCTCCGAGAAAATTTTGCTCGAGCAAGCAAAGCGATATCACTTTTATATAGTGCATACGCAGAACGGGACACTATAGGGTAGAGGCCGGCCACCATAGGACTGGAGAGATACTCTCTCTTCATTTTTTATTCCAAATCTAGATTTAGAATTTTTCTCTTCCAATTTCCTTCATTCCTACACAAATTTCTACCCAATTTTTTTTCCAATTCCTTCCATATTCATCATTAGAGGCTATTAGAATAAGGAGGAAGCAAGAATCTACAAGGAGAAAGCAAGGATCTACAAGGAGGAGCAAATATCTACAAGTTGAAGGCTCTTGACACTCATTTGGAGATTTTATTAGGAATCCATCTTCCAATAGGTACAATTCAGTTTTTTCTCTCTAATTAGACTCTAAATCTATAATTTAATCATTATGAACCCTCCCATGTACTAAGGCTACCCATAGGAATTAGAATTAGGATCATAGGAGACCTATGGAGAAAGTTATATGGTATTTTGTGTCAATTTTGGGAGAATTCTGAGATTAACACATCTTGTGTTTGTCAATAGGTCAACTAGACCAAATTGACATATGTTTGATTGTGTGTGACTAGTGTCATATCCACAATTGGATACGTGTAGGCCGTATCCTGTCAATTTGGATATACTGATTGATTTGGGGGTTTTCTTCCGACACAGGGATTTGAGCATGTCATATTTTGACACGGACACGTAGTTGAGTAGCTAGCTCTTCGTGTTATTCATAATTATGATTTTAGACTTGCTCGTATCCTTAGAAATACGTTTGGTGGTGTGCTGGAGCCGTATCGTAAGTGTATCATAGATCTAGTGTGATACGGGTGCGGTGCACTCCACGCGTTTGTTTCCCTGCATTTTAACTTAATTTGCCATGGTTATAGCTATTATAATATTATAATTATATTTGTTATATATATATATATATATATATATATATATATATATATATATATATATATAACCACACTAGAGATGCACATGCATTCTTATATTCTCTCATATTCTTGGTGATGTGTTAGTGGTCATGAGAATATGAGAGTGCATGTGCATCTCTAGTGTGGTTATATATATATATATATATATATATATATATATATATATATATATATATGTGTGTGTGTGTGTGTGTGTGTGTGTGTGTGTGTGTATGTGTGTGTGTGCGGATGAGTGTATATGTGTATGTGTGTATGTGAGCTAGAGGGGGAAGAACATGCCGGATAAGCAGTGAGAGAAGCAGTAGTAAAAGCAGCCGGATAAGAAGGAAACAGCAGCATCAGCAGCAGAAAGCAGCAGCAGAAGCAGCGAGAAGCAGCAGCAGAAGCAATAAGCAGCTGCAGCAGCAGCAGAAACAAAAAGCAGCAGCAGCAACAGCGTTAAGCAGAAGCAGTAGCGATAAGCAGCAGTAGGAATAGTGTGAAGCAGTACTTAATGATTAAGTTATAGATAAGCTAGTAGTTTATATTGATAAGTTAGTTATATATATTGTTAGTAAGTTAAGTATATATATATATATATATATATATATATATATATATATATATATATATATATATATATATATATAAGCACTAGTTAACATTGGTTAGTATTATTTCTAGATTACCTTAAGTTACACCAAGGTATGAGAGTTGAGGTATCTTGGGTACGGGTATTAATTATCAAGGGTATATTAGTATGTTAGTTATGATAGTTGGTATAGTATTGTTATAAGTTTAAATGCATGTTAGTGTATAGTGAGGTGTATGGGTAGTTAGTTATATGTTAGATATTGGATTACCTTGTGATACCAAGGTAATGTCAATGTATTGGTTTATACTCAAGGTATTGAGTTGTATATCGAGATGGGTGTGTAGGTGGTGTGATACCGTATTTGGTTCAAAGCCAAGATATCCACTTATCATTAGTTTGGCTAGGAGTACTATATATTTTGTCTTGTATATATATTATAGTATTTTCATATCTAATAACTTGCGTATCTTAGGATACGGTATTTTTGTTGGTATCCTAATATCCTAATATAGCTAGTATAGCATAGTTACATAGTGTATGGACCCAATATCCTAGAGATGGACTCATACAACCTAGAAATAGCTAGTTTAACCAAGTTTGACTAGTTTGACCTAGTTTGACTATTTTGACTTAGAAATGAATTTATGACCTAGAATTGAACTAGTTTAACTTATTTTCATTCCAAAACCTTGTATTAATGCAATATATCATATATAGTTCTGTGTGACACTAACTTGGGCATCGAGAGACACACCTTGCTCAAGACCTCAGGCGAGTACATTTTTCTGTTAGTTTTTATTTCATAATAGTGTATATATCTCATGTTCTAGAACTGTATACTTGATTCCAACACAGTGGTTTCACGGACTGGTACTACATGGATCTTGTCAGGAGATGTTATTCCTTATCGTGTTCAGCGGGTACTCCTTCATATATATTTCATCGTGTGTATCGGGTATTGATTTAGTGTACTTCGTGTTCACACACTACTCATGTTCAGTGTACTTATATTCGTGTACACATACTGCTCGTATTTAGTGTGCCCATATTCGTGTTCGTAACGTGTCGTGATTGGATCCATTAGTATTGGTTGGGATGGAGGAGTAGAAGTTGATTATGTGATTAAGTCCCAGTGTATTCGTGTACATATCGATTACATACCACACTTGTAATCGAGTTACCATATTGTATTCGTGTTCAACCTAAATCGATCACATAATGAACTTGTATTCCATGGCACATTAGTTATATTTTAGTTATTTCCATTATATTGCAGATATTCTATTGCGTGTTCTTCATTCTAGTACATTGCTTGTTCACTCTAGTTCATTTCATTCTATTGTTTAGTTATCTTGTATTCTTTTCTATTATCTGTTTTATATGCTCGATTATGTATTTAAAACTACTTTCAGAGGTATGTACTTCGCTCCAATCATGACAAATATTTTTTAGATGATTGGCTCGTAGACCAGTATCCCATATTCTACGGACCACATAACGGTATCCCATTAGAGGATACTCCTGTAGCCCAGGAGGACTTAGTACCAGAGTCTGAGGAGGTTTAGATTTTTGGTGGACTTGTATTAGACGTTTATTGAGACTTATGGCATGTGTACCTTATTTCAGATTCGTGGATGTATTATGATTTTTTTCTTCGTTATTCCATTCGTGTTTTGTCTTCCTTAGTTGCATTGTGATTGAGTATAGTTATATTTGTGAGATACTATATTATTCCTCCATTTGGAGTTGAGAGGATTGACAGGTACCATATACATATTGTTGAGATATTTAGTTAGTAGAGTTGACCCAGACATCATTCTACCGTCGATGCTGCGGTGTAGGCTGGACGTACCCACGTACTCGTGCCCGGATATCCTGGTGCGGGTCATGAGAACTACAAGGTACGACAGTATTTTCAAAAATTGATCTTCGCTCGGGTTACCATCAGCTCAAGATCAAACCGAACGATGTGCCGAAGTCAGCCTTTCGCACTCGCTATGGCCACTATGAGTTTTTGGTAATGCCATTCAGACTGACCAATGCCTCTGCTGCCTTTATAGACTTAATAAATCGTGTATTCCGGCCATATCTCGACAAGTTTATAGTAGTATTCATTGATGATATCTTGGTGTACTCAAAGAATAGGGAGGAACATGCAGAGCACTTGCGGACCGTGCTACAGACTCTTCGGGACAACAAGCTATACGCAAAATTGAGTAAGTGCGAATTCTGGCTGAGTAATGTATCTTTCCTCGGGAACATCATTTCTGCGAGAGACATTTCAGTCGATCCAAAGAAAGTTGAAGCCATCGTCGAGTGGAAGCGGCATGCATCCGTCGGTGATATTCGAAGCTTCCTCGGTGTAGCAGACTACTACAGGCATTTCATGAAAGACTTTTCCAAGTTAGCATCACCTCTGACTCGCCTCATACAAAAGGGAGTCATATTCGAGTGGTCCGCCGACTACGAAGCCTCTTTTAAAGAGTTAAAGCAACGCCTCACCTCTGCCCCACTACTTGTACTACCAGAGGAAACCTCGGGATTCCA
The DNA here is from genome assembly GCA_036927795.1 of Iris macrosiphon. NCBI lineage: Eukaryota > Viridiplantae > Streptophyta > Magnoliopsida > Asparagales > Iridaceae > Iris > Iris macrosiphon. Next base: position 196,649,101 of record JAYESA010000007.1, read on the forward strand.
AATATTCAGCGACACGTTAGGACAGGGCTTGGGGTGTATGCTCATGCAGCAGGATAGGGTGATAGCCTACGCATCCAACAACTAAAAAAGCACGAGAAATTTTATCCTACGCATGACCTGGAACTAGCGACAATTGTGTTCGCGCTAAAATTGTGGCAACACTACCTCTATGGAGTGGCTTGCTGAATTTACACCGATCACAAAAGCTTGAAGTACTTATTCACCCAAACGGACCTTAACCTATGACAACGACATTGGTTAGAATTAATCAAAGACTATGACTTGACGATCGACTACACACCTGGCAAGAAAAATATTGTAGTGGATGCGTTGAGTCGAGTGTTTGCGGGATCCTTATCCGTTGATCGCAGGTTACAAAGGGACTTAGAGGAAATGGGCATTGAACTCCGAATTTGATATCGCGGCACGCGAGTTGCTCAGATACGATTCTTACCCAACCTGTTAGAGAGAGTCACATCTATTCAGAGGGCGACCCATTCCTAAGGAAAATGCACGAGCAAATTCTAGCGGGGAAGGCGAAGGACTTTGCAGTAGATGAGAATGGAGTGTTACGAGTTAAGGAAAGACTATGCGTCCCCAACGACACAGAACTCAGAAAGGAGATCCTTGCGAAAGCTCACTATGCAGCATATACAGTCCATCCCGGGAGCATGAAGATGTATGAAGACCTTCGCACTATTTTTTGGTGGCACTACATGAAGAGAGATGTGGCGCTCTTCGTGTCGCAATACATAACCTGTCAGAGGGTGAAAGCAGAACATCAGAGACCGGACGGAGAGATGTAGAATCTTGCTATCCCAAAATGGAAGTGGAAGCACATAAGTATGAACTTCATTGTTGGCTTGCCAAAGATACAACGGAGAAATAACGCAGTCTGGGTTATCGTCGACCGATTAACCAAGTCAGCGCACTTTATTGCCATTAAAGTTACTTGGAGCATCGATCGCCTCGTCCAGACCTACCTTGATGAGATAGTTCGGCTGCATGGAGTGCCAGTTTCTATAGTGTCAGATCGGGACGGACGATTCCTATCACGTTTCTGGGAGAGCCTTCAGTCAGCGATGGGGACCAAGTTGAAGATCAGCTCAGTCTACCATCCTCAAATCGATGGCCAAACAGAGCGGGTAAATCAGGTACTCAAAGATATGCTGCGTCTCTGTGCAATCGATTCATAGTCAAGTTGGGACGTCCACCTATCGTTGGCCAAATTTGCATATAACAACAGTTATCAGTCCAGCATTCAAATGGCTCCGTACGAGACTCTGTATGGGCGAAAGTATAGGTCACCGATCTGCTGGAATAAAGTTAGGGAGCGTCAAATCCTTGGGCCTGAACTAGTTGAACAAACAATCCAAAAGGTTCGGTTGATCCGAGAGCGACTAAAAGTAGCACAAAGCCGACAGAATAGCTATGCCGACATTCGTCGTTGACCCCTTGAGTTCTTCGAAGGTGACCATATGTTTTTGAAGGTCTCGTCCATGCGAGGAGTTATGAGATTTGGAGTAAAGGGAAAGTTAAGTCCGAGATTCGTTGGCCCGTTCGAAGTCCTCAAATGAGTCACTTCAGTTGCCTATCAAATTGTATTACCACCAACCCTGTCAAACATGCATGATATCTTTCATGTGTCACAACTTAGGAAGTACGTGCATGACCTGAACCACGTGGTAGATTTTGGTTAGCTGGATCTGCAGGCAGACTTGTCGTACGCCGAAGAGCCTGTTCAGATCTTAGATCGAAAAGAGAAGGAATTACGGAATCGTGCATTCTCGCTTGTGCGCGTTCTTTGGCGGAACCACTCGGTCGAGGAATCGACCTGGAAAATCGAATCGAACATGAAGAAAAAGTTTTCCTTATTATTTCTTAGGGGTATGTTCTATTCCTAAGTTTCGAGGATAAAAAATTTTGTTAGTTGGTTAGGATGTAGTGCCCCGTTCCCCCTTTTCGGGGAGCGCGGCTAAGAAATACTTGGTATCATTCGATCGGGACATATTGAATCAAGATCATTTCCTCGTTATGGATTGATTTCTTCGGAATCAGGTCTCACATTCAACGGATCGTGCCTCAAGGAAGGACTCGACGGCAGAGTCGAGAGGGGCCTTTCCGTTGCGCTAGTTTCTTTGCCCATTTTTGATGCCACTTGGTTGCTTTCTTGTTGGTTTTGTGACTTGCATTTTCTTGAACGGTTTCGATGGATTTTATTGTCTTCGTCGTTGGATTTTGCATTTTGTGTCGAACCCTTGGAGACCGAAGCAGGAGATATTGATCATCTGTTGGTGCGTACATGTGATCATATAGGCGACGCGTAAGCGGAGTCTTGAAGATCTTCCTTTTTTCTCTCCCGATTCACCAACTTGTGAGTGGCCTTACTTCCGAATTGCGCCCTTCTTCCAAGTCTCCATTCCTAATAAATTGACTCGTTTCTGCATTCCGATCAACGATACCAAAAGAATAAAATTGAGTCAAGATAAAAGAAGAAGTAGACTTGAAACACTTATAGTGCTTGTCACATAAAATTTTATACGGTCACATCGTTGCGTGCTTGTCCACTATACATGTAGCTATTTTGTGTTTAGTTGTAGTTAGAACTTATTCATATATAACTGTTCAATGGATAGTACATAACTTGTGAATTGATCATATCAGCTAGTAGACTATGCCATCGCACTGTGCTAAAGTAGTTCTGTTCATGTTGATGTCTTGAAATGCTTCGTACGTTAACTTAGTGTTTAGATGTTAATGGTCATGGACAACTTGTGCATAAGGTATATGGTTCCTGCGAACGGTCGTCGGGGCACCGGGGCCGATTCGTCCCGGGCGGAATAACAATTAGTCGTGCTAGCAACTTATCACGGGTGAGACAGGAGTTTGTAGCGAGCTCGCTACCTGCGTTGCAAGCATCGCCGTCTATCCAGACTGTAGTCCATGACGGCTAGTTAAGACAGTGATCCTTATGTATATTTAAACTGTGCAGACTAACTATGTCTTCGTGGCAGGGAAGGTCATGGTAAGTTTTGTACAGGTGGTTCAGACGGTACAAGTAAAGTCACCGAATGGTGTAACATTTTGTTATGTCATTCCATTTTATCGTATATAAAGAATTGAACTAAGGTAAGATAGAAAGATCACATAATAATAATGTTGCATGTTCATATAAATACAATGTCGATTTTGGTATGTTGGGTTAGCTCGCCCTCACCGGTACTTTTCGAAGTACTGACCCTCGTTGCAGCAGGTTCCCCGAGCGAAGGCGACACGGCGAGGAGCTAAAGCTTCCCCCAACCTTTCACTGATCCGGCGCGTTCGTGTTTGTGACTTTTGGAGCTCAATTACATAATCACAAGGAGCCCACACATACCTTTTGAAGCTCCTAGGCGATGGTGCTAACTCGCACCCAAAGTGGTTTGCACTTTTGAAATATTAGTAAGGGATGTAATGTATGGATCGGCTATCTCATTTTGCGTCCAAGTTGTAAGTCCGTGCGGCGTCCTTATTACTTTTGGGTCAAGAGTCTGTAACCAGATGTTCATTATCAATAAAGAGAACTTTTCTATATCTCAATGTGTGATATCTTATTTGCGTACTCTGTTGCATATGTTCTAAAGTATATTATTATGCCTAGGTCTTGTGCACGCGTGCCTTACGCGTACACGACATGACGTCCGGGGAACGATTATCGATTTAGCGGACATCGGAGCGTGACAGGTACGGCTAGAACATACATGTAGTGTATATTATATCTCTACTCTTATAATGAAGCTTAAAAATGACTCAATTGTAAATACTCCACTGCTTGTTTTGTTGGTATTATTCCGTTAATTATACCTAGGTATTTATTTTGTCACTGCCAAGGTTATTTCTCTAATTTTCGCGTGTCAAATTGGTCCAACTCTTACCATAAGTAGTACTTTTCTGTTCCTGAAGCTCGCTGTGCGCTGCCAGTCACATTGCTAGATAATTTACTTGTTCGAGCGAACTCTCACATCTAACAGATCCTAAAATGGTGACTGTGGACAGGAACTCATTCAACAGCTTCCATCCATATACACAGACTTTGGGTCACAGAACATTCATTGCTATTATTTTTGGTCCCCAGCAATTTCCATGTGATTGCGCCGTGTCTGACCAAATAGATTGGCCATTTCTAAGACTTCTTATTTATTGACTTCTACAAACCTACCAATTTGAACATGTCATTCTCAACATGACAACATTGTTTGTTCATATTCCTAATCTTGAATTGATGCAGTAGCAGAAAGAACAAGAGGAGGAGAAAAAAAGCCGTTAGGAGCAAAGATGGCATCTAGGCTGCTCAATACTTTGTTCATACTTGTCATCCTGAGCTTTGCATCCTCTAGAGAAGATGGTTCCTTCGTGTTCAACGGATTCCTCGGCGCCAACTTGAGCCTAGACGGCTTCACGTCGGTCGTGCCAGACGGCCTCCTCATGCTGACCAATTCGTCTGTTCAGGCGGAAGGGCACGCCTTCCACCCCAAACCCTTCAAGTTCAAGTCTGACACTACTCCCGGTACAACTCTATCGTTCTCTACTACTTTCGTTTTCGCGATAATCCCCAAGTATAGTTATGTCAGTGGCCATGGGCTAGTGTTTGTCGTCTCGCACACCACCGATTTCTCCACCGCGCTCCCGACCCAGTACTTGGCACTCTTCAACATGAGCGACAATGGAAATGCAACCAACCATGTTCTAGGCATCGAGCTTGACACTATTGTAAATGCGGAGTTTCAAGACATCAATAACAACCATGTCGGTATCGATGTCAATGGCCTCAACTCGACCAATTCGACCGGTGCAGGCTACTACGATGATAGCACCGGTGCATTCCAGAACTTGACCCTTGCGAGCAGCGAACCGATGCAGATATGGGCGGATTATGACGGCGAAGTCATGCAATTAAATGTTACTATGGCACCTGTGCCAATGGCTAAACCGAACAAGCCTCTGTTGTCATCGACCGTCAATCTATCAAGCGTGATGATGGACTCAATGTACGTCGGGTTCTCTTCGGCCAACGGTCATGAGCTCACTACTCACTGCGTGCTCGGGTGGAGCTTCAAGATGAACGGAATAGCTGAGCCTCTCGACTACGCCAAGCTCCCGCCACTCCCTCGGTTAGATAGCAATCACAAATCGCAGAAACTTGCGATATGGCTGCCACTTGCCTCGTGCGCGTTCGCACTGCTGGTGGTTGCTACTGTTGTATTTGTAGTGAAGAGGAGGATCAAGTACGCAGAGCTACTCGAAGACTGGGAGCAGGAGTACGGGCCGCACCGGTTCTCGTACAAAGAGCTCTTCCGAGCTACCAAGGGATTCAAGGACAAGACGTTGCTCGGGAGCGGAGGGTTCGGGAGGGTCTACCGAGGCGTGCTGCCGAGCTCCAAAGTCGAAGTTGCGGTGAAACGAGTCTCTCACGAATCAAGACAGGGGATGAAGGAGTTCGTAGCAGAGATCGTGAGCATCGGCCAGCTCCGACATCGAAACGTTGTGCAGCTACTAGGCTACTGCCGCCGCAAGGGGGAGCTCCTCTTGGTCTACGACTACATGCCCAACGGCAGCCTCGACAATTTCCTGTACGACGAAACCAGGCCTGCTCTCAGCTGGGCTCAGAGGTTTCGAATCATAAAAGGCGTGGCGTCGGGCCTATTGTACCTGCACCAGGACTGGGAGCAAATTGTTGTCCACCGCGACATCAAGGCAAGCAATGTATTGCTTGATAGCGAACAGAACGGCCGGCTCGGAGATTTCGGCCTGGCAAGACTGTACGATCATGGAACTGATGCCCATACCACACATATCGTGGGGACGATGGGATATATCGCACCGGAGCTAGCCATGACCGGAAAGGCGACACCCAAGACCGACGTGTTCGCTTTCGGAGCGTTCCTTCTTGAAGTGGCCTGCGGGAGGAGGCCGGTGGAGCCTGGCGCGGAAGGGCAGCAAGTACTGCTGCTTGATTGGGTGCTGGAGAACTGGAAGAAGGGGACACTGCTCGCGACGGGGGATTCAAGACTGGCAGGAGTTTTTCTGGTGGAGGAGATGGAGACTGCGCTCAAACTCGGTTTGTTGTGTTCGCACCCGAGTCCAGACGCGAGACCAACAATGCGACAAGTTATGCAATTCTTGGACGGGGATTCAGCAATGCCCGAGCTCCCACCGGCTTATACGAATATCGACGTTATGTCACTGATACAGAGGGAAACTTTCGATGATTATATGATGTCGTCCTCTATGTCGGGGAGCCATATGTTTGCCCTCTCCGGAGGTCGATGATTGCTAGATACATTTTTAGTTTGATATGTTGAGAAAGTAAGAACAGCTGCTATAGTTCCCTTTCCAATGTTCTGAACTTGGGATTTTTAATTTCTCTCAATAGGTTCCATCTTTGCCAGGCAAACTTAGTATAGTTGTCTAGGGAATGCAAACTTTGTACTAGTTGGAAAGCAAATTGAACCGCAACAGCTTCTTAACTCTATTGTCTTGTTGTTATGTGGTGTGATTCTTATGTGACATAAAGCACAAAACAATATTTTTTATATGTGATAAAATTATATTTACAAAAGGTAATGATATATAAAAGTCTCCACGAATGCAAAAGTATTGAAAAGACAATAAAAAATATTTTTTTTTCAACATCCATGTCAACTTCTTCAATTTTTTATAAATAGTTGTATTCATAATTGATGATGTGGAGGTAAAGTCATTGTCAAGTACATTGTCTAGAACTAGACAACCAATTTTACAATGTCGTTGCAATGTCACCTTCATAATCTATTTGATATTTGCATTGGAGAAGGACTTTTTAAATAAAAACTTGTCATTCTTATATAATAACAACTTTTTCCAAACTCATAATAGAATTGGAGATGCTCTAAGATTTAGTCCAGATCTTCTGTCTGGAATAATCTGTCCCTAACCCTGCCCCCCCCCCCCCCCCCCCCCCCACCAAATTGCCTCGTGAGTTTCAGCAACTGTAAGAAAAACAATAAAAGCAAAAGAGGACAGGTATGGGTACTGATTATCCTGACAGCAAATCAGGCCTCCATAAGAATGTTGATGCAAAAAAGTTTGGTGTATAATGTATATATAGGAATGGTTAGATCGAGTCATTCCTTATCAAGTTTTAAAGCCTAAGAGCACATCACTCCCAAATCGATATCTTTTCTATATTACTCGGTGTGAGACACGTATCGAAAATGTCATAGATAAGATGGAAAATCCCTGCTTATACGTTTAAAATTCGTGTCCTGGTACATAATATTAATCACAGTGGGTTAATCTGATTGAGAAACAATTGAAGAATCTAATGCACAATATCTAAGCTATTATCAAACAGAAAATGAAAAAATTGAGTATTTATTTTCTTGTGTGTTACATTCCATTTATAGAAGTTGCTGAGAATATATAATTTGTTATTCAATCAAAACTTGTAGAGTCTGTTGAGAATTTGGTGAGATAGGTTGACGTACAACCTTATCTGCTTCATTAGGATTCACCTTAATAGACCCCCTCAAGCTTACAAGTGTGTCAACGACTGAGAGCTTGCCCAAGAGTCAATAAAGCGATAAGAAAAAAAATACTTTGGTGAATAAATCAGCCAGCTAATCCTATGAGCAGAGATACCTGACTGTGAGTCGACAAGAAATACAAACCCCCTCAAGCCTACAGAATACTTGACAGAGATACTTGGCTCTATCGATCAAATGAAAAGAAGAGATGAGATGGAAATGTTTATGTATTGTTCAACTATTGCATCATAGATTTTTATTTAATAGAAGTTGCATACATGTATTGGTTTAGACAACTTGTGCACAAGGGTCTAATCTCTCAACCGATCTCTTGGGCGCCGGGATCACCCAGCCTAGGAGGGTACATGACACCATGATGTTTGTATGTCCTCGCGATCAGGGAGTGTCGATACATTAGTGAGATAAGCTTGTACGTCCCAAACTGCTAATTCATGGAAAGAAGAAATGGACCATCATGTAGAGAAGTCGCATGCTAGGATAACATTTTTGCAAGCCTAACAGTTTGACATAGAGACGAACAGAAAACTTATACATTTATAAACTATTCTAACTCATGTCTGTTGCAGGGACGAATCATAAGCTGTGGGTAAGAATTGTTATATTTGATGGTTTTATTGCTTATATTTCATGTCATAAACTGCTTTAGAGAAGGATTTTTGTTTAAAGAAAATATTGTTATCTATTTATAAGAAGAAAGAGAATTAAATGATAAGTTGCTAATATATCCCTAGAAAGAAACAAATATGGCTCATGAAATACGATACACATGTCAAGATGGAAACGAATAGATATCATGCATGAAATTGGCTCGATTGCTTGAATGAATGAAATAAGAAATATAATTTTGATTATGTTTTCAAAAGATGTAATATGATACTTTATTTTGTACATGGTATGAAAAGAACGTAAGTTAAATATAGCAAGATCACTAATAAAAGAAATATTTTCTCACATTAATACTTAGTGATTTCTTTCAAAGAATGTTGCTTTTGTTCCTCTCCGGTGCATTCCCCAATGTGTTGTGTCACTACCATATTTCTAGAATAGGAGCATTTTTTTCATTTGCAATAGTTGTATATCTATTGTTTATAATTTATATAATGGGTAAAGTATATATATTATTGCCATTAATAATATGGGTTAGTGGGCTAGACTTGATGTGGCCATCAGACTCAACCTTAGACTAGTCATTTTGGACCAACTAGTCATTTTTCTTTATTAATTAGAAACTTGTTAAATCTCTCATTAGAATATAAAAACCCCACTAATTAAACAACTCTTCATGACAACCATAGATGACATATTATACATTGTGCATTAGCTAGACCTAGGGTTTCACTTGGCCGACCCTATAAGGAGGGGGGGGGAGCCTCCCTCTAGCTTCATTAAATGTTCATTAAAACCCTAGCTTGACTTCTTTCCCAAAACTCCTCATTCCTTCACCAAATTTTAGAAAATTAATCCTAAATCTCTCTCATTTTCTCATCTAAGAAGCCTAGAATCTAGGGTCTCAAGGAGCATTGGAGGAGAAGAAGTTTGGCTAAAGAATCCTTGGTTTTGCATTGAGAATCCATCTTCCAATAGGTGAATCCTCAAATATCTCTTTTAAATTCTGTTTTTATTATTTGCTTGGCTATTAGGAGCCCACCCATGGATTAGGAATACCCACAATGGGAGAGAATGAGTTCTATTAGCTTCATCATAATTCTTTCATGGTATTGTGTGTATATTTGGGATTTTATGATTATGGGTATATTTTCCCTATTTTTTTATGATAACTAATCATATTAGATGTATATAATTATACTTGATATATAGATATATCATTAGTTGCATATTAGGAGTTTTGGCATAATGATTAGTTGAGTATCATGAGTATCCTTATTGTACACTCAAGGTGTTTGTTAAATTGATTATTAGAATGTGTATATATTTAGAGGGTGTTATTCATATGATAATGTGTATATATAGTATATATACTTATTATATTGTGTTGTGACACTGTGTCACAGTGTGGGGTGTCGGGTAGGACATGTATCAGATCTCGGCAGCAGCAACAATATGATAAATCAATGCAACAACAGCAAGCATAGAGTATAGGCATAGTAATTTGGTTTGAAACCAGTGGTAGGGTGTAGCTGTGTTTAACAGCTATGTGTGGGTATTTAGTTCAGGAGGAGGATCGGGTTCTGATGACAACCATCAGATGCTATATATGTGTGTGTGGTTGTATACGTACATACATGTATAAGTGTGTATTGGAGTATCAGTATAGAACATGCTCTAGTTTAGATAACACCCTAGGTAGCAATCCCAAATTGGAACCTAGGATTGATACTGATACTCATGTATTATATGGGGAACCAGGGAATAGGTGAGGTCGGGTTAGACAACATAAAGTGATATAGCAATAGCAGCAGCTACTTGCCCTGCAGATGAGCAGTTGTAAGGGGGTTGGGCAGCCCTGCATATCAGTGTGCACTTGGTGCAGTGCACATATTGACTTGGGTACTATGTCCAGTGCAAGCATGTATAAACTTTGGCTTGTGTAGCAAGGTCTCGGGTAGAGTGTTCCAGCATGAGCAGGCATGTGCATGTTGTAGCAAGCAAGGTAGTTTGATAGCATTAGCATAGACATGCATGTAAGTAATGAATGTTATTTATATGTTGCATGTGTGATATTGTGATGCTTGAGGAATAATTGAAGGGATTATAGACATTGGGTTCCTGGGTGCAGTTCACATGTTGGCTTCGAACTACTGCAATTGTGCAGTTTAGTGATGGGGTTATCAGTTTGGATCTTGGAGGCTCGGGTGATAGGTCTGAGATGGTGTTCAGTAAAGGCTAAAGTAGTGTGTGACTGATACCTTAGTATTAGTCAGATAATTGGGCAGTGTTTTCTTGCAAGGGATAACTAAATTAATGTGGATTGCACTTATGCAGTGTTGTTCATACAATAACAGTGGGGAGAGGTCATCCTAAGTACAGGCAGTGCACAATTGTGCACTACAGACTCTGTGGAGTATGGATGGTTTGGAAGTTAGTCCAGGCAGTGCACTTGAGTGTTGCTGTGCAGAGGTTATGGGGGAGTTCAGGCAGTAGGGAGGAAGGATGTGAGGATGTATCCTTGTAGTGTTGGTGTATCTCTGATACTAGTAGGTATAGGGCATGTGCCTTTGTGCTTACATATTAGTGTGTTATGTTGGTATCAGTAAGCATGGTATAGATGGGTATAACAATTGGCATAGAGTTCCCTTCAATTGGGAGTCTGTAGGAAAGTGTCCAGTGTACACAGTATTGCACCAGTGTGCAGACTTTTTTCACAGGGGTGGATGGGACCTGGGTACCTAATATTGAGGTAAAATGTATAGGGTACCAGGGTACAGGTGAGATGAGGGATATCAAGTTATTGAGTAGAGGTAACAACATTTGGGGACTGATACCAAGGGGTATCCATTGCCAATTATGCCAACAAGTGGTGAGGTTGCAGGTAGAAGAGAATGGGGTATTAGCAGTAGGTCTTGGACATCAAACTGTATTGCAATACTGTCCACCAGTTTAGGATTAAGTTGCAGGCTAATATCAATCAGTGTGTTGAGGGTAATTGGATGTATACAGGAAATATTAAGTTAGTATTTATTAGTTACTAAGGTATTAGCATACCAAATTATTAGAAGTAAGGTATTGGGTCTAGATAAGTTGATATTAGTTATGGGTGTGTAGTTAAGGTAATATTGAAGTCTAGTACATGTTAAGTACTAAGTGAATTAGTAAGGTATTAGCTGTAATCTATATACCTGAGTTAGTTATGGCAGATAGTATATTATTTTGACTAATTAACCTTGTTAGGACTTAGGAACATAGGTATTGACCTAGTTGACTTCCTAGATTTAGCATGGACCTAGAAATTATAGTGTCATGCTCTGCGCTGACACTATGTACAAGAGATATCGGTTTGCTGACTCAAAAATGATACCTTCTTGAAAAGCTCCTTGTTGAACTAAGAGACGACTGATCTAGGTGAGTGGGCAAAACTTTGTTCTCTGATTCTTGAATGCCTTAATAATGAATCTGAGTTTTATAATACCTGTTGCTAAGAAGATTATTGTTTCTGTTGTATAAATAATAGAACTGCATGCCTAACTAGAGAACTTGAATGCTTGTCAATAGAAGAACAATTGCTATGCTAATAAGAAGAGTAAGAGATTGCTTGAGCATGTTTCCATATCGCTTGTGTTTTGATAGAACCACTTCATGCTTGAACTTGTTCAGAGAGATGGCGGCCAGTCTGCACAGAGATAAAAGAGAAGAGATATATGGTCTGCTTGTCCATTTCGTCTGTATTATAAAGTTTATCTGATAGTGTTTCATGCATTCACATCGGTCGGACAATGGCTATTAGTAAAGAGTTGAACCTTGGTCTAGGTTGCTATTTTGAGCTTATTTTAGTGAAGAGCAACTATGGGTCATAGCTGTTAATAGCATCAGATAAAAGAGTTATTGGTTAGCTGGATTACCTCTACTGATCCTGAGTTTCTCGGGGACCAAAAGCATATAGATAGCTCATCTTGTTTACTTGATAGAAGGATAGTTCCTAGATGGTGCATTATCCCTGGAGTCTTTGGATATAGCTCATGAGACACGCTACACACACCCTGATAGTAGAATAATCGGCTTGAATTGTGTGCTTGAATGAATTGAATATGAACTCTATTTTTAAAAGTGTTTCCAAAAGAAAAAATATGCCTCTGTTCCTGTACTGTATATAACGAACCTAGATAAAACTAGAAATATCACTAGTAATATAATATTTTATAATATAATTACTTAGTGTTGGTTTTAGTGAATGTTGCTTCTGTTCGTTGATTTTAGACTCACCAGTACTTTCTCTAAAGTGCTGACCCACCAACAATTTTTTGCTTGTTCGCAGGTGATGGATCATCCGAGAAAGTGATAGCCGTACCTCATCCCTAGGACCCAAAAATTTGGTTTTGATGCCTTGAGCCATATCGATTATTTTAATCTCCTTATGTATAGAGGGACATAATGTATGGAGCGATACCATTATATTAAGAGAACCTCATGCCTTGTGATTTGCCCCTTATACTCAGATGGATTATTGTTTGCAACATAGTCCCTCTGCTGCGTACTCAATCGATTCAATGATAGCTACAACTTTAAAGATGTTGCCTTGTGCGGACACAACCCTAGGCTCGTACGACATTATGTCCCGATAAAAACGATCATCCCGCGGGAGCGGCGATATTGTAATTCGTGCCTGGCGGGGGCGGCCGATTCCTATAAGAAATTGGGGCATGATAGAATGGTATCAGAGTAACTCGATCCTCTGACCTTATGCCCATTTCGCTATTGATCTTAGATGATAATTCCTTGTGCATTGATATTGTTGCTAAGTTGAGTGTTCCATACAATAAGTCCATAGATATTCTCAAAGTTATACAAAAATTTTCTAGATTTAATTTGTTGCTTGGGAGTTGTGCTTTCGTGCTTATGGTTTGCTAGAGTTTTTAATTGAGGATAGTGAGGGATGAGGACTATCGCTGCTCTGGATATCGAATATTTCTCCTTGAAGTTTCGAGGATAAAACTTTTTCTTGGTGGGTAAGTATGTAGTGCCCCGCTCTGTGTTGGCACTATGTATAAGAGATATTGGTTTGCTGGCTCAAAAAGGATACCTTCTTGAAGAGCTCCTTGTTGAACCAGGAGATGACTGATCAAGGTGAGTGGGCAGAACTTCGTTCAAGCCTTAATAATGAATCTGAGTTTTATAATGGCTGTTGCTTGAGCATGTTTCCATATCGCTTGTGTTTTGATAGAACCACTTCGTGCTTGAACTTGTTTAGAGAGATGATGGCCAGTCCGTACATAGATAGAAGAGAAGAGATAGATGGTCTGCTTGTTCATTTCTTCTGCATCATAGAGTTTACCTGATAGTGTTTCATGCATTCGCATCGGTCGGATAATGGCTATTACTGAAGAGATGAACCTTGGTCCAGGCTGCTATTTTGAGCGTATTTTAGTGAAGAACAACCATGAGTCACAGCTGTTAATAGTATCAGATAAAAGAGTCATTGATTAGCTAGATTACCGTTACTGATCCTGAGTTTCTCGGGGACCGAAAGTATATAGATAGTTTATCTTGTTTACTTGATAGAAGAATAGTTACTAGATGGTGCATTATCCCTTGAGACATGTTGCACACACCCTGATAGTAGAATAATCGACTTGTCTTGTGTGCTTGAATGAATCGAATATGAACTCTGTTTTCAAAGATGTTTCCAAAAGAAGAAATATGACTCCGTTCCTGTACTGCATGTAACGAACCTAAGTAAAACTAGAAAGATCATTAGTAATGTAATATAATATTTTATAACATAATTACTTAGTATTGGTTTTAGTGAATATTGCTTCTGTTCGTTAATTTTAGACTCACCAATACTTTCTCCAAAGTGCTGACCCACCAATAGTTTTTTGCTTGTTCGCAGGTGCTGGATCGTCCGAGGAAGCGATAGCCGTGCCTTATCCCCAGGACCCAAAAATCTGGTTTTGATGCCTTAAATCGTATCGATTATTTTGAGCTGCTTATGTATAGAGGAACATAATGTATGGAACAATGCCATTGTATTAAGATAACCTCATGCCTTATGATTTGCCCTGTATACTCAGATGGATTATTATTTGCAACACTGTCCCTCCGCTGCGTACTCGATCAATTCAATGATAGCCATAACTTTAACGATGTTGCCTTGTGCGGGCGCAGACCCAGGCTCGCGCGATATCATATCTCGATAGAAAAGATCGTCCTGTGGGAGCGCCGGCCCTGTGATTCGCTCCCGGCAGGGGCGATCGATTCCTGCAAGAAATTGGGACATGACAGAAATGGCCTAATAACCTATTTTCAATCTAGTTAACTACTTGTATCATTCCAAACACTATTTTGACATTAATATTTGATATTTAGGTCTTCGTGATCCCGTCTTGGACATCGATCCACATTTGTTGCTTAGGACCACATGCGAGTACATTCTCTGATAGTTTTTATTATTTGGATTATTACTATGATTCTAGTTGTTGTGTATACTTGATTCTGACACAACAGATATATGGGCTAGTATCATAGATATCTGTCATGAGGAGTCATGATTGGATCTATCATACTAGCTGGGGACAGAAAAATATTAACAAGTTATGTGATCATACCCCACCTTACCTGTATTATAACTCACCCCACACATCACGTAGGGTGTAGCCTGACCATTTATATGTCTCATAGACTGTTATATATGATTAGCCTGACTATTGCTCGTATCATAGCTAACTAGATGGTTAGTCTGACCATCCGACCTCACATGTATCATAGCCAATCATATATAACAAGCTTGATCTAGTCCCAAGCCGATCACATAGCAAACTGATATTTCATGGTGTCATGACCCGTACCCGGTTATTCGGGCACGAGTGCGTGGGCACGTCCAGCCTACGCCGCAGTGTCGACGGTAGTACGCTGTCTAGGTCATTTCTGGGGTCAAAAAGCATCTATCTCATCCACAATAATGAACATGTAAGAATAATCACAGGAAAAAGAAATGCTAAGATTTCATAATATTTAATCTGTGACAACTAAACCACAGTTAATACAAGCCAGAAGATAAATCGGGGACAAACCCGAGTATGTGCTGAAAGGAAATAAAATAATAACTAACTGGCTACTCCTCCTCAAAGGTAGTCTCCGGAGTGGGAACCGGCTCCTCAATGTGTCACCTGCTAACTCATGGGGCCATAATAGGTAGGGGCAAAGTCCTCATCATCGCCTAAAACAACGGATCCAGTCAGGAAAGGAGCAAAGTACACAATGCACAACAAGATTAAGCTAAATATTCATGACAATTAAAAATGAACTGACAGGTATCATGTTGAGGATATGTATAAATAAATAGTAACAATAACTAAGAGTTAATTGCTGTAAGACAGGGACATGAGTAAAACAGGAACAAGGTGACAGAAAAAATGAACTACAACCAGACAATAGGAACTGTAACAAGACAAGAAACTATGTGTGTGAACTTGTGTATTTAGAATACCTAGTTGGCATGTAGGGGTTTATAGGGTTAAATCGTCCGCCATAGACGGCTATTAAACAGGAATAATCGAGATCCGGCTGATGGACAGTCGTGTACCAACAGCTATTAATCATGGCAAGAGTCAGGGTAAGCTATGTAACGCCCCGCAACCGCTCGGAGCGTTACGCTGAGTCGGACTGAATAAATCAAATGCTGGTTACATTTAAAATATCGGATTTTGGGAAGAAGGATTAATCGAGTTGGTTTCAATGTGCAGATGGCTAGCGGGTTCGATGGAAATCAGGTGTTCGTTCCGAACAGGACTGAATAGCTGAATGGAAACGATAATGCCGTCTTCCTTAGTCCGATCGGTCGGATGATTTGGAGAGCACGGCCTGCTCGCACGGTCATACCAGTTGAGTAGATCGCGCTTGCATCGGACCACGGGTTTAAGGGATTGGCCGTATCGGCAGGACAGGATGCCTAACGGGATCAATCAATGTGAGTAGGCTCTTTCCCTTCTCCTCTACTCCTTCATGCCTAACAATATGGAAAACACGTAATGGCTTGAACACTTGGACTGAAACATCGGGAAGCACTACACTGAGGCGTGCATAGAGTGTGCGTCGTTGGCTTGGTAGGATTGTGGCTTGAATGGTTCGTGTTGGATAGTTGGATACGATAGCTGGATTATTCATTTGAGGCGATCGGTTGGATTACTTGGGATTATGCTTGGACGGTTGGAAATATACAAGTTGGAATGATACAATTGAGGCAATGGGAATATTGAGAATATCGGGAATTCGAGCGAGCGAGCGTGCATCCGTGCACGAGTATCACTTGGTCGCTTTGTCTTGCAAAGCGAGCAGTTGTGGTTCGAAACCGAACAACTGCATCGGCGCGGGCATTGTGTCTCTTGTGGGGCTTTGTGCCATGGGTTAGCTTTGAGCATAGGTGTTGCACCAATTTGGATTGTGTTGAGAAGAGGCTTCGTGCCTATGAAACACTTGATATTTTGATGCCTCGGGCTATGTTTTGAGGTCGAGATTTGGGTTCCTTGGAAGGATATGTTGGAAGAATGGTTATGGATGTGTAGGTTGGATTATTGATGGAACGAGTCTAGGATCGCTTGGTGGGGCGAGAATGTTCGATCCTCTCGTCATACCTACGTGTCTGCATAGTCACGGACAACCTGAGTGGCACAGGGTTTGGTTTCCTCGAACGAGTGCTCCGGGGCACCGGGACCGTTCGGCCATGGAGGAGACAATTGGGTAACGCGTCTTGGGCGCGATACCAGCGGTTGGATGCGATTCAGGTGGGTTAGCTACTTAGCGCTGTTTCGAATAGAACCGCATTGATCTGTCCGATCAACGTCCTTTATGGCCTTTGGCCAGTGACTTCATATAAGAATAGATGTTGGCTTGTTTTACTTTGGTTGGTTTGTGCATCGTGTAGGCGCGACCACCTTGCCTCGGCAAGAGTGTGCACTCGAGAGTGGGATATATAAACTTTGGTTCTGGATGGATATTGAGGCGAGACTGATGGTTCGATATGTTATCGTGCAAGCGATGACATTGAGTTAGACGGGTCGGCTCTATATTAACTGCTTGTCGTTTGGTTTGAGATTGAATGCTAGCATGCTTAAACTGCTTTACCGCTTTCCTTAACATGTCATTCTTATGCCATGAAATGAATCTAGGATTCAACTAGAAAGATCACCATATAACTGTTTGCATTTACTATTTTACTTAGTGTCGGCTTAGGCGAGTGGGTTACCCCGCTCACCAGTACGGTTGTGTACTGATCCACGTTTGTGGGCAATATTTCAGGTACACAGACGTAGTGGCGCTGCTTGGATATACGGGACAAGATGTATGAAATATAAGTACCTTTGTGGGCTAGAGAAAGAGCAAGAGTTATTTCATCGTCTCCGTGGCATCGCCTTTGTGGCATTGACTCGGGGTATCTCATTTGGACCCTATCGTGAGCTTCGCTACGTATACTCTGATTGTGTGCTTGGTACACAACACTTGACTTCCGCTGCAACTTGGTTGTTTCAATGATAACATTTGGTGTTTGACAACATCGCCTTGTACGAGCGCAACTCCAGGCTCGTACGGCATCATGTCCCGATGAGAACGATTATCCTGCGGGAGAGCTGTAAACGTGGTGATTCACGTTCAGCGGGGACTATCGAGCTTGCGGGAGATTGGGGCGTGACAAATTGGTATCAGAGCGCCCGGTTCATTTCTTCGGACTTGGTCCTTCGCTTCATCACAAACTCTAAATAGCTTCCGCGTGTCGTCTAGCTCTTGACTCTACTCGGTGCCGCATCGGATATTTCATGCAATAAGTCTATTTATTGCTGGTTTTGGCTGCATTTTATTTCTTGGTTGGGTTGCCTTGGTTGGTTTTCGTAGGATCGCTTAGCCTCGTTAGGCGTTGTTGCATTCGTGCAGCAGTTGGTTGGCGTTGTTGTATTTGTGCAACAAGTGTGGGCTTTCGTTGGGTTGGCTTGGCTTGTCGTTCTGGGAGTTTCTGATTGCCTCAATGGATTCAGTTGGTTGGCTATCGAGATTTGGTTATGCGGCATGTTTTGAGTAGAAACATTCGAAGAGAATAGATCATTTCACGAGTTGCTCGTCAAGCGATGGTGTTGGATAGAAGTTGGAATTTTGGCTGTGGCGCATCAGTTGAGCAGGTTTGAGTTTGGCTCGGGAATATATAGATAAGTTGGTACGAGTTGCTCGCACAACAAAAGTGTGAAACCGTTGGGTATTGGGTTGGACTATTTGGAAGACAATCATTGCACGATTGCTCGTGTTGAGAAAGTATCAGACGGTTTGAGAATACCTGGAAGTATTGAGAATGGGATATAGCACAAGTTGCCTAACGAGATTGATGGTTAAAGAATTGGCTAAGTTTTGTGTCAGACGTAAGTTGGAATGGCAGGATCTCGCATGAGGGATGGCTCGAACGGATCTTGGATCCAGTGCAAGGAAATTGTAATGCGAGTAGCGACTTGATTCGGAGTGGTATATGGGATACCACATTTTGAGCAAGGCATTGGAAACATTTTGGTTGGACATTCAATGGAAATTTCCTGAACGGACTCGTGAAACGAGAATACAAGTTGGTTGGTGCACGTCGGTTGAGTTGGGAAGAATGAAAATGGAGCAAGCGAATATTGAGTTGAGCATATCGTGAACGGACTGGTACAAATGGAAAGCATCGTTGGGCTTAAGAGATGGATCGAATCGGAACGAACATTTGGGTTACGCTTGAGCAAAGCGATGGGATTATCGGAATGATAGCGAATTCGGACTATGATTTTGGGCAACACATTTGAGATGTTGGTTGAGCAAAGAAACACGATCTTGGTTTGGAGGGACAATGCGATTGATTCACACAAACTTGAAGGATTTTGGATGTTGCTGCTCGTGAAGTTGACTCAGGTTTAGCGGAAATGGAATTTTGGACAGGATGGTGCAACGTTAGTAAACGGATTCTCCGGAAGACGTGGACGGACGTTTGAAGATAGCTAAATGTGATAGCAACGTCGGAACAAATCACTGCGTTGCTCGAGTAAGTTGGAAGTGCATTGTGGGACGCAGCAAATGAATAAGAATTGGAGCAAGTCTTGGGTTTTGAGAATCATTGCAATTTGTAGTGCGAGAATCGAATATGCAATTCGGAAATTTGATGGATTCAGGACAGGACGGCGGATTGATGGAATAAGGTTTCAACGAGCGCGGTTCTCGGATTCAGAAACTTCGCTCGGGTGAATGGTTGGATTTTATTCGGATTTGCAGATGAGATATAGCATGGTTTATAGTAACTGTCCATCGTGATGATTACAATTATCAAGCGTAGCTTCGGGACAGCTGACCCTAAGCGACCTTGCCCGCTGAATCGGATATGAATATGGTAGACCCATAGAACGACCCTTGAGGCGGCATATTTGGGAATGCGTCGGGGGCAGATGTGAGCAATGAGATTTGGCTTATTGACTGAGTGTTGGATTTGAGAGATCCTTGGGATAGCCTTCAGCTGAAGATACAGCCGGAAGATCGAAGCAATGGTGGAAGTAGCCTTGTCAACTGATGAGATTCAGAGTCGCAGATTTTTTATCGATGGCATCGCCTCTGACTCATCGTGCCCTGGAAGGGAATAGCATTCATATGAATTGACGACTGTAAAACTAGCTCGTGAAGTTAAAGCAGCGGCTCGTTCAGATCAAATCCTTGCGAATACTGGAAGGGACAGATTTGCTTCAGATTTACAAGATGTCTCGGAACTTAGTCTGGGAAGCGTGCTCATTCGGAAGGCGAAGGTGATATTCTATGCTTCGAGGCAGTGGAAGCAGCGCGAAGAACTATTTCATGCGCAACCTAAGAATTGTGGCGAGTGTGTCCACGTTGAAATCGTGGCGACACAAATTCCTTTGGCGTGGCGGCGAGATCTTCGTGGATCACACGAACCTCAATATAGATGTTCACCCTGTGAGATATTGAGATGGCAGGAATGTGTTGGACTGAGCTGATCTAAGCAAGTTGATATTTGGGTAAGTCGCATAGCTGGGGTAGATCAGTTGTGAGAATCGTTCGGTGCACGAGATAATATTTGGAGATGTTGCTAGTACTGATTTCAGAAATAGTGGGATGAATTGAGCTGGAACGCGAACTCATTGAGTCGGTGGAAAATCTGCATAATTGAGAATAGTTCTCGAGCGAATGTGTTGGAATGGAAATCGTGATTTGGTTCAATTGGGAGCAAAGCAAATGGATGCCTCGGACATAAAGATACCCTTGTAACTTGTCCAAATTCGCTATCGCAAAGCTCGGCTGAAATGCATGTATTTTAGGGACGCCTTAAATATGTGTACGATCCAAAACTAAGCGATACGAAGAATTCGTATTGAGCTACAAGGAGGATGTGGGAATTTAGAACTTGTACGAGCGTTCAGCAGAACGAGATGTTGTGTCAGAAATAGTGTATATGAGAGTTGCATAGAGCAGACCTATGGAATTGGATTGTGGCATGCTAGTAAGGAATGAGTACCAGCACGGTTCGTGGACGAACCTGATTCTAAGTGGTATATTATGTAACGCCCCGCAACCGCTCGGAGCGTTACGCTGAGTCGGACTGAATGAATCAAATGCTGGTTACATTTGAAATGTCGGATTTTGGGAAGAAGGATTAATCGAGTTGGTTTCAATGTGCAGATGGCTAGCGGGTTCGATGGAAATCAGGTGTTCGTTCCGAACAGGACTGAATAGCTGAATGGAAACGATAATGCCGTCTTCCTTAGTCCGATCGGTCGGATGATTTGGAGAGCACGGCCTGCTCGCACGGTCATACAAGTTGAGTAGATCGCGCTTGCATCGGACCACGGGTTTAAGGGATTGGCCGTATCGGCAGGACAGGATGCCTAACGGGATCAATCAATGTGAGTGGGCTCTTTTCCTTCTCCTCTACTCCTTCATGCCTAACAATATGGAAAATACGTAATGGCTTGAACACTTGGACTGAAACATCGAGAAGCACTACACTGAGGCGTGCATAGAGTGTGCGTCGTTGGCTTGGTAGGATTGTGGCTTGAATGGTTCGTGTTGGATAGTTGGATACGATAGCTGGATTATTCATTTGAGGCGATCGGTTGGATTACTTGGGATTATGCTTGGACGGTTGGAAATATACAAGTTGGAATGATACAATTGAGGCAATGGGAACATTGAGAATATCGAGAATTCGAGCGAGCGAGCGTGCATCCGTGCACGAGTATTACTTGGTCGCTTTGTCTTGCAAAGCGAGCAGTTGTGGTTCGAAACCGAACAACTGCATCGGCGCGGGCATTGTGTCTCTTGTGGGGCTTTGTGCCATGGGTTAGCTTTGAGCATAGGTGTTGCACCAATTTGGATTATGTTGAGAAGAGGCTTCGTGCCACTTGATATTTTGATGCCTCGGGCTATGTTTTGAGGTCGAGATTTGGGTTCCTTGGAAGGATATGTTGGAAGAATGGTTATGGATGTGTAGGTTGGATTATTGATGGAACGAGTCTAGGATCGCTTGGTGGGGCGAGAATGTTCGATCCTCTCGTCATACCTACGTGTCTGCATAGTCACGGACAACCTGAGTGGCACAGGGTTTGGTTTCCTCGAACGAGTGCTCTGGGGCACCGGGACCGTTCGGCCATGGAGGAGACAATTGGGTAACGCGTCTTGGGCGCGGTACCAGCGGTTGGATGCGATTCAGGTGGGTTAGCTACTTAGCGCTGTTTCGAATAGAACCGCATTGATCTGTCCGATCAACGTCCTTTATGGCCTTTGGCCAGTGACTTCATATAAGAATAGATGTTGGCTTGTTTTACTTTGGTTGGTTTGTGCATCGTGTAGGCGCGGCCACCTTGCCTCGGCAAGAGTGTGCACTCGAGAGTGGGATATATAAACTTTGGTTCTGGATGGATATTGAGGCGAGACTGATGGTTCGATATGTTATCGTGCAAGCGATGACATTGAGTTAGACGGGTCGGCTCTATATTAACTGCTTGTCGTTTGGTTTGAGATTGAATGCTAGCATGCTTAAACTGCTTTACCGCTTTCCTTAACATGTCATTCTTATGCCATGAAATGAATCTAGGATTCAACTAGAAAGATCACCATATAACTGTTTGCATTAACTATTTTACTTAGTGTCGGCTTAGGCGAGTGGGTTACCCCGCTCACCAGTACGGTTGTGTACTGACCCACGTTTGTGGGCAATATTTCAGGTACACAGACGTAGTGGCGCTGCTTGGATATACGGGACAAGATGTATGAAATGTAAGTACCTTTGTGGGCTAGAGAAAGAGCAAGAGTTATTTCATCGTCTCCGTGGCATCGCCTTTGTGGCATTGACTCGGGGCATCTCATTTGGACCCTATCGTGAGCTTCGCTACGTATACTCTGATTGTGTGCTTGGTACACAACACTTGACTTCCGCTGCAACTTGGTTGTTTCAATGATAACATTTGGTGTTTGACAACATCGCCTTGTACGAGCGCAACTCCAGGCTCGTACGGCATCACGTCCCGATGAGAACGATTGTCCTGCGGGAGAGCTGTAAACGTGGTGATTCACGTTCAGCGGGGACTATCGAGCTTGCGGGAGATTGGGGCGTGACAAGCTACATGCCTTTCAGTATTCTCCCACCCGACATGAAAAATAAGACATGAACTCCAATATTCAAGACATAAAATCCAGTGTTCTAGCACTACGTGTAATCATCAATGGTACATGTAAGGCAGGAAATTAACTATCACAATATAAAGATTAAACTTGAAGTGCAGGTACTTGCCTGTTGTTTGGATCTGATTAATAGTTCTTCGGGGAAATATTCAAAGATGAGTCCAAATGCTAAAATAGATATTACCATCACGCTCAGAAGATGTCAAATAGCTAGAAACGCTTGTCCTTGGGTCCAATTTGGAGACAAGGGCAAAAACGGCAGCTTCGGGTCAAAACGGGGTCCGCCGTTGGGCCCGCTTTGCACCGAAAAACGTGTCCGGGTCAAAGGTCTCCAAATTCACCAAACTTAGTGTCAACAGGTCAGGAACGCTGATACGAACCCAACGGAACTTCCAGATTTGGATTCCGATGAGCCGAACACAAAATTGCCCGTCGAGCGGGGCCTGTGGGGCCCACGACACGCCATTTCGTCAACGTTCTCAGAATCGAACCAAACTTGGCCCACAGGACCAGCGTATCGCTACGAGTCCGATAGCGTAAGTTTCGTCTCGATCCGACGTGTGTGCACGAAGTTAGGGTAAATTGCAGAAAAGGCGGATACGGGGCGATGTCCGCGGATACGCGTTGATTTCGGTGTGTACGCACACCCGAATCAGCTTCCACGAAAACTCACACGTCCGTATCGACGATGCGTACGTATCTGTGAAGACCGCACGCGACCAAGTCGTCCCGTTTGGCGGAGCGGACTCAGTTCCGGGGTAAAACAGGGTCTGGTTTTTCCTGTTTTTGGATCGCGGTGTGCGATCACCACAGGACGCGATGCCCCGAACAGTTTGTCCGGACACCGAGAGGGTCATACAGGCTTCACAACGCAATTTGCGGAATTGAAAACGGAGCTACGAGGCGAAAGTTACACGCACCTGAAGGGGACCCAAAAATCAGGGTCGAGTCGTGTCCGACTCGTGTCGGACACGCGAATCCGAAATTAGGGTTAGGGTTAGGGTTCTGGCTGTAGGCGGCGGTCCGGCCGGAGGAGGGCGGCGCCTCTGCGGGGAGGCCGGCCGGGGCTGGGCGGCACGGCGAGGCGGCGCGGCCGGCTTGCGGCGGCGCTGGAGCTGCTGCTGTCGGCTGCGGCTGGGCGCTGTCGAGCGGGGCCGGAGGTAGGCGGAGGACGGGGGAGAGGCGACGGCGACGGCGGTGGAAGGAGCGAGGTAGCCGTGGCGGCGTGCGGCGGAGGGGAGCGTGGTGGCGGTGGCGGTTCGGTGGCCGGAGGGAGAGGGGGGTTTATTTATAAGGGAGGAGGATAGGCGAGGTGGCGGGGGCGAGGCCGGGAAGGGCGGCGGAGGGGGCGGAGTCGTGGCGCTGGCCGGGCGGAGCGGCGGCGTCCGCGGGCGGCGGCGGCGGACGCGGGGGCGACCGCGTCGTGCGGGGAGGGGGCTGGGTCACGGGTGAGGGGGAAGCGGGTCCGGGCGGGTCGGGTTCAGGCGGACCCGACCCGACCCGTTAGGGTGACGGGCCGCGGGTTGGGCCGCAGGCCGGGCTGGGCCGGATGGGCCAGAAAAATAAAAAAAATAATAATAATAGAAATAATAATAATAATAATAATAATAATAATAATTTATTTAATTAATTAATTAATTAAAATAGTTTTTAGGCATTTAAAAATAGGTCTGAGGTCCAAAAAATCCAGAAAAAATTACCCTAAGTCCAGTTTTTAATTTTACACCCAAAAATATTATTTTCATAATATTTTAATATTATTTATTGCCAATAAAAAATCATTTATTAATTGAAAACCTTGATTTTAATTACAAAAAATTCCCAGAAAATTCCAGAAAATTGGGAAAAATCCAAGATTTAATAATTTAAAAATTCAGGGGGTTTACAACCTACCCAACTTACAAAAATTTCGTCCTCGAAATTTAAAATTAAGCCATACTCTGTTAACCTTTCATGTACATCAATCGCAATCTCCTTGCGATAATTTAAATTCTAATCATGTCCACTGCAACCACTTCAAGGCTAAGACAACTACTTGTTCCCATCAAAATTCAACCTATGGTTATTACTTCTTACTTCCTCAAATTATCCACAAGCAGATTTTTAATTTTTAGTCCATATAGTATTTTCAAGATGACCTTGCCTCACGATTCGAATTATCATAATTCCTCTAGAAGTGATTCGAGTCCAACAATATTTGTATGTTTCAGCCCTTTTTAAATTACATTCGCATCCTCAATATTCCAACTAGGTAGTCCAACCATCAACTTTTAAATTCTTAATTCAAATCATCAAATTGAAAAAATAATTTAAGTGTAGTCCACCAATGTTCAAGTCTGAATTACATCCTCTAAATTCAAGTTGACGATTTTACTCTCATTATTCAAAATTAAATCATGCACCTAGGATGTAACTATTGGGTCCTCGATATCAATTCATTAATCATCTTAGTCACTCCTCTAAATTTTTAGAATTAGAAATGGCTTGCTTCTTCCAATCTAACCCTTCTCGGTCACAATCCAAAGGACATTCCCCTCGAGTTGACAATTGTATTGCTACCCAACTTAGAATTTACCCATTCATCACAAAAGACTATATACTTTAAGAAAATATTCCTTAATATGGTTACTCATGTCATTCAATCCTCAAAATTTCAACGCCGATCATATCACATATGATATGTCCTCAATTACGAAAGGTTAGTCCTCAAGTATGTGATCGGCCTATGTGGCATATCTAGTACTATCTATGTATCAAACTTATACCAAGTACATAATTTCGTCTTCCCGAAATAAGGGAAGACGAGGATCAATAATAAAGAGTTCAAGGGTGGGGTGATAGAACAGAAGTATAGGGATCAAGGCGTTTAAAGAATTCTAGTAGGATTTGTCAGGCGGTTATGGATTGAGGTTCTATTCTGGTAGTCATTTATTCGCATGCTCGTATTAGTTTAGTTATGTAACTGATACGATATGCTCAGCATGTCTAGGTCAAGTATATTTGTCTACTAATCACTACGTATCTCAATCCACGTAAAGTAGTCGTGCGAAGTGCGAATCAAAATGCACTAAGGTTGATCAGACCGTAATACACTGATTCTGAACAGACACTTGTATTAGTGTACGCGTCCAATAATACACGTGTCATGAACAAGCCTGATAAAGAGTAAACTTGCAAAACTAGGCTATAGAATAGCAGCATAAACAAAGTATATCAAAATTAAGTGCGCTAGATGATGATGAAAGGAGGTACAAAATTTAAATTCACATAATAAGCAAAATAACAGAAGACTCTACAATCTCTACAGTTATTAAATATAAAAGCATACCAGGTTATTAGCAAGTTCAAAATTACTAGGTTGGGGCTGAGGTCACGAACCAATAGGCACAAGCTAAAATAATACTAGGAAACGGTATCTACGAATCACTTACGTGCATTAGTGACTCTAAGAGTCTGCACGTTCTCCACGGTCATCGCGTAAGTTTGTCCGTGTTCTTGGAGCAACGGGACAGTCCCTCACTTGATGTGCTGCTGAGCCACAAAGTAGACAAACACCTAGCCTCTTTCTATAATCCTTCCAAATATGACCTTGTTTTCGACAATAGCCACAAATGGGAGCTCGTTGGTTCTGCCCTTGGGTTGGATTCATCTGTGGTCGCTTTGCAGCTCTTTCCTGCTGTGCTTGGTCTGGTGCTGACGCATATGGCCGCTTCCGGCTAGACTCGATCCTTGTGGTGCACTCCACAGGTCGTGCTGCAGTAAGAACGTCTTCGTCGAAGGTAATTGCATTTAAACTGCTTGGCCTACGTGACTCTGAGCTAATTCTGTCGATGAAGTTCTCCGCTTGGTTTTGCTGAGTTTCTTGTTGAACCTTCTGATAGGCTTGCATCATTATGTAGAACATGCGGAACATCTCCTGTTCGTCCATAGGCGGTCCCGGTGGGAAGGAAGGCATCGGTGGAATAGGCTACATCGAGGGTGGAACGCCATCTTGACGGATTATTGAGGCAGGCTGACTTGCTTGACTGCCTTGTGATGATTGGCCTTCACCGACTGGTATCACATCGTTTTCTTGGGTAATCACAACGGTTTGTGGTGTTTCTGAATGAGTCTCGTTGCTGGCTTGTGGGTCCATCTCCCTGTATCCAAAATAACCAATAAGAGGCGCACAGGAATCAAGGCAAGATGCAAGTTCATATTAGTTCGAATACGATACAGATATCAAAACGATTCAAGCAAGTGGATGAGATCCTATAAACTTATCCTAGCTTTATTGCAGGCCTGTTCGGTCCCTGAGTTAAAACCGAACAATTTAGTCGTTGGGACCTACATGGGCCACCACAAAAACGTGTCACGACCTGCACCCGGTTATTCGGGCACGAGTGCGTGGGCACGTCCAGCCTACGCCGCAGTGTCGGCGGTAGTACGCTGTCTAGGTCATTTCTGGGGTCAAAAAGCATCTATCTCATCCACAATAATGAACATGTAAGAATAATCACAGGAAAAAGAAATGCTAAGATTTCATAATATTTAATCTGTGACAACTAAACCACAGTTAATACAAGCCAGAAGATAAATCGGGGACAAACCCGAGTATGTGCTGAAAGGAAATAAAATAATAACTAACTGGCTACTCCTCCTCAAAGGTAGTCTCCGGAGTGGGAACCGGCTCCTCAATGTGTCACCTGCTAACTCATGGGGCCATAATAGGTAGGGGCAAAGTCCTCATCATCGCCTAAAACAACGGATCCAGTCAGGAAAGGAGCAAAGTACACAATGCACAACAAGATTAAGCTAAATATTCATGACAATTAAAAATGAACTGACAGGTATCATGTTGAGGATATGTATAAATAAATAGTAACAATAACTAAGAGTTAATTGCTGTAAGACAGGAACATGAGTAAAACAGGAACAAGGTGACAGGAAAAATGAACTACAACCAGACAATAGGAACTGTAACAAGACAAGAAACTATATGTGTGAACTTGTGTATTTAGAATACCTAGTTGGCATGTAGGGGTTTATAGGGTTAAACCGGCCGCCATAGACGGCTATTAAACAGGAATAATCGAGATCCGGCTGATGGACAGTCGTGTACCAACAGCTATTAATCATGGCAAGAGTCAGGGTAAGCTACATGCCTTTCAGTATTCTCCCACCCGACATGAAAAACAAGACATGAACTCCAATATTGAAGAAATGAAATCCAGTGTTCTAGCACTACGTGTAATCATCAATGGTACATGTAAGGTAGGGAATTAACTATCACAATATAAAGATTAAACTTGAAGTACAGGTACTTGCCTGTTGTTTGGATCTGATTAATAGTTCTTGGGGGAAATATCCAAAGATGAGTCCAAATGCTGAAATAGACATTACCATCACGCTCAGAAGATGTCAAATAGCTAGAAACGCCTGTCCTTGGGTCCAATTTGGAGACAAGGGCAAAAACGGCAGCTTCGGGTCAAAACGGGGTCCGCCGTTGGGCCCGCTTTGCACCGAAAAACGCGTCCGGGTCAAAGGTCTCCAAATTCATCAAACTTAGTGTCAACAGGTCAGGAACGCTGATACGAACCCAACGGAACTTCCAGATTTGGATTCCGATGAGCCGAACACAAAATTGCCCGTCGAGCGGGGCCTGTGGGCCCACGACACGCGATTTCGTCAACGTTCTCAGAATCGAACCAAACTTGGCCCACAGGACCAGCGTATCGCTACGAGTCCGATGGCGCAAGTTTCGTCTCGATCCGACGTGTGTGCACGAAGTTAGGGTGAATTGCAGAAAAGGCGGATACGGGGCGATGTCCGCGGATACGCGTTGATTTCGGTGTGCACGCACACCCGAATCAGCTTCCACGAAAACTCACACGTCCGTATCGACGATGCGTACGTATCTGTGAAGATCGCACGCGACCAAGTCGTCCCGTTTGGCGGGGCGGACTCAGTTCTGGGGTGAAACAGGGTCTGGTTTTTCCTGTTTTTGGATCGCGGTGTACGATCACCACAGGACGCGATGCCCCGAACAGTTTGTCCGGACACCGAGAGGGTCATACAGGCTTCACAACGCAATTTACGAAATTGAAAACGGAGCTACGAGGCGAAAGTTACACGCACCTGAAGGGGACCCGAAAATCAGGGTCGAGTCGTGTCCGACTCGTGTCGGACACGCGAATCCGAAATTAGGGTTAGGGTTAGGGTTCTGGCTGTAGGCGGCGGTCCGGCCGGAGGAGGGCGGCGCCTCTGCGAGGAGGCCGGCCGGGGCTGGGCGGCGCCGGCGAGGGCGGCACGGCGAGGCGGCGCGGCCGACTTGCGGCGGCGCTTGAGCTGCTGCTGTCGGCTGCGGCTGGGCGCTGTCGAGCGGGGCCGGAGGCAGGCGAAGGATGGAGGAGAGGCGATGGCGACGGCGGTGGAAGGAGCGAGGTAGCCGTGGCGGCGTGCGGCGGAGGGGAGCGTGGTGGCGGTGGCGGTTCGGTGGCCGGAGGGAGAGGGGGGTTTATTTATAAGGGAGGAGGAGAGGCGAGGTGGCGGGGGTGAGGCCGGGAAGGGCGGCGGAGGGGGCGGAGTCGTGGCGCTGGCCGGGCGGAGCGGCGGCGTCCGCGGGCGGCGGCGGCGGACGCGGGGGCGACCGCGTCGTGCGGGGAGGGGGCTGGGTCACGGGTGAGGGGGAAGCGGGTCCGGGCGGGTCGGGTTCAGGCGGACCCGACCCGACCCGTTAGGGTGACGGGCCGCGGGTTGGGCCGCAGGCCGGGCTGGGCCGGATGGGCCAGAAAAATAGAAAAAAATAATAATAATAGAAATAATAATAATAATAATAATAATAATAATTTATTTAATTAATTAATTAATTAAAATAGTTTTTAGGCATTTAAAAATAGGTCTGAGGTCCAAAAAATCCAGAAAAAATTACCCTAAGTCCAGTTTTTAATTTTACACCCAAAAATATTATTTTCATAATATTTTAATATTATTTATTACCAATAAAAAATCATTTATTAATTGAAAACTTTGATTTTAATTACAGAAAATTCCCAGAAAATTCCAGAAAATTGGGAAAAAATCCAAGATTTAATAATTTAAAAATTCAGGGGGTTTACACATGGCACTTAGCCAGTATTTCTATTCCTTGTTCCAGTATATTCATTGCTAGCATTCACATACATCTTTTCACTGCTACTTATTTCTATATGATGATTACATATCTCTCCATATTTCTTACATTCCAGTATTTTCTTTCATCATGTATTTTCTTACACTGCTTTATAGTTTTTATCAATATAATTAAAATTGTTGTTAGTATTTGTGCTTTGCTCCAATCCTGACTGGATAACATTTTTTAGAGGATCTTGAGGACTTCTGTCCTACCCATTACGGTCCAGGAGTAGATGACGATTATATCCCAGAGATTCCAGAGGAGCCCCTCCATATAGAGGAGACACCACCCACAGTTGTTTAGACATCACTTAGCCTAGTTTATTTATGTATTGGATTGTTCCAAACTTTGAGACTTATTATATTATGTTGAGACTTATATTGTGCTGAGATAGCTAGACTCTTAGACTCTGACTTGTTGAGTTATATATTATTTTGCCTCTCATATTTTTTTATATCTTTATCGTATCATTTACCTTTCTTATAGTTATTGTGATTGAGTACATTATGAGTTGATGATTAAATGTATATTCATTATCATCCGTTTAGAGTTGAGACATGTTGACAGGTTTTAATATCATTGATAGATAGCTATGTGGGACCTAGACAGCATTCTACCGCTGATGCTGCGGTATAGGCTGGACGTACCCATGACTCATGTCCAATTTTTGGGTACGGGTTGTGACATGCTGACCCCCCACAAGTCAATTTGTAGGTTCTGGATGTCTTGTTGGATTGTTCTGAAATGATAGTAGATCCTCATCCTCGGGAGCAAAAAATAAGAAGAAGATGCATTAAGACATTTTTTTGTATAAATGGATGTAATGTATGTACCGATGTTATTGTATTTATGTATAGTTAAAGAGATAGTAAGACAAGATGTCATGTATCAGATGGCTAAGCTTTGTAATCGTTGAGAGATATCAATAAAGAGAGTGTGTTTCTTATATTATTGTGTTCATTTAGTTATCTGCATTATTGTTCCATTTCTTCAAACTCTGAATAGTTTATTTTGTTATTGTGCAAGTTCATGACTTGTACAAGTACAACTTAGGCTTATACGACATCAGGCCCAGTGGTGACTTTACGATCCTCCGAAATCTGGAGGTGATAGTTTGTAGTAAAACAAGTAAGGGATACTTTGTGGCAAGAAGAGATTTTTGGTTTTAAAAAGCCATGTTTAGATATTGTTTGCATATGATGGAAGGGAAATATGGTATTTGGTGTTTTAGGATGAGTGGACTAAATTGGTGGACAATGTTGGGCAAAAGATAAAAAAAGAGAGGGAGGACATTGTGGTAGATGTGAAGTGAGTAATGGAGAGGATTAAAGTGGTTGCTGGAATTTGTGCGGTAGTTGGTGAATGGGTGGAGGAGGTACAGAGGCTGGTGTGACAGTATTACTAGAGGAAGAGGTTAGTGAAAAAGATGTAGTGACAACTGATATAGTAGATGTAGGCGATGGTAAAGGCAAATGTTGTAAGGAAGGAAGCAATGTAACTGTTTCTTGAGGCTAGTGGATGGGTGGTATTGGATAAAATGTTGCAAAGGGAAAGAAGTCTTTATCAAACTTAACATGACAATTAACGTATACCTTATCAGTTAGTGCCTTTTAAGTCGTGTTATAGCCAAGAAATACACATGGATGACTTCAAAAATATATTTTTTGTTTAGCAAAGGGTCTTAACTAGGGAAAACATCTATAGCTAAAAACATATAAGATAGAGTAGTATGGTAGATTGTTGAACAAAATAGAATACGGAGATTTATTGGAAGTACGGAATGGAAGACGATTTATTGTATAGGTTTGTCACACCCCAGTCTCAAAATACGTAGGGCTAGGAATACGTAACACGCCCAGCCGTATGTATACAACTCCAATATATGGAAATCATATACACACGTACGCTGTATATGAATATGCAATTCACCAGTGGTAATATACTGTCACAACAAGTCACACAGAATCTATATCTCATCCACAAAATATCAAGGAATACTGTAAGTGCTGGAATATAAGCGCTGAGTCTGTAATATCATAATACAAACCAGATATGTCTGGTGTGAACAAACCCACTACAAAAGCCAAGATAAAAGAGCTAAAATCTAGTATGACTAGAGCATCGTTTGTCTAGATAAAAAAAAAGCTCTAGCTCTAGAAGGTAAGTCTGCCTATGATCAGGGGAACTCTGATGGCAGCTCCTCTAGCTTCTCCTCGGACGCGTACCTCGTCTCCTGCCCAGGTCCATATACCGTGGGATAGTACGTCTCATCTAAATCTGGAAGGAAACCAGGTCCTCAGTGGGACATAACAAGATACATAAAAGTATGCCATATAAATACTGAATAAAATAAATAAGGGTGTGCTAACCATCTAAGTATATGCAAAAGTGAAGAGCTCATAGTACATATAGGAATGTGTAGGCTAGACATATGCTGACTTAATTTACCAATCGTCGTGACTGGCTAGTATATGCCACATATGCCCCCAGAACATGGGCACTCTGCAATCGCCCATCTTCGAGGAGCATGGTATCGAAGGTATAACATCAATGAGGTGGGTGTCCCATACGCCTACTAGCTGTCTTCTCCGCCCAATACGGGTATACAAGTCGAATACATAACGTGCATACCACGTAGCTACATGCCAAGTCACAATTTACCAAATATTCTGATTTTGTGCTAAACCGTGATGTGTGTCTCACGCACCGGTAGCTAATCGAGTACGCGAACCCGCATCCCAACATGAAATTCAATTGTGAAGTGTATACAAGTGTCAGGTCTAGGAGGATATCAGAATACGCTCGTATCTGTAGGTGAGTCTGCTAATATCTAAGTCTGTTACACTATGTATCGACAGACTTTTGTCAACCATAACCGAGTCAATCTCGAGCGTGCACAGTTATATGTATATTGCAACAAGATCATAAATAATAGTTTATCATTTAAACAGTAAAATTTGGCAAGGTATACTTGCCGAGTAATGGAACAAGCGTCTACAGCAGTGTTCTAAGTTTTAGTAAAAGAAGAAATGGAGTTAGGGTTTTGGGGTGAGCTGCATGGATATATATGGAGATTTGGAGTCGGTTTACGTAGGGTTAGTTTAGTATTTTAGGGCTTCAAAACCATTTGTTGCTATTGGTTTTCATTCTTTCTTGGTCTTGGTTTGCGCCTGAGGGAGTTTTGTAATAATGAGATTTTAAGAGGCGGTGGAATGAACGGTTCACATGCGCAGTGAAGCAAAGCAAAGCAAAATTGGGTTTTGCTTCTTGCTGCGATATTTTCTACGCGGGTTTGGGTTTTACTCGTGGTAGATAGAAAAGTTTAGGCGGGGTGAACTGCTCCTGCTGAGTTTTACGCGGGGATGATAAGAAAAGTTTACGCGGGTATGATAAGAAGAGTTTACGCAGGTTTAACTGCTGCTGCTGATGAGTTTTACGTATGGTAAAAAATATACGCGGGATGATGAGTTGTTGCTGATCTATTTTATGCGGGGAAGGTGCTTAACGGGTTGCGGGTTTGATCCAATAGAAAATTCTATTATAAAATTATACTTATACATATTCATAGAGAAATTCTAAATAGACATATTCGTGCATACGGTTAAGCTAGCAACTGTCCAAAGGGTATCCTACATGGAATAAATTAGAAAGAATTTATAATGGCTCCAAAAATCCTCTAAATGCTTTAAATACCTCAAAATAAAATCTAATAAAAATCTATTCTCCCGTATTGGCTCAAAATTAATATAAATAATAAATAATACGTTTATCTGGATCAGGGGTTTTATATTCTACCCAACTTATAAAAATTTTATCCTCGAAATAAAATTAAGTCATGGTAGAAAGTCAAGGATGGTATAAGGTATAATTAACAAAGTAATTTCATACCTTGGTTTACAAATAGGTTCGGAAAATGTTTGCGCATGTCGTCCTCGCTTCTTTTTCAATGGCCTCCTGGATTCTTGCTTCCGAAAGAACCTCCTCATAGGAGATCCTTGACTGTGTGGTGTTATACCTCTATAGCTCGGAGGTAAGGCCATGATGGAATCTACTGGCCTTTTCCAGCTCGTTAGGTATCAGGATGGCACCAAATCGACCAAGTCGACTAAACTCTGCGTCGTAGGCATCTACGGTCATAGTTCCTTGTTCCAGGTGTAGGAACTGGGAGTATAGAGTATTCCTGACCGTAGTCGAAAAATACTTCGCATTGAAGTACACTAAGAATTGCTCCCACGTCTGGTTCTTGCCGACGCCTCGCTCTATGGAATCCCACCAATCCAGTGATGTGCGTTGCCTTTGAGTTGGACCCTCACTGCGGTCATCCAAAGGTCTGGATGCAGCTGTGAACCTTCCAGTAGCATCTCCGTGTTGGAGACCCAATCTAATATTTCCTCCGGAGTCTCGCTGCCCGAAAATGTTCCTGGGCCCATCTAGCAAAAACCTCGGACAGTACCAGCTGGTTGGACAGGTGCAGGTGCTGGATTAGAGGTTCTCTCCAGAGCTGTCATCAAGCTCTGGCTTAATGTCTCAGTCTGATGCCATTGTGCCTGCATCATGGCTTGGAAGAATATATGCGGGGTAATGAGTTGCTGCTGATCTATTTTACGCGGCAAGTGTCAGGTCTAGGAGGATATCAGAATACCCTCGTATCTGTAGGTGAGTCTGCTAATGTCTAAGTCTGTTACACTATGTATCAACAGACTTTTGTCGACCAAACCCGAGTCAATCTCAAGCGTGCACAGTTATATGTATATTGCAACAAGATCATAAACAATGGTTTATCATTTAAACAGTAAAATTTGGCAAGGTATACTTGCCGAGTAATGGGGCAAGCGTACTAAATACATGTCATGCCGCAGTCCCAAAAAATACGTAGGACTAGGAATACGTAACACGCCCAGCCGTATGTATACGAACTCCAATATGTGGAAATCGTATACACACGTACGCTGTATATGAATATGCAATTTACCAGTGGTAATATACTGTCATAACAAGTCACACATGATCTATATCTCATCCACAGCACAATAATATGTAGAAATAAGAGTTGAAATATATCTGTTTATCAAGATAAAAATCAAGTCTGATAGTCGGATGGAAACAAATCCACTACAAAATGACTATACTGAAGTGGTAATAAAATCTCTAGACAGTGGCCATACATCACAGATACTCTGAGGGTAAGTCCTCCTCAGTCTGGTAAGTCGCATCAGGTTCCGGTCCGTACTCCTGCAGGTACTCCTGCTCGTCCATATCTGAAAAGGGACCAGGTCCTCAGAGGGACGTAACAAGATACATAATAACATGCCAATAAAGTACTAAAATATAAACATCCAATGGGTTGCCTAACCGTCTAAGTGAATGCAGTTTGAGAACAACTTTCCACCAAGTGGGCTATCTGGCTAAAATAATGGGATTGGCGTGATTCCCTCGGAGAATCAGGGGCCTACAAGCATGTCGTCTTTTGAACGGCAGAGGCCGCCAGTAAAAATATGCGCAGTGAAGCAAAGTAAAGCAAAATTGGATTTTGCTTCTTGCTGAGATATTTTCTATGCGGGTTTGGGTTTTATGCGTGGTAGATAGAAAAGTTTACGCGGGGTTAACTGATGCTGCTGAGGAGTTTTACGCGCATTGATATGGAAGTATACGCGGGGTGAACTGCTGCTGCTGAGTTTTATGCGGGGATGATAAGAAAAGTTTATGCGGGGATGATAAGAAGAGTTTACGCGGGTTTAACTGCTGCTGCTGAGGAGTTTTACCGCGTGGTAAAAAATATATGCGGGGTGATGAGTTGCTGCTGATCTATTTTACGCGGGGAGGGTGCTTAACGGGTTGCGGGTTTGATCCAATAGGAAATTCTATTATAAAATTATACTTATATATATTCATAGAGAAATTCTAAATAGACATATTCGTGCATACGGTTAAGCTAGCAACTGTCCAAAGGGTATCCTATATGGAATAAATTAGGAAGAATTTATAATAGCTCCAAAAATCCTCTAAATGCTTTAAATACCTCAAAATAAAATCTAATAAAAATCTATTCTCCCGTATTGGCTCAAAATTAATATAAATAATAAATAATACGTTTATCTGGATCAGGGGTTTTACAAGGTTGTTGAGAGAAAGGCTTCAACCCAATAGGTGAAAGGAATACTAGATTGGGCAAGAAGTGTTCTCCCTATGTCCTTAATATGTCAATATTTTTTTTTCAAAAACATCATTTCATTCAGGCGTATGTGGACATGTGAGTTGAAGCTCAATTTCATTATTGAGTAAGAATATTTCAAATACTTTACTACAGAATTCTCCACCCCCATTAATATGCAAGGTTTTAATGAAAGCACCAAACTTATTCTCAATAAAGACTTTAAAATGGAAAAAGTATGCATGATATTTAATTTTGAATATAAAGGAAATAACTAGCAAATTCTAGAAAAATTATCAACAAAAATAACATAAAAACAAAAGCCAGACACAGAGACAACATGAGACAGTCCCTAAACGTCAAAGTCAATAAGCTGGAGTGGTGAGGTGGACGAGCTTGCAGATGTAGTGAATGGGAGTTTATCACTTTTCCCATATGGCAGGCAGAGTATACAAAATTTTGAACTGGAGAAGATGGCAATTTTGGATTTGACAGAGGATGAGACTTATTAAGAAGCTTCAAGACGGAGGAAGACGGATGACCAAGACTACCATTCCAAATGGTGGATGAATTAAAAGCTTTTGGTGTTTCATGGAATGTTGTTATGGAAGTTAGAACATAAAGACCATTTCTATTTTGTCCCTGGTACAAAGATATCCCCTGCTTGTCCTTTATGGCTAAAGAAGAAGCATCGAAAGTTAGACTACAGTTATTCTCCTTAGCAAATTGCTAACTGAGAGCATTTTGTGACTAAGTGAAGGTACAAGATATAAATTTGATGGAGTAAAAGTATGGTGAGGTATGAGAATTCTATAAGACCCAACATGCGTAATAGAATAATTGTTACCATTATCAATTTGTACCCTCTTAGTACCTTACTATGCAAACTTCATAGAGAATTTGGAGAAGTCATTTGTGAGATGCGCAGTTGCGCCTGTGTTAGCTATCCATCCATCCATCACTTGAGGCATTTATATGTGTAGCCATGGTTGTTAGCTTTTGGGGCGAGTAGCGTCCTTGAAAAGTGATGTTCATCCTGTTGTAGCAGTCATTAGCAGTGTCCAAAATATCCATATATCTGACACTCAGGACAAGTAGAAGATAGAGCTATAATAGATTAAGAGGTATGGCCAAGTGAAATGGATGGAGTTGGCTTGAATTTAGAGGATGAACCTTGGTTATTGATGTAGATACAATTAGAGCGCTTAGCCTTTCCTTTGTAGTTAGAATTGTCGGGCTGAGAAGAAGGCTTCAAAAACTTGACATATGAGGTTTGAGCAATAAGAGCATGATGTGGTTTTTTGGTTGCAACAGAGTAGCAAAGCACTTATTAATAGCAATATCCTCGATATCAATGAGATTTTGGAGTTCATTAGAACTGGTATCAGTACGAATACATACGGTGGTTGCAAAGGTATCATAATCGGATGGTAATCCTTTAAGAATGAAGGTAACCATATCTTCATCATCGATAGGACATCCTGCGTTTGGCGAGGCGATCAATAAGATATTTTACATCCTGAATTAGGTATTTAGAGACAGAATTGTCTCCTTCAATTTTTGAATCTGTGCCCTTAGTTAAAGAGCAAAGGCTCTGGAGGTATAAGCAAAATGATGCTCGAGAGTGGACCAAAGATCTTTGGATGTTTCACAACCAACTATTTGAGGAAGTAGAGACTCGAAGATGGTAGCATTCAACCAAATTAGAAGTGATTGGTCTTGAGTGACCCACTCGATATAAAGGGGATTGAACTACTTTGTGGAGACGACATTGTCGGTGATGAGAGACTCATTAGGACACAGATTCGTTCCATTAACAAAATCCAAGAGTTTGTAGCTCCAAATAACCAGTCGCTATAAGGATGTCCACAAGAGATAATTATCTCTTGTGGGTTTTAAAGAGACGAAGTTAGTGATATTTTGAAAGGTAGGTGCATGCTCATTGGTGGTGGTGTCCATTAATGGAGAGGAAGAAGATGGTGGTAGTGGTGGTGGTGGTGGAAAGAAGAGGATCAAACAAGAGCCAGTAGACATTATGCTCTGATACCAAAACAACAAATGAAGAAAGTTCGTATTTATTTCTTTTGTGTTACATTCCATTTATAGAAGTTACTGACAAAATAGAATTCTCTATTCAATCAAAACTTGTGGAGTTTGTTGAGAATATTGTGAGATAGGTTGACGTACAACCTTATCTACTTCATTAGGATTCACCTTAACATTATCTACATTAGTTTATATTGCCGCGATGGTTGTAGGTCACCATGTAAAGTCTCCTAAAACTATGGGGCAACAAAGGATTTAATTTAAGCTTCAATGAGAAATAAATAATCAGCTAAAATAGTGAAGTTACAAAATTTCCACAAAATATGCTTTTTGGAATCCAATCTACAAGGAAGTGGGGTATGTACTTCTTGAATGCTTGTAAAATAAAAAAAGCTAAGATTTTTTAGGGTCTAGGCAAAGTTAGATGGTCTTAGAAGATTTTGGAGGATTTTAATGGATTGGCCATATAAGGGAGTGTTTGGTTGGAGGAAAGTGGGGTGGATCTGCGAATAAATGTGAAACTCTGTTGAACTGAAGACACTTCCGATGTTTGTTGCAAAGTTAAAAATTCCCTTTTTTTGGCGTGACATTTTGCAGTTCTTGTCTTCCCTCCATTCCTTCAGTTTCAAATCCAATTTTTTTTAGGAAACTCCTCTCTTGAAAGTGCCAAGAGTCGTGTGGGGATTGCCTTGAAGTCTACTCTAGGAACTCCGATTACCGCCATGTCGTCGACCTTGTTGATCATGCTTGACACTCGACGCTCTGTCATGCCCTAATAGTTTGTTATCGTGGCTCCACCGGAGCCGAGACTGCCAAGACGTGGTTGGTGGTGTAATACCCCATTCCGTTCAAGCGGACTGCCGATTCAAACGGCAAAAGTGCAATATCCCGACTCCGCTTTGCTCAGGCGAGAACACTCGTTTGAGGCAAATGATATCCAGACTTGTCTCTACAGGATCCGGCTTAGGATTTCAGAGGCTCGCTTGACGTATCGCTCTACCGAGGCGAATCATCGCTAAGGTGGGTGGTTACGGTGAACTTGTCTTTGCTTAGCCAGCACACATAAAATCTGGAATGATACATGCTAGTCGCTAGGTGAATCACCCCTGCATGCTAATAAGAATCCAACTCACCTAACTAAGGGAATAATCCCAACTTGTATTGCTTATGCTAGAACATGGAAATGAAACATTGCTTATATATATGTTCAGACCCTCGCATGCTACCCTAGAACGTCTTGCTCGGGAAGTCCCTAACGGTTTCACCCATCGGCTTACCTTTGGGCCCGAGCCAACGTGATTGCTTATGTTTATATAAATGCATGCTTGCTTGTTCATACGTTGCCTCGACTCAATGCTTGTAGCATAAGCTAGACCATATCCTGTTATACAAAATATTGTTCAGAAGGACTATGCGGAATGAATCAGGCAATGCCTCTTGTCTTGTACTATTGTTGCCTCAACAGCAATGCCTCTTGTCTTGTACTCTTGTTGCCCCAACCATGTAAATTAATAACTTAACCAAGACGCAGTTCGATCACGGACAACTTGTGCATAGGGTCACGGTCTCGCGGATGGTGCTGGGGCACTGGCATCGATCCGGTCGGGGCAAGACCTATTGTTTAGTCTCTTGTTCTTGGCGGAATGGCTTACAGCGCCTCTTGTACTTTTGTTGCATACCATTCTCGTCAAAGACTATATCGTTCATTATGGCATACTCCAGTGATCATCT
Source organism: Iris macrosiphon (assembly GCA_036927795.1). NCBI lineage: Eukaryota > Viridiplantae > Streptophyta > Magnoliopsida > Asparagales > Iridaceae > Iris > Iris macrosiphon. The sequence goes on from JAYESA010000007.1 coordinate 196,689,053, forward strand.
TGTATGTTTAGCCATTGCATGCTTCCTTATAAAATAAAAGATAAACAAGTCATCCTCGCTTAGCGGCTATCCGCGTGCGAGACATTGTATCACATGAAACAAATAGTCTGAGCAGCTAAACGATATAAATCTTGCATCCAAACACTTGTATTTGCATATGATAATGCTCCTGAATGTTTATACATGCCCGTGCTCAAATTAACAATGTTTGCCTTCGACAGAGAAGGTAAAATGGTAAGTTGGTAAGTCTCGCCGTATTTTCTCTCATGTCGCACGGCACACTGCCACACGAACTAGGCTATTCAAATCTTGCATGAAACTGATCCTAAGGCAACTAGAAAGACAACTTAATAGTTGGTGTACGGAACCTATATTACGTGTTTGGGTTTGTCGAGCGGGCGAGTAGCCTCCCCACCAGTGCATTCAATGTACTGATAATCCACCAGGTTGTATGCAGGGTGCGGGAGAACCTCGTTCGGTGCGGATGCCTCCTTCGTGCGTGCTAAGGCGTAGAGATCACTCTGGAGCCTTGGAGCGCTGCGTCCGGAACTGAAGCACATATACAAGACATAATGTTGTGAACATCGCCTGTACAATCATTCCACAATTGTAGCCACTTGGCACATTTTTATTGTTTCAGAGAGAGAGACTTGAGCGACTTGTAATCTCGGCTATACGCCGCCTGTAACACTTGTTTATATCAATAAAGAGTTGCTTTACTTCAAGTGTGTTATGATTCCGCTATATTGTCAACTCAGTGAACCTGTTACCAAATCGCTATGCGTTTATGACTCTGCTGCACTCGGACAATCTGTGCGACTCTGTGGCTTAGAACTCTTACCGCCAGCCAATGAACCACGGTCTTGCACGAGCGTGGCTCACGCTCGTGCGGCATCACGTCCGGATGGGTCATAAAGCGATCGTTCCGCGGGAGCGCTGGCGCGGTGATTCTCGCCTAGCGGAAACGGTCGATTTAGCTCGCGGAAGATCGGGGCGTGACAGGTGGCGTTGGTGATGTCACTGGCTCGGCTGGGCATCGGGGAGATGGCGCTCGGTGCGATAGTGAAGGCGAAGTCATGGCCTCTGAGCTTGGGGTACTCAGCGTGATAGTGAAGGCAAAGTCGTGGTCGCACGATGGCGAAGCAACGGATGCAACGACTTTGACGGAGACCAGAGCTTGAGCTCGCCGGGAGAGGGGGAGGGAGACGACGGAGGAGAGAAGGAGGTTTATTCTTTGGTGGGCTCAGGATTGGGAAGAGAGAGAGAGAGAGAGAGAGAGAGAGAGAGAGAGAGAGAGGAGCGAGCTAATAATAATAATAATAATAATAATAATAATAATAAAATTTTGCTGGATCGACGGAAGGTGTAAATCTAGAGGATTTGTTGGGTGGGGGGGGGGGGTGAGTGTTAGATTCGTTAAATAATTTTATTATGATAATTAATTTTATCATGATAATAATGATGATATTATTATTATTATTATTATTATTATTATTATAATATATAGGTTTAAGTGAGAATTATTTACGTAAAATAAATAGGGTAAGCATAATCAGATTTTCTACATCTCCAACTACTATCCAGTTTCAATTCCTTTCTTTTTTTTTCATTTATATCTTTTAATTCCACCAACTAAACAACATTTTGAAAGGACGTAAATTCTGTTTTTCACTTGCATACTTTTTTATACTTTCGTACAACCAAACAACCTCTTAAATATGGAAAGTGGAATGTATCGGACAAGACTAAATCGTAATAAATTTTTATTGTATAAATTGAATTCTACATGTCATACATCAATAATTTAGTATATTAATCTATTAAAATAAGCTTCTAAATCTTGTGATAAGAAAATCGCAATGGAGTCACGTAGCATAAAAATTGTCAGACGGTTAATTAACACGGCAAAGATTCCTTGTGAATTCTTAATACACTCATAATCAAGGAAACATGCAGTGTCATTCCTTCCATCTTATCTCCAGCCTAACTTCGACTTGCAAGCACATTTGTTTGACATTTAATTTGTCGCCATCGCCATTTTCACGTCAACCACTATATCACGTCACTGTGCCATTGGTGGCCGAAGACAAAGTCTCCGAGTCGACAATTTTTACTGGCGACCACACTAAACTTCAAAGAGAAGCTTCTTCCACCAAGGGATCTAACAATACATCAATCACATAGCCTGATCCTTTCCACTAGTGGGTGTGCCTGATCATTCCCACCAGGGGTGTTTGGTTAAAATAGGTAGTATAAATTTTGATTTTCAAAATATTACTTGGACGATCGAATTGAAAACAATAAAAGTGGAGGAAATTTTGTTTCCGATTGTTTTAAGGGTTGTTGAACTTACTTGGACGATCGAATTGAAAACAATCTAATTTTTTTGCTTGGTTGTTTTAATAAAAGTAATACTCGGATTATCTATATCCCCATATAATATCCATTATAAATTATGTTCTCATATAAAATTTAGAAAAAAAAAAAAAAAAGGTGCCAATGAGACTCAAGATGTCTAAATGGACGGACCGGTCCGGAACCCGCCATGGGTCCGACCTGGTCAAACCCGGTCTGGGCTGGTTCGGATCCGGTCAACGATCCGGACCAGCTCGGCCCACCTCCTCCGCGAGTCCGGACTGGGTCGGCAAAATCGGCCCGTAAGCCCGGCCCGACCCGGTCCGGTGTGCAACTTTCCGAGTCCGTACCAGTTCCGGGTTGGGTCGGGCCGGGCCGGCCCAAAATTTTTATTTACTATATATATATATATATATATATATATATATATATATATATATATATATATATTAGGAAATGGTAATTGGTAATTGAATATAAAAAAATATATATATATAATTTTTTTTATATATATTAAAGTAAATTAAAAAATGAACCAGGCCGACCCAAAAATATATATATATATATATATATATATATATATATATATATATATATATATATATATATATATATCGGACCGGCCCGGCCTGAACGTGGACCGGTCCAGACCCAGACCGGTTCGGCCTGGTCCTACCCTGACCGGGTCATGGGTCCGGACTGGATCAGATTATTTGTTGACCGGGCCAACCCGGTCCGACCCACCACTCTCTTCGAGTTGAGACCTGTCCGGACTGGCCTAATACAAACCTTGAAATTAGACTTGAATTTTAACAAAATTTATTTCGATTCTTTTAAAAGGAATATAATTTACAAATAGAAAATATACACATATTATAGATATACAAAAATTATATACAATTTTTTTACAACCAACTATACCCCTCTTCTCCAGATAAAGTTTGGAACATAAATCTCATTAATCACATCTTCTCCGAACCAGAAGCCTATGCCATTACTCATATCCCGTTGTCTCAAGCATGCAGGAAAGATAAATTGGTTTGGATCCATACCAGAAATGGCTTGTTCAATAATAAGTCTGCTTATAGAGCTCTTCGTGATACTTATCATGTCCCTACGCCAATAGCAGGCAATTATCCAAAACATCTGGAAATTACTTTGGCAGTTGAATTTTCTATGCCATATGGTTCAAATTTTCATTTGACGATTGCTTACTGACTCTTTACCTACGGGGGAGAATGTCCATTGACGGATTCAACAAATCAATCCACTTTGCTCCCTATGTAAGTTAACATTTCGAATCTCGAGATCACATGTTTTTGTACTGTCAAGTTTCAGGTATGTTATGGACGTGCATACAAGAAGTACATGCCTATCTACATCCAGATATCACAACTGTGGAACTGATACGAAGGGTACTAAGTGGAGGTGATCGACATACTATTAACAGATGCTTCTACCTCATGTGGAGCATATGGAAAGCAAGGAACACCTCTATCTTCAACAACAAACCCTTTGATGTAGCTTTTACCATCAACTCTGCTACTTGGATGCAAGGAAAATATGACAATCTTGCATGCGACAACATATCTGTGTCCCAAACTCAGAGCCTATCGAACCAGACTGAGTCTTGGCTACCTTCTCCAGCTGATGTATGGAAGATAAAATTTTGATGGTGCTTTCATAGACGGAAAGATGGGGAGCGCTGCAGTGCTCCGTGATGACAAATGTACATTCAAGGGTGCTCTATCACGGTCATAATTGGAGGGATCTCCACTAGAATCTGAAAGTATGGGATTACGATTGGCAGTTGATCTCTACAAACGGGAAGGACTCAACAATGTAATCATTGAAGGGGACAGTAAATTACTGATCGATGCAGTCACACATGTGGACTATGATATTCTCTGGCAGGCCCGACAAGCCATTGAGGAAGGACGAGCTATTCTCACATCTTCAACGGGCATTACCTTCTACTTTGCTGCAAGGAATGCCAATAAGGTCGCTCATTCACTAGCACATTTTGTCTTAAACTGAAAATCAGGACTGTACCAGTTGTTATCACAATGCTCCTCCTATATGTCTTTTATCTCATATCATTAAGGATATGGGTTATATCTGTACTAACTCTCTATGAACGAAGTTTCATTTCATTGCAAAAAAAAACCCCTCTTCTCTATGTAAATTGTTTTAGATATAATTTAAAAAATTTACAAATACCAACCCTATCATTTACCAATCGACCTCTCGTGCACTAGATATACACATCTTCTCCACAAAATTTTTTGGATATAAATTTTGTAATTAGGGGCTTTCTCTATATAACGAGAGCCACTTTAATAAATAAAAGCTTTTAAAAAATTATAATACCAACACAAAAAAATCCCACTCCAATCATTCTCATCCCCAACAGCCAAATCAATCGAGATGAGCCGGTGGTGGGCCGGACCGTGTTTTAAAAAAAAAAAATGCTCGATGATGGCAGCGGCAAGTGTTGGCTGTGTGTATCACTTGTGAGCAAAAACTCAACTTTCTCCTTTTTCATTTTAGTCCCACTTCGGTTGGACCACTTCTCCCTTGTTTGTATATATTAGTTCTTCTTCATTGCTCTTTTAAGTTGTGGTGTGGGAAATCCCTTGGGCCACACGCACGCGCCACCGTCGCCTGGCTCGTTCAACGCGCGTAACGGGTGCGGGTACGTGCCCACACCTGCGGGCGTCGAATGCCACTCCAATTTACTCTTCGGATTTGGGCTGGGATCCAAAATATCTTTTTGTTTCTCCTTGTTTTAAACTCATTGGAGATTTGAACGTTAGGCACTATGTCCAGGTTCATTTTGCACATACAATTTAGTATTTGTAGCACATAAAATCTTGCTTAATATATATACCATCATTAGTATTCATTGTTATTATTAGCTCTACATTTACATATTGTTAACTACAATATTGTTTATTTGTAATGACCTCAAGACAATCTCAACTGCGTCTCTAGTATTGAAAAAATAATAGTTTAGTATAATTGCAAATCTCTATGAATCTGAATTCTAAAAGTAGAGATAAATTTGGGAACAAGCCGAAAGAGTCCTTCTGTCAACCGGTTGTAAATAGCCCTAAGCGACATGGTATTTAAGTGTCTTCGGACCACTGCTAGCTGGGAACAGGCCATACAGTTAATCCAAGTTAATCTACACTTGCTAGACTAAAGATTTTAAGATTGATTAGCAAAATCACTTGAACTATTATTCTAAATCATTGGACATTGTTATTGAGTAATTACGTATCTTTCAGTTTCAAACTTTTCTCATTAGCAACCATGACTGGCAAGGATGAGGCTTTTACTGCTAAACCTACAAAGTTTAACGGGATCTACTTTAAGAGATGACAAAGTCGGATAAAATTTTGTCTCACTACCTTAGGATTGATCTCAGCCATTGATGGTTCCACACCAATCATAAATGACTCTGATGACACTGAGTCTGACATAGGTGTATCCAAGTCCTCTGGCTCCACTAGACCCAAGACCCCTAAGGAAATAGACTATCATTGCTTCCATAGAATTCTAAGCGCTTTGTCTGAATCACTATATGGCATATTCTTTGAATACAGAAGTACTAAAGAACTTTGGGATGCCCTAGAAGATGAATATAGCTGTGATGATGCTGGAATTGAAAGATTCAATTCCTCCTCATTCAACAGATACTTTATGATAGATAATAAACCTATGAATGACCAAATACATGAACTCCAAGAATACCTTAGGCATATTCAAGCCAAAGGCACTTTCTTCTCTACTGAGTATAAAATATCCTGCTTAATAGACAATCTTCCTCCCTCTTGGTCTGATGTCAAGAAAGACCTTATTCATACTTAAGGTGACCTTACCTTTGCTCAAGTCCTAAAAAAAATTAGAACAGAAGAATAAATTAGGCTAAGGTCTAACTCTAAGTCTGAGTCTAAAGATAAGGTAAACCTAGTATAATCCCAAGGAAAATCCAAGCATCATCATCATCACAAACCCAAAAGGAACATCTTCAAGAAGAAGCAGAACCTTCAGCCTCAACACAAAAACCATCATCACCATAAACCAAGACACTTCGGTCTGACTCAGGATCAGAAGAGATTTTATTTTGTGTGTGATAAAATAAACCATATGGCCACCAACTATTTTCATAGGAAGAAGGAAGCTGTCCAGACTTCTTAAAAGGGAAACGTCCAGCCAAACCAGAAGCAAACATGCTTTTCAACGGCTCTTCTAGTTCCTTCAGGTCTGTAAGCTATCAACCCTTAGTCAATATTTTCTACTATTCTGACGATTGGTGGTTGGATTCTGGAGTTAATATTCATGTTTCCTTTGATCGCTCCTGTTTTTTAAACTATCAGAAATCAGGTAGAGGAGGTGTAACCCTAAGAGATGGCTTAGCGGCACAGATTATAGGAAGAGGAAGAATATATCTAAAGATGACATCAGAGAAAACTCTGACTCTTCATGATGTGTTGCATGCGCCGTCTATCAGAAAAAATTTAGTTAGTGGGTATCTTCTTGTAGCTTCAGGTTACAAGATTGTTATGGAGGCAAATAAAGTAGTATTTTCTAAGAATGACTATTTTATTGGAAAATAATTTGTAAGAGATGGTCTTTTTATTTTGAGTACCATGAATAAAATTTTAGATCATTCTTTTGTTGTTTCCAATATAGAATATTCAAATGTGTGGCACAGTAGATTAGGTCATGTGAATCTAGGTTCCCTAAGAAGGATGATGAACTTAGATCTTATTCCTAAGACTCCAATAGATGATAAACACAAGTGTGAGATCTGTGTTCAAGCGAAACACACTAGTCTATCTTTCAAATCTGTAGAAAGGAACTCTGATATTCTAGAGCTAGTTTATAGTGATGTGTGTGACTCAAATAGGGTTTTAACCCGAGGCGATAGAAAATACTTTGTTACCTTTATAGTTGATCATTCAAAGTATTATTATACATATCTTCTCAAAACCAAAGATGAGGTTCTAGACATATTTAAGGTCTATAAATCTGAGGCTGAGAACCAGTTAGAGAGAAATATTAAGATTCTTAGATTAGATCATGGTGGAGAGTATACATCAAATGATATGACCAATTTCTGTGAAGAACACAGAATAATCCATAAGGTAACTACTCCATATTCACCACAGTCCAACGGAGTTGCTGAAAGGAAGAGTCGTACTCTGTTAGACATGGTGAATGTCATGCTCCTCAGCTCAGGTGCTCCAGATAATTTATGGAAAGAAACATTATTATCTGCCTATTATATCCTTAATAGGATTCCTAGTAAGTCTAATGATAAGACTTTCTATGAATTATGAAAATATAGAGCTCCTAGGATCCATTATCTCAAAGTTTGGAGATGTCTGGCTAAAGTAAGAATTTTTGAACCTAAAAAGATAAAGATTGGACCTAAGACTGTAGATGTTGTATTCATAGGATATGCCCTAGATAGCAATGATAATAGATTTCTTGTTACTCACTCAGAAGTAAATAAAATCTCTAATAATACTATTATAGAAGCAAGAGATACAGTTTACTTTGAAAATATATATTATTTCAAAGATAGAATTTCTTTCTCTCCCTCCAACCCTCTCTTACTTCGTCCACTAGTTCTCATGTTTAAATATCTAGTTCACAATCCAAACAAAATATAAAACCTAGAAGGAGTAAGAGAGAAAGAATTGAAAAGAACTTAGGAGAAGGTTTTTTCACTTTTTTGATAGAGGGTGATCCCTCAACTTATGAAGAAGCAATATCTTCTCCTGATTCCCTTTTCTGGAAAGAAACCATTATCAGTGAGTATAACTCCATCATGAAGAACAATACTTGGTTTCTAGCAGACCTGCCTTTAGGTAGTAAACCTATAGGTTGTAAGTGGATATTCAAAAAGAAACTTAGAGCCGGTGGTACTACAGAGAAATACAAGACTAGATTAGTAGCCAAAGGTTTTACCCAAAAAAAAAGATTAGATTATTTTGATACCTACTCACCTATAGTTAGGATTACCTCTATCAGAACCCTTCTAGCCTTAGCATCCTTTCATAATATGCTAATCCATAAAATGGATGTAAAGACATCATTTCTAAATGGGGACCTAGAAAAAGAAATCTACATGGAGAAACCTGAAGGTTTCATTGCTAAAGGCCAAGAAAAGAAAGTTTACAGATTAGATAAATCTCTTTATGGCCTAAAGCAAGCTCCTAAGCAATGGCACAACAAATTTGACATTGTCATCTCATAATATGGTTTCGCGCCAAATGAGTATGACAAATATATATACTCTAAAATTATAGATAAAAGTTGTGTCATCTTATGTTTGTATGTAGATAACATCCTTATTCTTGGATCATCACTGAAATTAATAATTAATACCAAGGACTATATCCAGCCAGATTGATATAAAAGATCTAGGTAAAGCCAACTTGATTCTAGGCATGCAACTATCCAAATACAAGAAGGGCTATACTCTATCTTTAACACATTCTATCGAGAAAATGTTAAAATTTTTTGTGTATTTTGATAAGAAACCTGCCCTTACTCCTTATGACAGTAGTGTTGTTCTCAAGAAGAATGAGAGTTCTTCCATGGAACAACACAGATATTCACAGATGATAGGTTCTCTCATGTATATATCAAACATGACCAGACCTGATATTGTATTTGCTATTGGGAGACTAAGTAAATATACTAGTAACCCACTTCAGTTATATTGGACAGTATTAGAAAGAATATTTAGATATCTTAGGGGTACTCTATATTATATGCTGCACTATACTAGACATCCTGATATCATAGAAGGTTATTCAGATGCAAACTGGGTAACTGACTCACATGATATAAAATCTACTACTGGATATATTTTTACTATAGGAGGAGCTGCAATCTCCTGGGGATCATGTAAACAAACTATCATATGTAGGAGAAAAATGGACTCTGAAATGATAGCCTTGGACACTACATATACAGAAGATGAATGACTAAGAAATATTATTATGCATATACCTGTTTCTCTTAGTCCTGTTCTAGCAATTTCTATAAACTATGATAATAAATCTGTTATAGAATTACTAAAGCATGATTCTATGAATGCTAAGATGAACAGGCACCTGCAGTTGTGATTCAAGTCAATAAAAGGCCTACTAGACAAATATGTAGTTCTTGACTATATAAAGTCAGAATAAAAACCTTGTAGACCACTTGACGAAGGGTCTGTCTAACTTTGATCCTAGAATCATCGAGGGGGATGGGGTTAAGCCCATAAGTAAAGTTACCAGCAGTGATAACCCAACCGAGTCTGACTAAAGATCCCAAGAAGCCGGTTCAATAGGTAGGAACAAGCTGGACTTAGGTGACTTTTATGGAACACTGACTCAAGATTAAAATCTTATTACAATAATGCCCAAGTGACTGTACATGCGTACAATGGTTTCCCATCCCTATGGTGACAGTGTTCTTGAGTGATATGGTTAGGATAAGTTTTAAAACTCTTAATAGGTCCAAGCTGATATGCGGGGTTGATACCTATTAGCAACCCTTAAGGACTTACCTATATGAGAGGTCATGAAGGCCGCGACTATGGGACAGGGCAATCCCAAACAACTCTCATGAATTTGGAATAAGTGTGCATGGCCAACCAAAAGTGCCACCCATTAGACCCAGAACCTCTAGCGTACTATGTGTGCTATTTTCTGAATCTGGTACAAGAAGTCTGATTCAAGGCATATTCAATAAAGCACTTCTTCAGACAAAGATAATAGTTACTAAGTGAGATTCAAGGCTGTAGTCTATCTCATCTATATATAGTATATATCTGCCCAGAAATTTTACACCTTTAATTTTTTTTGTCACTTCTATTTCGAAACTTGACCGTTTGGGGGGGGGGGGTTGTTGGCTGTGTATCACTTGTGAGAAAAAGCTCAACTTACTCCTTTTTTACTTTAGTCCTACATCGGTTGGACCACATTCCCCTTGTTTGTATATATATTAGTTCTTCTTTATTACTCTCTTAAGTTGTTGTGTGGGGAACCCCTTGGGACACACGCGCGTGCCGTCGCCCGGCCCGGCTTAGTTCGGTTCGGCGCGCATAATGGGTGCGGGTACATGCCCATACTTGCGGGTGCCGAATGTCGAATGCCGATCCAATTTACTCTTCGGGTTCGGGTTGGGATCCAAAATATCTTTTTGCTCCTCATTGTTTTGAACTTGTTTTAATCTCATTGGAGATTTGAACGTTGGACACTATGTCCAGGTTCATTTTGCATATGTGACAGCTTTTGTAACAGCTCATATGACAATAATTTTTTTACGTTTCTTTCCTTTTGTTATTGCTCTTTAATGGCCAATTTATGAGCCATTTAATTTCTTGTCTGTTGGCTGTTTTTTTGGACTGTCTTTATATTGCGGTCTCCTCATCCTTCTTTCTTTACAGAATATTATTTCTCTACGTGAAACCTTTTTTCCTGCTTCATCTCTCCAACAACATTCTCTTCTCTAAATCCTTGCTCTGGGCGGAGCTAAGTTCGGTCTCTCTCTCTGAGTTGTGTGCGACGAAGAGAAGCCGGTAGTCAACGATTTTTATCACTAGGAGCTTCTGAGAAACGTCTGCACATAGACCCCAGATCAACTCTTAGGGCAGTGCTTCGTGCTCGACTTCCCCGGAGGTCGATAACATTTTTTTTTGTTCTCTTATCAATTTTCTGAAATATATATATATATATATATATATATATATATATATATATATATATATATATATATATATATAAATATAAATATTTACAACAATGACTCATCCGTCCCATCGACAAAGTTCTAGAACCTGATCTCGTCAGCGGCCTCCGCTTCGCTCACCGCCCCAATGAAGTTGACGTCCATCTCGTTTACCTCCTTTACATCCCCCGCTATCGCCGCCTCCACCAGTCAGACACAACATCAGACAAGACCACACCTTTCTCCAACGGATGATGGGGGAGGACTACTTTGTCGCGGCCGATAATGCTTGTAGAGCCAGCAGGTTTGGCCTTTTCGAGCCTACGTGCTTCAGCCTTGAACCTCCGGCAATCTTTTATTCTCTGTCGTCACTGTCGAACTTCTTCTAGGACCAACCTACCAACACTTCCTCTCATGACTTTTCTGGATCTTTCTCTCTCTCTCTCTCTCTCTCTCTTCCTCTGGATGAGTTTCTCTCAAAAAATTTGGAGGTAAAAATAAAGAGTAATGCTATTGGTACCTCGAAAATATCCCTCCAAACATCCCTCTTTATGTGACGGCTGATATGGCAAACTAAATAGCATTATGTGACAGCTGACATGATGTCACGACCCGCACCCAGTGTAAGGGTATAAGTCGGGAACAACGCCCAGCCTACGCCGCAGAATCGATGGTAGAACACTGTTTGGGTAATCTATCTAACAATATAATGAGCCACCAACAATATCAAATTACTCAATCACAGATCTAAGATTAAAATGAGCACGAATATGATAAAGAATAGAATAGTCACAAACAACTCACGAGTCTAAAATAATAACATCAATGAGTCTGAAGAAATACTAAACAATAAGCTGGAGACAAATCCAGTACAAAGAATGACTAAGAAGCTACAAGTCCTGGGTCATCTGTCTCAGTCGGGATAAGTCCCTCCTGAGCCAGGGTCTCTGACTCTAAGCCCACAACATCCCAAGGCCCGTAATATGTAGGATACCACTCCTCAGTGTCATCTGGGGAAAATATATTTAGTCAAAAAAGGAGCAGAGTATATCTCTAACAGTAGTTCTAATCAATGATATGAACTATGTAACAGTAAATAGATGTGAATATACAAGATGCAATAATATATACAAGAGATATACAATAAATAAAATACTGGAAATAAATACAAGAATGAGTAATATGACAATGAACAAGAATATTAATGACTAAGTGTATGAGTACTAGCTTTAACATGTGATCGGCTTAAAAACTTGATACAAGATGTCACGTCCTAGTCCCAAAATACCGAGGGACTAGACACGTGGCAATGGCCAGCAGCACACACCGATGGACAAACCCAATTTAATGGATCCATCGGGGCGTACTTAAACTGTAGTACAACAATAAGGGTCTAGAAATATACTAATATCATCCACAGAAATGAATATAATAATATCAGAATCAATAAACAAGATCAATCATCATAACCATAATCTCGGGAAATAACCCGATAATGAGTCTGATACAACTGTCGAGATACAAGAATAAGGCTAACCACAGCAAATACTGAGTATGGAACAATATATACTCAGAAGATACCCTCGGTGATCACTCGTCTACTGGATCTGGTACTGCTCCAGTGTCTGCTCCTGCTCCTGCTTCTGCTCCTGCTAATGCTCCTGTACTGTATACCTCGGGGTCGATCTCATCTGCTAATCCTGGGGACATAATCCGGATCCAGGTCCTCAGGGGACATAGCAAGGTACAAAATAACTCAAGCCAACATAAGTGCAGTGCAGAAATAAATAAAACAATAGGGTAATCTATATAACCAGCTAAGTGATATATAAGATGAGAGCGGCACTAGAACTCAGACTGAAACCACTACAAGCTCTGTGTCGGGGAGCCGGTAGTAGTGATATCATGTGGGTGTCTAGCTCAGCGAGAGACTGAGACGCCGGCATAATATAGTCAACCTGTAGCATGTGTGTCTCAATAGTGTAAACTATATAACCAGTTAAGTGAAATACAAGATAAGAGCAGCACTAGAACTCAGGCTGAAGCCACTACAAGCTCTGTGTCGGGGAGCCGGTAGTAGTGATATCATGTGGGTGTCTAGCTCAGCGAGAGATTGAGACGTCGACATAATATAGTCAACCTGTAGCCTATGTGTCGCAATAGTGTAAACTATATAACCAGCTAAGTAAAATGCAAGATAAGAGCAGCACTAGACTCAGGCTGAAGCCACTACAAGCTCTGTGTCTGGGAGCCGGTAGCAGTGATATCATGTGGGTGTCTAGCTCAGCGAGAGACTGAGACGCCAGCATAATATAGTCAACCTGTAGCCTGTGTGTCTCTTTCCACCCAATGTAATCGTGCGTCTCATGTACACAACGTCTCATGTCCATGCCACGCAGGATCATAACTAATGCAGTAAGTCATAATGAGATCTAAGAATATAATGTCTAAGTCATGTAACATGCATCCTATACAGAATTACCATGAATATCTCAGGAAGATTCTGTCTTATGAATAGTTTCAAGTGTCCTGGGTTATGATGTACTTGATAGGACAAGTACGAGAAATATAGGGTCTCGGTATCCATGTCTAGATGACAATACACAACGCCGCGTACGGTGTTGGCACCCGACTATTAATCAGACGCTAAGTAAGTCACACGATCCTAGGTTAAGCATGCACAACAATATATATATATATATAAGTCAAGGAAATAAGTAACAAGAACTGCAATGTTGGCAAGCTACACTTGCCTGGGGTTTGAATACCAACAACTGTCCCTTTGTCAGTGGATCCTGCAGGTACTCCTCCAAAAGCTGTAATAAACATCACCAACAATCTCAAAAAATATAAAATAGCTAGAAACGCCTGTTCTTACGTCCAATTTGGACACAGGGGCCAAAATGACATTTTCGGGTCAAAGCGGGGTTCACATGTGGGCCATTTTGCACCGAAAAATGTGTCAGGGTCAAAGGTCTCCAAATTCGTCCAACTTAGTGTCAGCAAGTCAGGAACGATGATACGAACCCAACAGAACTTCCAGAATTAGATTTTGATGAGCCGATCATAAAATCGCCCGTCAAGTGGAGCCTGGGGCCCACGATACGCAATTTTGTCAACGTTCTCAGAATCGAACCAAACTTGGGTCACAGGACCAGCGTATTGCTATGAGTCCGATGGCGTAAGTTTCGTCTCGATCTGACGTGTGTACACAAAGTTATAACATGTTCCAGAATGGACGGATACGGTGCGTTGTCGGCGGATACGCGTTGATTCCGGTGTGCACGCACATCCAAATTAACTTCTGCGAAATCTCGCACATCTGTATCGATGGTGCGCACGTTTTGGTAAAGACCGTGCGCGATCAAGTCGTCACATTTGGCGGGGCGCACTCAGTTCCGGGGTAAAACAGGGCGTTGGTTTTCCTGTTTTTGGATCGCGGTTCGCGATCGCCACAGGACGCGATGCACCGAGCGGGTTGCATGGGCATCGAGGGGTTCACACAGCCTACGCATCACAACTGACAGAACGGAACATGGGGCAACGAGGAGAGAGAATAGGTTACCTAAACAGGGCTCCGTGGAACATGGTTCTTCGTGTCTGTGAGTTGATACGACACTGTGACACAGTGCTGAATAGTTCTAGGGTTAGGGTTTTTTGTTCGAGTTCGTCGGAGCTGCCCGAAGATGAGGGAGGCGGTGGCGGCTTGGCTGAGGCTCTGTCGGAGACGGCGGAGGCAAACTGCCCGGCGCCAGTGGCTACTCGGGTGAGGGCTGGACAGTGGCTGGGAGGCGGCCATGGTTGGTGGAGCTCGGGTTTAGACGAGGAGAGGGTGGAGAGAGGTGGCGGAGGAGGAAGATGATGTCGGACAGGGTGGCGAGGTCGGGCTGGGGCTGCGGGCGGCGCTCGGGGGCTGCGGGCTCGTGGATGGTCGGAGACGGACTCGTGCTCCGGTGGGCTTGGGGGTCGGGGGAGAACGGAAGGGGGTGATGGTGGTTTGATTGGCTGGGCTAGGGCGGAGGGGAAGGTAGAGACGGTGAGGGGATGGTCGTTCTGGCCGAGGCGAAGGAGTTCTGGACGATGGTGGTCGATGGGAGAGGGGAGTTCTGGTGGAGGGGGCGGTGGCTAGGTCGTCGTGGAGGAGGCTAGGGCGGAGAAGGAGGAGGGAGGCGGTCGAGGCGGTGAGGGGTTGGTCGGGGAAGACGAGGGGATCGAGCGGCGGAGAGGGACAGTATTCGTCGAGGGGGTGGTCGACGACTGGGGCCGAGGAAGGAGACGACGGGGAGTGAGGCGGAGACGGGCGGCGAGGGGATTAGGGTTCAGGGCGCAGGGTGGCTGGGCTAAGAGTGGAGAAAGGAGAAGGGATTTTAGGGTTCCGGCGTCGGGGTTAAATAGGTGCCGCGTCGGAACAGTAAATCCGATGAAGAATGGGATTAGGGTTTCGGTTTGGGAAACGGGTTTGGGTCGGGTCAGTGGGTCGGGCGACGGATCCGACCCGATCCGCCTAACTTAGGTGCGGGCACGGGTCGTCGGGTTCGGGTCGGATTTAGATCCGACCCGACCCGCTAAGGCTGGGTTCGGTTCAGCTGAACCGGGTCTGGGTTGGTTTGGGTTGGTTTGGTTCAATTGAACCGGGTTTATTTCTAGGGTTTAATTAGGTTTAATTCTACATTGGTTTTTAGGGCTTTAAAACTGTTTTCGGAGTCCAATAAATTCACAGAAAATTATCCTATGTCCGATTTTCCATTTCACACCATAAAATATTATTTCCATAATATTTTAATATTAATTAACATCAATTAAAAATTATTTAATCATAAAATATCTTAGTTTTATTTCCAAAAAATCCCAGAAAATTACAGAAAATTGTGAAAATCTAAATTAAAATTTCTGAAAAATCAGGGGGCTTACACAAGATTTATGGCTTGGCTAATCATACGTGCAGTGTATGATTCACTATTCAAGAACGAGATATGATACAAGATGGGTATGATCACATATCTATACTACATACTCTCCAACCTCGACTGGTATAGTGGATCCAACCATGGTATGCTATGGCACAGGATTCTCCAAGAAGATAGCGACCCTTCTCGAGAATCAGTGTCTGTACATGTACAAGAAGAACAATAAAATAAGGCTTGCACAAGATACACTATATATCAAGGAATAACATCTCATGAGGAGATCCGGATATACAAATCCGTATAACCATCGTGTCAAGAAATTAAGGATATTTACACTAGATACAAGAGACATAGAGGATATCATAAATGAGAAACTATTAGAGAATGTACTTGTCTGAAGTCCGGTGAATAGTCTCACAGATGTCTGATATAGAGCCTCGAAGACCTAGATAGGGAATACAACATCAATACAAGGTTTTAGAATAAAAATAAATTAAACTAGTCAACAATTAGGTCAAGAGCCATTTCTAAGTCAAAATAGTCAAACTTGGTCAACTCTAAGTCAAATCGGTCAAACTTGGTCAAACTACCTATTTCTAGGTTGTATGAGTCTAACTCAATGATGTTGGGTTCATAAACTTTAAAACTAGGTCAAACAAGCTAAATCCAGGATAGCAAGATACCGTATCTTAGGATACACAAACAAGAGATATGAATTATCATATGTGCATATCCAAACAATATTAAATATACTAAACCTATTTACAATTACTAAATGGATACCCTGGCTTTGAACCAACTCGGTATCACACTACTAAACACTCATCTTGATACCCAAACCAAAATACCTTGTGTATCCTCAATACCTTGGCATTTACCTTGGTATATCAAGGTAAATGTGATACTAGTATATATCTAACTAACAACCCAATATAATTTCTAGTACTCTAATATCAACTACGAATATTCCCTAATATAAATTTAAGTACTAACTCCCATGCAATATTTAACTATCAATACAAATAATACATAGACACACACACACACACACACACACACACACACACACACACACACACACATATATATATATATATATATATATATATATATATATATATATATATATATATATATATATATATATATATATGTAACTTAGAGATATCCATAAGAGGTATAACTACATAAATACTAACTAACTAGATACTATTAACTACTAATTAACTAATAAAATACTTAACTAGCTAGCTATCAACTATTATTAGATAACTGGATAAACTAACTAACTAACTAACACTAACTGATACACCTACACCAATGCCTAAACTCGCTCCTATACCTTGATACTCACTGCTGCGGCTCGGGTTGCAGTCACTTGCTACAGCTGCTATGCTTACTCGCTGTTGCTGCTTCCATAACTGATGTTGTTGCTGCTCCTTACCCGCAGCTGCTGCTATTCCTTATTGTTGTCGTTGTTGTTGTTCATATTGCTGACGATGCTGCTGTTCATACTGTAGGTGCCCGATCCCCTTTTCTCCCCACACAAACAACACGCACACACAAATACACAACTAGTATCATACCTATAAATGCATGTATACATATAACTATGTAACTTACAAAGTATCTATATATATATATATATATATATATATATATAAATATATCATTTCACCTATTTGCACCTCACACACACACACACACACACACACACACACACACACACACACACACATATATATATATATATATATATATATATATATATATATATATATATATATGTGTGTGTGTGTGTGTGTGTGTGTGTGATGTATGATGTATTTATATATACTTGGGTAAGTACCTACATGTATATGTGTATGTGATATATATATATATATGTGTGAGGTGTACATACTTTCATATATAGGTATTGATGGTTATATGTCTATAAACATGGGGGTATATATATATATATATATATATATATATATATATATATATATATATATATATATATATATATATATATAACTATGCATACATAAGTATACACCTATTACAATTAGATATATAGATAACCATAGACTAGCACATATCAATATATATCTATATATATACACATACACATATGTAGTATAACATTCACTTATCATATAGATACCCATATACACAACACATATAACTACATATGTATACATAACAATTCATATATATATAAATGCATATTTCTACATCTATTACAATAGTTAAAAAATATAGAAATTAGATCTAGAAATAAAATGCAACAAACACGTGGAGTGCATCGCACCCGTATCATACTAAATCTATGATATGCTTGCGACACGAGTTCACCACACAACCAAACGTAACCCGACGGATACGAAAAGTCTAATATATTTTTTATGAAGAATATGAAGAGTCAAACATATATCTACGTGTCCGTGTCAAAAAGTGACATGCAAAAAAGTTTCGTGTCGGAGGTAAAATCTCCAAATTAATACGTATCACCAAAATATTGGGATACGACCTACACGTACCCAATTGTGGATACGTCACTAGTCACAAACACACAAACATATGTCAAATTGATCTATAGGACCAACTGACAAACATAACAAGTGTCAATCTCGGGATTCCACCAAAATTGACACAAAAAGTACCATAACTTTCTCAATAGGCCTCCTATGAACTCAATTCCAAGTCCTATGGGTAGCCTATGCATATGGGTTGATTTTTTTTTGTTAAATCTCAGATTTAGAACCTAAATAAAGGAAAAAAATTGAATTATATCTATTGGGAGATGGATTTCTAATACAACCTCCAAATATGATAAAATTGGCCTCCAACTTGTAGATCCTTGCTTCTCTTTGTAGATCCTTGCTTTCTTCTTCTAGATCATTGCTCCAATAGTCTCCAATGGTGATTTGGGAAGGAATTGAAATAAAATTTGGTAGATAATTGATGTAGGAATGGGAGAATTTGGTTGAGAGAAATTCTAGATCTAGATTTAAAATGAAAAGAGGAGAGAAAACTTTTCCCCTCTTTTAATAGCCCCCCCTTGCCCTTTCCTCAAGCCACTATGTAATATCCATTATACCCCTTGGGGCCTCTAATAAAGAAATAATTAAGGAGAAAATGTTCTAGTCTAATAGTTTAATTAAATTAATCATCCTCCTAATCAATGGGCTTCTAATTGGGCTCAATTCTATTCATTAATACATGTTGGTCTATGAGTCTAAACTAAACTAGTTAGGCCCACTAACACAAGTCCAAAATAATAACTAACATCTAACAATAATTAAATATTACAGTAATTATTTATTTAACATCTATAATATTTAATTAATTATAAAATAACTAAAATATCCTTTCCTACAAAATGTGGTGGTGACAAGTGTACCCTCCTTAAAATAATTCGTCCTCAAAATTCAAAGATGAAAACTACCTCCAAAAAATAACATAACAAAAGAACAGAACTGAACTAGGAAAGAACATACCTCAAGGCACAAACATATATGGATAACGCTCCCACATTTTATTCTCTCTCTCCCAGTAGACTCCCCCAGAGAGTGACGCCTCCATGTGACGCATACCAAAGGAATAGTCTGGTTCCTCAACACCTTCTCTCTCTGATCCAGAATCTCAATTGGCTGCTCTGGATAACTAAGAGTAGGGCCCACCTCTATCTCCGAGTGATCCAACACATGACTAGGATCTGCCACATACCGTCTCAACTATGACACGTGAAACACGTTGTGCACTCTCTCTAATGCAAGTGGCAAGTCTAGTCTATAAGCAACTACACCAACCCTCTCTAGAATAGTGAAATGTCCGATGAATTGCGGACTAAGCTTCCCGCCTCCACAGAAATAAATCGTGCCCCGTGTCAAAAAAATCCTCAGAAATACCAAACCACCCACCAAGAACAAAACACAACATTAAGAACTTAATCTATAACAAACAACCAATAACAAGGACAAAAAAAAATCTAAAACTATACCTCAAACTCCAAAGGTCTCCGGTGGCTATCGGCCCAATGCAGTTGTCTGTCCTGCGCCACCCGAAGTCTATCTCTGATCAACTGAACCTTCTCCGTTACATCTACAACCATCTCTGGCCTAAGAAAAATTCTCTCTCCAATATCATCCCATGACAAGGGAGTACGACAACTCCGACCGTACAGAGCTTCAAAATGTGACATCTCTATACTAACCTTAGTTGTTGTTGTAAGCAAACTCTACTAAATGGAAATGGTCCTCCCAAGAACCACCAAAATCTATTACACAAGTGTACAATATATCCTCGAAAGTCTGAATAGTCCTCTCTGATTGGCCATCTGTCTGGGGATAATATGCAGTACTGAACTTGAGCTGGGTGCCCAAACTCGCCTGCAAAATCCTCCAAAAATGAGAAGTAAAATGACTAACCTGATCCAAGACTATGCTGACAGGAACTCCATGTATCCTGACGATCTGCCTCACATACATCTCTGCCAGCTTTTTTGTAGACAAACCCACCTTGAAAGGCAAAAAGTGGGCCGACTTGGTCAACCTGTCAACGATGACCCAAATTGCGTCTTTTCCTCCTGGAGATCATGGAAGTCCGGACACAAAATTTATAGTAATGTGCTCCCACTTCCACTCTGGAATGGGTAATGGCTAAAGTAAACCTCCTGGCCTCTGTCTTTCGGCTTTCACCTGCTAGCACACTAAGCATCTAGATACAAACTGTGCCACTTCTCTCTTTATGCCATACCACCACACACTCTCTCGCATATCCTGATACATCTTGTTGGCACATGTATGTATGGAATATTGAGAGTGATGCGCTTTCTGTAATATCTCCTCATGTAGCTCCCCAATAGGCACACACAATCTAACTCTATGTCGCAAAGAACCATCATCGACAATGGTAAAATTATCCTCCAATCCTGCTCTTACCTGAGCTCTGATGCTCCTCAGAGATACGTCATCATACTGTGCTACCTTGATCCTGTCCATCAACTCTGAGTATACCTGCAATCCCCACATCTGCATAGCCAAACCAGGAAGTATCACCTCAATGCCCAAGCTCTCCAAGTCCTCCAACAAATATTGATCCTGTGTCAAGAACATAGCTACCGGATACCTACTCAAGGCGTCGACAACTACATTAGCTTTTCGAGGATGATACTGCAAAGATACGTCAAAAAATTTTATCAGTTCTAACCACCGACGCTGCCTCATGTCCAACTCCTTCTGCGTAAAAACGTACTTCAAGCTCTTGTGATATGTGAAGATCTCCACACGCTCTCCGTAAAAATAGTATTTTCACAACTTCAGGGCAAAGATGACTGCTGCCAACTCCAAATCATGGATAGGATAGTTCTTCTCATGAGGATGCAATTGCTTGGATGCATAGGCAATCACTTTCTATTCTGCTGAAGAACACAACCCAAACCTTTTCCTGATGCATCACTATAAATAGTAAAACCTCCAGACCCTGATGACAACGTCAAAATAGGAACAGACGTCAACCTCTTCTTCAATTCCTTAAAAGCAACCTGGCAATCTTTCGTCCAAACAAACTCTATATCCTTCCTGGTGAGTCTGGTCATGGGCTCGACAATCTTCAAAAATCTTGCACAAATGTCCTGTAGTAGCATGCCAATCCCAAGAAACTCCTGATATCTTCACCGAGCTCGGGGTCTTCTTCGACTCCACTACTGCGATCTTCTTCGGATCCACTGGAATACCATCACCAGTCACAACATGCCCCAAGAACTTTATCTTGTCCAGAAAGAACTCACACTTGGACAGCTTCCCATATAGCTTCTCCTTCCTCAACACTTCTAACACAATCCGCAAATGCTTCTCATGCTCCTCCGGTGTTTTTGAGTATATGAGTATGTCGTCGATGAATACCACCACGAACTTGTCGAGGTACTGATGGAACACCTTGTTCATCAAGTTCATAAATATCGTCGGTGCATTAGTCAACCCAAATGGTATCACCATAAACTCATACTGACCATACCGAGTTCTAGAAGCAGTCTTCCGTATGTCCTCCGGCTTCACTTTCACCTGGTGGTAGCCTGATCTCAAGTCTATCTTAGAAAATACCTTAGCACTACTCAACTGATCGAATAAGTCATCAATCCGTGGCAAAGGGTACTCATTCTTGATAGTGAGATTATTCAATGCCCTGTAATCAATGCACATGGGCACTGGTCCATTCTTCTTCGCTACAAATAATACCGGGGCTCCCCACGATGAAGAACTCGATCTGATAAACCCTTTATCCTGTAATTCGTCCACCTGCTTCTTCAGCTCGGCCAGCTCGCTGTTGTTTACTCTATAGACATGATGTGAAATTGGTTCTGCATCTGGCACCAAGTCTATAAAGAATTTAACATCTCGATCTGGCGGAAATTTTGGCAATTCCTCAGAAAACATATCCAAGAACTCTGCTATCAATGGATGCGGCAACTCCTTGTCTTTCACCATATCTCCACAAATAATACCTTCTCCTTGCTCTGCAGCTCCTCTAGCAAACTCGAACTCTGCCTCTCCTGGCGGACCAAACAAAACTCTACCTCCTCTACAATCTATACTAGCACGGTGCCTACTCAACCAATCCATCCCGAGTACAATATCGTAGCTCGAAAGTGGCATTACAAGTAGATACGCACTCAACTTCCGGCCTCCCAGTGTAACTCTCTGATCCTTGCAAATATCATTAACCAGGATAATGCTTCCCCCGGTCATGATCTTGCAAGTCCTAAGCAAAGACTCAGCTACCAAACCATGCTTCAAAGCAAAAGAAACATATACAAAACTATGGGAAGCACCACTTTCAAACAAAGATAAAGCTGAAATAGAATCAAGAAGAATAGAACCTGCGATGACATCTCCGGTGGGCTCGTCCTCCCTGACAGTCATAGTAAACGCTCGTCCCTGGCGTGCTTCTCCCTGTTGCTGATGCTGGATATAACGCTGCTGCTGGGTAGGAAGCGGTCCCCTCGGCTGTACTACAGGTGGTCTCATCTGTGCCCTCGGAGCTGAAGCTGCTCCCTGAACTGCACGACGAGGACACTCTCTCATATGATGCCCTCCGGTACAACAATATAAGCAAACTCCTAACCTTCTTCTGCAAACCTCCCAGATATGGCCGGGCTTCTTGCAGTAGAGGAAATGAGCTTGCTGTAACTGCCTCTGCTGTTGTGGTGCCTGGTAAAACGGTGCCCTAGGTGGATTTTGGTGCTGCTGTGGCTGCTGAAAAGGCCTGGACTAGAAATGAGGACATTAGACAGATACTGCACTGCTGTTGGCCCCCAGAAAAGAATTACGGTCTCTCTTGGGCTTCAAACCCAACTCCTGCTCAACCTTGTGTGCCTCCGCAAGTATCTCTGAGTATGTCTCATAAAAAGATGGAATGAGGGTCTTCACTTTCCAGTTTAGACCCTCACAAAAATCAAATAGCCCAAACCTCCGGCTCTCTCACCAAATACTTTGCAAATTGGCTCATCCTACCGAATTATGCAGCGTATTCCTCTGCAGACATGCTCCCCTGAATGAGGCTCTCAAACTGCCTTTCCAAGTCTAGCCGGTCTGCCGAAGCAAAAAACTTCTTCTTGAAGAGGTCCTTGAACACCTCCCAAGACTGTCCTGTATCAACAAGAATCGGACATTCCTGAACCAAGTGCGGGTGACGTCGAACAGTTGAAGTCCTACCGCCTCAACCTTCAGATCCTCAGAAAGACTGGACACCCTCATAAGACACTCAATGTTCTTGAGCCAATCATCAGCATAGACGATGTCCTCCATCCCCATGAAGACCCTAGGCTCCAGCTTCTTGAAGTCCTAAATGTTGCCTGGCCGAAGCTGAGCAACCTGAGAAGCAACATGTTGCTGGACCGAAACTTCTCTCTCTATTACGGCATGAGCAAGCTGATGAGAACTCTCGATGCCCGACCACAAGATGTCGGTTTTTCTCTGATGTGCCTCAGACTGAGCCCTCTGTGCCTCCAGCATCTCACAAAACAATGAGAACATCTGTGTCACATCTGCTGGCACGGAAGATGGAGGTGGAAGTCCCTCAGATACAGCTGGCACAGTCCTCCGAGTAGGTGGTGGCCTCCGAAAGCAGTTGATACTCCAATCACCGGAGAAGTGATGGTGCAGGTCCTCGGGACATCGCAGACCTCTCAGAAGCTGCTCTCCCCTGCTGCGATCTAGTCTTAGGCTGCATCCTGAGACAAAGCGAAAGAAAAAATCAATATGGCACATGATGTAAGACACTCAAGAAAAGGAAAGTTTAAAGATCAAGTATCAATATCAAGTAAGAATAGTTGAATGAATCAATTTTTTTTTCTAAATGTGATTGAGTATTCTCAGCCTATAGCCTATATCCTATATCCTGAAACAGGCTCGTAATAGCACTCAATTCAGAGGACGATCAGTTCCGTAGGGACCAAGCGAGGACGATCGGCACTTACGGAACCGGGACGCGACGCCACGTGGCTGTATGGACAGGTTTGCGGTCCACTGTTGTGGGCCAAGCAGCATCGTCGTATTATTTATTTATTTTTTTGGGTTTGTTGGTAGTATTACTCAGTTTGGGTGTTAAGGGTTAGTCATTAATCAGGTTCATTCATTAGGAGAAACTGCGTTTCATTTTTATTTTTATTTTTTTTACCGACTTCAGAAGGGTGTTTTTTTTTTCTCTTTTTTAATTTTTTAGAAAATGGAATTTGAACGAAGTTCTTTTCTCCGTGAGAAAATTTCCGTGATTTAAATATATTAAAGGCAGCAGCTAAACCAAACCCAGCCAATACGCAGGACGGACTGAAACATGGCAACCAAAATTCTGTGCATCTTCCTCTTCCTCTCCCTCTTCCTCGTTGTTGCATCCTCTGCTGAGGACACGTTCACCTTCAATGGATTCCGCGGCGCGAATGTGAGCCTCGACGGCGTGGCTTACGTCAATCGGGACGGCCTTCTCCTAGTGACCGACGCCGTAAGAGAGACGATGGGACATGCCTTCTTTCCAGCTCCGCTACAATTCAGGTCCTATCGCGGAGGCAAGATACTCTCCTTCTCGTCCACCTTCGTGTTCGCGATGGTGTCCCAATTCACAGGCGTCTACGGCACCGGTCTGGCATTCGTCGTCTCGGCCACCAACAACCTCTCCACTGGGCTGCCCAACCAGTACATGGGCCTTCTCAACAACCAAAACAACGGGAACTCGAGCAACCACATACTGGCAGTCGAGCTCGACAATCTCCAGAACCTCGAGTTCGGAGACATCGATGACAACCATGTAGGGATCGATATCAACAGCCTCAGGTCTGTCAGTGCCCGCACCGCGAGCTACTACGACGGCACCACTAACCAGTTCCAGAACTTGAGCCTGGTCAGCGGCCAGGCGATGCAAGTGTGGGTTGATTACGATGGCGACAATATGATACTAAATGTTACTATGTCTCCTGTCGAGATGCCTAAACCGAATCAGCCTCTCCTGTCGTCTATCGTCAATCTCTCGAACGTCGTGTCGGATTCTATGTACGTCGGGTTCACTTCGGGGACCGCGGCGTTCTTTACTTCGCACTGCGTCCTCGGGTGGAGCTTCAAGATGAATGGAACAGCGCCGGCTCTCGACTACACGAAGCTCCCTCCGGTCCCTCAAATCAAGACCGGCGGCAAGTCGAGGAAGCTGGCTATATGGCTGACCGTAGCTTCGACTCTCTTCGTGCTGCTAGTCGCCTCCGGTATCGTGTTTCTCGTCAGGAGGAGGATCAAGTACGCCGAGCTACTCGAGGACTGGGAGAGGGAGTACGGGCCTCATCGCTTCTCTTACAAAGTCCTCTTCAAGGCCACCAACGGGTTCAAGGACAAGGAGCTTCTCGGCATCGGAGGCTTCGGGAGGGTGTACCGGGGAGTGCTGCCTACTTCCAACATCGAGGTCGCGGTGAAGAAAGTCTCGCACGACTCGAAGCAAGGGATGAGGGAGTTCGTTGCGGAAATCGCCAGCATCGGACAGCTCCGGCACCGCAACATTGTCCAGCTCCTAGGCTACTGCCGACGCAAAGGCGAGCTGCTCTTGGTCTACGACTACATGCCCAACAGTAGCCTCGACAAGTTCTTGCACGAACGGAGCAAGCCGGCGCTCACTTGGGCTCAGAGGTTCGGTATCATCAAAGGCGTCGCTTCGGGGCTACTGTACCTACACGAAGACTGGGAGCAAGTGGTCATCCACCGCGACATCAAGGCGAGCAACGTGTTGCTCGACGGCGAAATGAATGGAAGGCTAGGAGATTTCGGGCTCTCTCGGTTGTACGAGCACGGTAGCGTCCCGCAGACGACTCATGTCGTTGGCACCATGGGCTACATCGCGCCCGAGCTTGGCAGGACCGGGAAGGCGACCACCGCGACCGACGTGTACGCCTACGGAGCGTTCCTGCTCGAAGTGGCCTGCGGCAGGAGGCCCATCGTGTCGAAATCAGAGCAGGTGGTGCTGGTGTACTGGGTGCTGGAGAACTGGAAGAAGGGATCGGTGCTCGCTACGTGCGACCCCAGACTGGGGGAAGCGTTTTCGGTTGCGGAGATGGAGCTGGTGCTTAAGCTCGGGCTGCTGTGCATGCACCCGATGCCCGCGGCAAGGCCGAGAATGCGGCAGGTGATGCAGTTCTTGGACGGGGACGCGGTGTTCCCTGAGCTGACACCGGCGCACTTGAACTTCAGCATACTGTCGCTGCTGGATAACGAAGGGTTCGACGACTACATAATGTCATTCCCGTCGACTGTGGCCACCATGTCCGCAGTCTCTGGATCAATGTGAGGATCTATACTATATGCACGTTAGATGTAAATAATTAAAGAGTTGTACTTCAAAGGCATCTTCTTGTTTTTTGTTTGGATTCATTTAATTGATTCACAGCAATGTAATGGAATCCATATTTATGAGGAAGATTGGTACATCAATGGAATCTTCTAGTTTTTATGTTTGGATTCATTTAATTGATTGACAACAATGTATGGAATCCATATTTATCAGGAACTTGCTGCAACGGATGTTTTCATCAATGAGGCTAAAACAATCAGACCGCAGAGTTTGTAAAGTACATATATATCAGTCAGGAGCAATAAATCAAAATAAATCATGATTTCTACTCAATTGGATCCTCTCCTCTTTCAACTCGAATAAGAGTGCAGCAATTTCAAGAATTGACACGGTTTGGATTGCTTTGTATAGAATCCAAACTGCTATACACTTGACTAACATAAGCACTATGGGCATGTGCCCAATTTAGATTCAGCTAAGATCAGTCCGGAAAAAAAGAGAACGTACTAAAGGTCGGCTAAGTTTTTTTTTTTACTAATTAGAAGTGTCACTAATTAGAGGGTGGGAAATCTTCATAATTAGAGCCTCTAATTGTGTCTCATCTTCTATGGAGAAGCAAAGTTCGAATGGATAGAACAGATGATTCAACTATAAACTTTCTTTTTTTCATTACTTTTATGATTGTGTCTCATGGCACGACAGCATCCATACTATTGAAACGGTTTGTTAGTAGATGCATGGTAGAACCCTTCTATCTTTTCGAGTGAGCAAAATCAAATTGAAAAAAGAGAACAAATAGAACTAAAAGTATAGCTTTCGTATTTAGAGCAAAGGGGGCACACTTCATCAATTAGTCTCTAATTAGTGGTTTATAAATTTATTTTTTACTAACTAGTGTTTATATATTTATTTTTTTAATGCCTAATTAGACATCAATTTATCTTTGTATCATTTTTATAAAGTATTCTAAATAAAATAATTTGCTAATGTTAAGCTCAAAAAATTATCCATGACAACTTTAAATGAAATTTATATCAAAATAATTCTATTAAAAATTAAGTGAAATATTGTATTCCTAAACTATATCATACAACTCAAAGTAATTACTTTACAAAATATATCATAAACAATATTAAAAATAATACTTATCTACAGTACAATAAAATAATTCAATTGAGTAACAAAATAACATTAAAAAATACCCAAAAATTAAACGTTCAAGCTTAAATTAATGTAACTAAATCCTTACTTGGTGGAGGAATTGAAATTTTGGGGATATACGAACAAATTATTGAATTTTAGTAATTACAATAGTTTTTTTTTTTTTTTTACCAATTAGAGGTTGGGTAACAAAAAAAGTAGCAGGTTATCGCCTTTTTACAGCTTCTAATTAGATGTCAAACTCTAAATGCATCTAATTAGATTAAAAAAAAAAAAATTTTTTTTGGGTACACCTTTAATTAGATCAAATTAGTAATTTACATCTAATTAGATAAAAAACAAAAACAAACAATTTGGGTACACCTTTAATTAGATCAAATTAGTAATTTACATCTAATTAGATGTAAAAGCAAAGTAACGAGAATCCGAATCAGGTTGACCAATTTGTTAGTAAGTAGCTTTCCGTCATAAGCATCATAAACGAACATTTGTTGACCTTAGAAAAAAATTCTGCAGAAACTAAACCTACCACCCAAGTATCTATGGCCGCAATTGGCTGTCTGGAAAAACTCATAGAATAGTCAAGCCCCGTGCGCGAAAGTTCCAAGTATAACAATGAATTAGTAAAGCTGGTAATGCTATCCTTGCAAATTGCAAAGCTAGCTAGCTAGCTAGCAATGAAACAAGTCAAGGTGTGCATGTTTTGACTAAAAACATGGGAGGAATGGGGCGTGGGTGCAAGCAGGATATAGAAAATGCTCGTCGCTGTCTGAGCGGAAGGAAATGATACAATTGTCAAGGGTGGACCAAGATTGAAACGTAATGCTCGGCCCGATATTCAACTTTTCTCGACCATGTAGGAAAGTTCCTAAGGAATTATGCAGTGGTGGAGAAGTCACACCGATATTGTCAGTTGTCTGGCGCGGAAAGGATGCGAGTCTATTCTCCAAAAAGCAAAGGCATTAGCTTTCTCAAACTATGTAGAACCATGCCGACGTAATTGTATGCCGACGTAATTGTATAAGTTGTTTGTAAATCTCACTACTTGTAAGTAAAATGTGTTTTTTTTTTTTCGAAGATGTAAATTTTATTCAGACTTCTTCA
Source organism: Iris macrosiphon (assembly GCA_036927795.1). Classification (NCBI taxonomy): domain Eukaryota; kingdom Viridiplantae; phylum Streptophyta; class Magnoliopsida; order Asparagales; family Iridaceae; genus Iris; species Iris macrosiphon. The sequence goes on from JAYESA010000007.1 coordinate 196,718,128, forward strand.
ATAGGCTACAATTCAGTCCGAAGGCTTACAACCAATCCAGTTCGAAGGTCTATATATACAATTTCTAGCTCGAAAGTCCCATTCCAGTCCGAAGACTCCATCCGACCTGAAGTCCTCACGCAGCCATAGCAGCATAGCACAGCACATGCACCCGCGTACCTCCCGGATCGTACCCCATCACAAACCTGCACTGCACCCAACCACCACGGGCCACTTTAATTTTTTCAAAGAAAAATTAAATGGCACCCTCAGGACTCTAACCCGCAACCTCCTAGGAGGAGTGCATCGGTCTTAAGCGCTAGGCTAAAGTTCATTTGCAAGTGAAATATGTTCATGCTACATGATTATGATTATTGCTCTATGGAATACATACGCAGGCTATCAACAATGGAAATGCCTATAATTAAGTTTCTATCCTACTTTGCATTGTAATATAAGAAAATTGTACAAAAAATATTTTCCAATGGTTCTGACTTTCGACGTGACAGAAAATAAAATGATCAATTTAATAATTTAGTTTGAAATTGGGATCCAATATTAATTGCAATGAGAGAGTAAATTTATATGAGAATTTTTATATGTAGAAATTTTTTATCCTACGTAGCACAACATAGAATAAAAATTGAAATAGAAACAACTGTTGAGATGAGGTTTTTTATAAAAAAATCAACCATAGAAATTCTCATTGGAAATGGCCTTATTGGAAGATGAAAGTAACATTTTTGAGAGTCCATCTTGCTCTTGGAAAATGAACTTAGTTCACTCTGAAAAAAGAAGGGGGAAAATAAGGACATTGCTTGCATGTCAAGGGAGCTTGCTCCCTCCATATAGGTGGAATCCTTGGTACACCCTCGAGGCATTGCTTGCATGTCGAGGGAGCTTGTAAAAGGACTCCCACCTGGTTGTACAGATGAAATTGCGCCCATGAATGATCCATTGTGGTCCCTACAAATTGCTCCAGCCCCCATTTTCTCGTCGACATATGCTCCATCGAAATTGATCTTGATTGCATTTGAGAGAGGAAGAGACCATACGTTCCTAATATATCAGGAGGTTGATCCGCATCTGTGGTATCTTGGTTTGTCTTGTCCAATGCATAGTCGGCTTGCATTCTCGCAGCTTTCCTAATGACTGCATCTGGGCAAAATTGTGCTCTGTTAAAAATGTGTACGTTCCTAGCTTTCCAAATCTCCCATAGTAAATAGAAAGTGGCAGTGATGGTGTTTTGATGTCCAGTTTGTAGTAGACTTTGTATCAATTGTTGTATGAAGGTATGTTGGTGAAAGGAGTGCATTTCCTTCTAGGATTAACCTGTCACGGTGCAATGGAGAAAGAGGTGATTTAAAGTTTTCGAGTGTACCTGACATATATGGCATGTTGGGTTGATGTTGTGAAGTCGTTTGTATAAGTTTCCTCCAGTGGCCATGGAGTTGGTTAGCAGTCTCTAGATGAAGATAGTAACACGAGGGAAAATGTTGTCAAGTTTCCAGAACTTCTTCCACTCGTTGAAGTCGACGGGATGCTGAACGTTGGCTTGGTGCATTCTCGACTCAAGCAAGAGACGGTAAACAGATTTTGTGTTCAGTTCTCCATTGGTCGTGTGCCTCCAGATCAGTTTGTCGGCAAAAATGGGATTGGGAAGAGGAATTAATAGGATGGCTGAGCTTTCTTCTGGAGGGAACAACCTGGTGATGAGTTCCACGTTCCATCTCCGTTCTTGTTGGATAATCAAAACCGACACCATCTGAACTTGAGAATCAGCATCTGGATAACCGACTACTTTGAATGCGGGTCTGCTAGCCACCCACGGGTCCTTCCAGATATTTATACTCTTGTCGTTCCCCACAGACCAATGAACATTGTCTTCCAATATGTCTCTGCATTTGAACATACTCGACCAGATGCTAGAGCTAGAAGGTTTGACAACTGTTGACCAGAAATCAAGTTTGAGGAGGTATTTGGTCTGGAGGAGCTTTACCCATTCGGCCTCTGAGGTTGCAAAGAAATATCCAAGTCATTTTGGTGACCAGTGCTATGTTGGTAAGTTCAGGTTCTCTGATGCCTAGTCCGCCCGTGAACTTTGGTTTGGTGATGAGGTTCCACGCTCTGAAGTGAATTTTCTTGTTTGTGTCAGCACCGCCCCACCAAAAATTACTGTAAATAGAAGAGTGACTTGGTAATTTTCTTGGGGAGAAGGTACGAGGACATTTGGTATATGGGAATGGAAGTTAAGGTTGATTTGAGGAGTGTGGTTCTGTCGGCATGGGATAACAGCTTCCCTTTCCATCCAGATAGGACTGTTTTGCTCCTGTCAATGAGGTTACAATGGGTTGAAACTGTCATATTCCAGTCCCAAAATATCGAGTAACTGGACACGTGGCAATGGCCAGCAGCACACACCAATGGACAAATCCAATTTAATGGACCCATTAGGGCGTACTTAAGCTGTAACAACAATAAATAGGTCTACGATACAAGTCATAATCTAATTCTAATCTCATCCACATAAGGTAATCACAGATCAAATGCCAGAATAAATGCAAATAAATATAATCTAACATGTCTCAATAAGTGTCTCGGGGAACAACCCGAGAATAAGTCTGATACATCAATGCAATAGACAGGAAATAAGAGAAATAACTGAGTATAGATAAAGCAGGTACTCAGGAGAAGTCCTCTGGCACGATCTCGTCCTCGGGTTCTGGTACTGCTCTAATGTATGCTCATGTCCCTTATACCTCGGGATAGATCTCCTCTGCTAAACCTGGGGACATAATCCGAATCCAGCTCCTCAGGAGACAGAGAAAGGTACAAGAATAACTCAAGCCAGAATAAATGCAGTGCAATAATAAATGAAACAATAACAATAGGGTAGACTATGTAACCAGCTATGTGATATGCAAGTGAGAGCATCACTAGTACTCAGGCTGAGACCACTACAAGCTCTGTGTCGGGGAGCCGGTAGCAGTTATACTATGTAGTTATAATATGTAGTTTACTACGTAGTGGGCCTACGGCACCATATATAAAATCAGCCTATAGCCTGTGTGTCTCTTCCTACCCAATGTAATCATACGTCTCATGTTCACGATGTCTCATGTCCATGTCACGCGAGATCAAATCTAATGCAGCAAGTCATATGATAGCTATGAATATAATGTCTATGTCACAAGTCATGTAGCCTATACAGAATCACCATGAATAACTCAGGAAGATCCTGTCTCATGAATAGTGTCAGGTGTCCTGAGGCATGACGTACTTGTTAATGCAAGCACGAGAATGTATAGGGTCTCGATATCCATGTCTAGGTGACATTACACAACTCTGCGTACAGTGTTGACACCCGAATATTATTCGGACGCTAAGTAATGTCACACGGTCCTAGGTTAAACATTTATATCAAGAGTATATTTATATGTACAAAGAACTCAAGCAAATACTATAACAGGAATCACTGCGAGTTGGCAAGATACACTTGCCTGGTGTTTGGTTTCCAACTACGGCTTTGGTATTCGTGAAATCTCCAGGAACGTCTCCGGATGCTGAAAAAAACATTACCATCATGCTCAAAAGATATCAAATAGTTAGAATTATCTGTCCTTGAGTCCAATTTGAACACAGGGACAAAAATAACAGTTTCTGGTCAAAGCGGGGTCCACATATGGCCCACTTCGCACCAAAAAATGTGTCAGAGACAATGTTCTCCAAATTTGTCAAACTTAGTGTCTATAAGTCCATAACGATGATACGAACCCAACAAAATTTCCATAATTGGATTCCGATGAGCCGATCACAAAATCGCCCGTCAAGTGGAGCCGTGGGGCCCACGATACGCGATTTTGTCAACGTTCTCAGAATCGAACCAAACTTGGGTCACAGGACCAGCGTATTATTACGAGTCCGATGGTACAAGTTTCGTTTCGATACGACGTACGTACACGAATTTACAATGAGTTCCAGAACGGGGCCGATACGGGACGTTATCGACGGATACGCGTTGATTTCGGTGTGCACGCACATCCAAATCAACTTCTGTGAAATCCCACACGTCCGTATTAACGGCGTGCACCTTTCGGTGAAGTCCGCACACGACCAAGTCGTCCCGTTTAGCGGGGCGCACTCAGTTCCGGAGAAAAATGGGGTGTTAATTTTCCTAATTTTGGGTCGCAGTTTGCGATCGCCACAGGATGCGACACACCGAGCGAGTTGCACGGGTATCAAGAGGGTCACGCAGGGTTCGTGTCACAACAGACGGAACAGAAAATGGGACAGCGAGGAGAGAGAAATGGCTACCTAAACAGGGCTCCGAAAATGGCTGAAATCATAGGATTTCGCGGGGCGGCGCGACGCTCGCGGCGGCTAGGGTTCCGGCGGGGGCACGGCGGAAGGAGGTGGCTGCTCGTGGCAGGGTCGTCGGGCTGCGGCTGAGGCGGCGAGGCGGCGTGCTGGCAGAGCTCGTCGGTGGGGGCGGCGCAGGGTTGCCGAGCTGGGTCGAGGGACAGCGGAGGCGGCCGGAGGAGACGGAGGTGAAGGCAGGGCAGAGCTCTGGGGAGGCGGGGCGTGGCACTGGAGAAGGAGCAGGGTGGAGGCGGCAAGGTTTCCGACGGAGGAGGCTGCGGGGAGAGAGGCGGTGGCGGTGGTGGCTTGGCCGGTGGACTGGGGACGACAGGGGGTGTCACGACCCGCACCCAAAAAATTTGGCATGAGTCGTGGGTACGTCCAGCCTACGCCATAGCATCGGTGATAGAACGCTGTCTAGGCCAACTATCTAGAACAATCTCACGCAATCAATATATAAACCTGTCAAAATCTCAACTCCCAACGGAGGAGCAATATCTAATGATAATCACAATACTCAATCACGAATCTCAGCACGATAAGATAACAAAGAAGACTAACAGCTACCAAGTCTAACCAACAACAACTACTACAACAACCACAACATCAATAATAATAATACATCATCCAAAATCAAATATAATACAAGTCTCAATCCAAAATCGGAGACAAATCCGGTGCTAAAAGCTAATAAAAATAATAACAAGGTCCTAGTGATCCCGGCTACCAACCCGGAAATCACTCCTAAACTAGAGGGTCCCTGTCTGTATCATCGACAGGCTGAGGTCCATAAAACGTCGGACACCAATCCTCCGGATACTCTAAAAAATATGTCCAGTCAGGACTGGAGAAAGTACATCTCTAACAGCAGTTCCAGTTAAATGATAAAAACTATAAAGCAGTTATAGCAAGTAGCAAGAAGAATGAAGCAAGTATAAAACAAAAAAATATACATATATCACTGGTGCATAAAGATAAAGATGCAAGAATATCAGAAACAAGATAGTAATGACTGCAAGATACAAGAAATCTAAACTAAGAGTAAGTCTGTGCACATGAACGTGTAGTGAGTCCAGCATAAAATACATGTAGTGAGTCAAGTCCAGAAACATGTAAGTGAGACTAGCAAGAAATGCAAGTGAGTCCAGACTATAAAGAATGAACTCGGTGTCTTTGAAATACTTGTTTCGACATGTAAACGGCTAGGGGTAAGTACGGCTCACCGCGCACTAGGTGCGCGGCTGCTATCATTCCAGATTAGACCAAAGGGGGTGATTCCTGATGATTCCAGATAAAAATATTTACATGTCTACTCGAGTATTTCCCTGTCCCGACTAGTACAAGTGAATCCAAGACCCGACACGTAAATCAAGTATGAGTCCAGCCTAAAATATGAGTGATGCCTGTAGTGATGCCGGTAGGTGATGCCAGTAGTGATTCCAGAATAGAGGCCAGAAATATGAAATATACGTATCGCAAGTAAATGAATCCAGAAATACCAGTCCGTGTCCCGTGTTGTGCCAGAAAAATCAGATGATACTATACTAGAAGCTGAATCATAATCATCAAATAATAAAAACTATCAGAGAATGTACTCGCCTGACGTCCTAAGCAACTAGCGATCCGAACTGGTGTCGCAAGGACCTATTACGAAAAGCAAGGTTAAACAGGTTTCTAATGAGTTAAAAAGATATAAAATAACAAAAAATAGGCTTCTAGGGTCGTTCTAGGTCAAACGGGTCAAACCGATAAAATCTGAGTCAAAAAGTCAACTCTAGGTCCAAAAAGTCAACTCTGGGTCAAAACTAGGTCAAAAGTTGACTTTAGCGGTCAACCGAGTCAACTACGGTCAACTCTAGGTCAAACTAGGGTGCTCCTAA